>OZ023264.1:144749450-145084450 GCA_964006375.1 Tillus elongatus | reverse complement strand
TATAAGTAATTATGCACCAGGTTGTTATAAAAAAATCTCTGGACGCAGCAAGTACGTTATGGTAGTGAATTTTTATTAAATGCTTCAAATTTAAATAACTCAATTTTCTATAAACTTAGAAAGTTTAATTTTAATATGTAGTAAGGTTTTCCTAGGGCAAGATATCCACCAAATTTCATTAAAAAAGCTTTGTAATTTTCGGAGAAAAAAAATTTTTTCGAAAGAAAATTTAAAATTTGAATAACTCAATTTTCTATAAATTTAGAAAGTTGAATTTTGGTACGTAGTAAGGTCTCTCCCAAGGCAACATACATAGTAAATTTCATTAAAACATCTTTGTTATTTTCGGAGAAAAAAATTTTGTTTGAAAGAAAACTCAAAATGTTCCCGGAAAACCCCGTCCGACTTTCCTGGCTAACGAACTCATCCAAGCCATTAATAAAAGAAAAGCATTTGCCGAGTTTCATTAAAATCGGTTAATTATTTTTTGAGTTATCAGACGGATACATATACATATACATATACATATACATATATATATATATATATATATATATATATATATATATATATATATATATATATATATATATATATATATATATATATGATTGCTTTCTTAAAAAAAACACATATTTGCTATTAAAAACATTTTTATGAAAATTCACTACCCTAACGCACTTGCTGCGTCCAGACTTTTTTTGCTGTACGGGTTTGCAACATTCTTATTGGGTTGTATAAAAACCAGCTAGTTGAGGAATTTAATGAAGATAATTATGACGGGCGCTTGGAATCTTGCGAATTTTTTTTTTCAAAGAATAATTGAAACAGGTAATTTCGTTTTAACGCTTATTTTTCCGACGAAAGTTCTTTGTTTCTGAATGGCACTGTAAATCGTCATAATTGCCGGTTCTGGTCGGACGAAAACCCTCGTGTTTTCCATGAAGTCTACACTCAAACTTCACAAAAAATCAATGTTTGGGCGGGCATTTTTGGTGATCACATCCTTGGACCAATCTTCATAGCCGACACTTTACCAGAAGAACGCTATTTGGAAATGTTGCAAGACTGGGTTTACCCGATGCTAAGTGGCATTGTGGAGAACGATGAGATATATTTGGAACAACATTTATTTTCCAAGAAGATGGTGCTCCACCTCATTATGCCGGTACTGTTAGGGAGTCCTTGGAAAACTTTCCCGGTCAATGGATAGGTCGAAGTGGTGCTGTGGAATGGCCAATCCGATCTATTTAAAATCATTGTGGAGAACGATGAGAGATATTTGGAACAACATTTATTTTCCAAGAAGATGGTGCTCCACCTCATTATGCCGGTACTGTTAGGGAGTCCTTGGAAAACTTTCCCGGTTAATGGATTTTCGGAGAAAAAAAATTTTTTCGAAAGAAAATTTAAAATTTGAATAACTCAATTTTCTATAAATTTAGAAAGTTGAATTTTGGTACGTAGTAAGGTCTCTCCCAAGGCAACATACATAGTAAATTTCAGTAAAACATCTTTGTTATTTTCGGAGAAAAAAATTTTGTTTGAAAGAAAACTCAAAATGTTCCCGGAAAACCCCGTCCGACTTTCCTGGCTAACGAACTCATCCAAGCCATTAATAAAAGAAAAGCATTTGCCGAGTTTCAGTAAAATCGGTTAATTATTTTTTGAGTTATCAGACGGATATATTTACATATACATACATATATATATATATATATATATATATATATATATATATATATATATATATATATATATATATATATATATATATAAATTGAAACTGACCCCGGATATGGGTTCTAGGGGTCCTAGTTCGCGCTCATTTGAAAAATTTTTTGCAACGTCTCACCATCGATACCTCTCTATTAGTGAATTTTTTAACATAAAAATTCACCAAATGTCATAAGGCAGCAAATGCGTTATGGTAGCAAATTTTCATAAGAATGGGTTTCCATAAAAAAAACTTAATAAAAAATCAAAATAATTTTAAAAAAATTATATTTTGATAGTTTATACTAAGTGAGATATAAGACACGAAGCACGTGCCGCTACCTCGTTGCGGAACCACGTAGTATGTTGTCACGACAGCTCCAAATAACACAACGTGTTAAATATTAGAGACTGTATACAACCAATTAACAATTTAGTAAATTGTCAGCCCTGGCCCATTTCTACCCTAATATAGGGACAAAGTATGTAAGGCTAGATGCACTCTCAGCACAATTAGAACCGTAGACCGGTTTCGCTCTAATTAGAGCTCGTCAAAACGGCATACTAATTGCAGCGAAAATACATCTATAAAGTAATTCGGCTATGGTAGCCAGCCTTCCAACACTAAGTGAGATATACGTCACGAAGCACGTGTCGCCATCTCGTTGCGGAACCAAGTATAGTATGTTGTCACGGCAGCTCCAAATAACACAACGTGTTAAATATTAGAGACTGTATACAACCAACTGACAATTTAGTAAATTGTCAGCACTGGCCCATTTCTACCCTAATATGGGGACAAAGTATGTAAGGCTAGATGTATTAATTGAAGTTTATGATATAATAATGGGGCTAAGAAATACCAGAGCCGTCGGTAACGATGAAATTCCAGTTAACTTATTAAAAAAGACAGCAGACATAATAACAAAACCGTTATCGCATGTAATTATTATGGCATTCTCAGATGGCATATTTCTTGCAAAATTGAAAATAGCAGTTATCCAAACCTTTTATAAAAAATGAGATTCCGGAAATATTTCTAATTATAGACAAATAGCTATATTATCCAATATATCCAAGATATTCGAAAAAATCATCAGTGATAGAGCGCTTAAGTATTTTGAAAAATATAATTCATTTACTTCGCCCAAAAGGGATTTAGAAAAGGAAAGACAACAATTCGGGCAGTCTATTAGAGTTTGGGTGAAATCTTTAAGACATTTAATAATAAACACACAGCCGTTGGAATATTCTTGGATCGCCGCAAGGCATTTGATTCCATCGAACATGACATACTAATAAAAAAAATGGAAGCCTATGGATTAAGAGAACAGCCACTCAAGTTAATGGAGTCTTATTTGAAACAAAGACAACAGTGTTTTGTCCATGTATTTGCTGATGGGAGAAAAAAAAGTCGGAACGCACTGTTGTAGTCAGAGGTGTACTGTAGGGCTCTATTCTGGGACCTCTACTATATATAATATACAACAACGATCTGCCAAACTGGACACAGGAAAGGTTAGGTCAATATGCAAATGATACGTCTATTACTGTGAGCAGCCACCAGGAACATATACTAAAGGACAGGATAGAAAAGGTTATAGAGAATGTTAAAGAGTGGTACGAGATGAACAACCTAATAATTAACACTGAAAAAACCATCATCCTGAAATATAATCCCAGGGAACAATCGGAGAATACCAATTCTGTGGTTATCAGGTACAAAATAACAAAACCACGGCATGCGGCAAAATATCTAGGTATGCTACTGGATTCCAGACTGGTTTGGAAGACTCATATAGATGTAGTTATGGGGAAGATAAACATATATACATACATGTTGGGAACGCTGGCAGCACTGGTCTCCAAGGAGGCGGCGTTTGTTTCCTATCATGCGTTTGTTGAGTCCGTATTTCGATATGATGTAGTGTTGTGGGGTAACTCAGTCAATATAAACCGCGTCTTTATTGCTCAAAAAAGATGCATTTGTATCATGCTTTTTCTTAAACAGATAAAGTCGGGTAAAGAACATTTTATTGCCAATAAAATACTTACCTGCTACTCTGTGTATATGTTGGAGTCAGTGATGTTCGTAAAAGAGAATGACGACCTGTTTGTGAAACATCAGCAAAAGCAGGACTACGCCACAAGAAAATGTCTGAACGTAGCAAGTGCGTTATGTAAGTGAATTGAAATGTTTTTAATACCAAATATGTCTCTCTAATGCAAGCAGGCATCAATCTGGTTACCGGAATAGCCTATAGAGTAGACACAATGTACCATATTTTATCAAAATTACTTATTGTTTGAAAACGTATTAAAAATTTTCCGAAAATAAACTTAAAATGTTGGTTTTCTAGCCAACAAACCTTGAGTTAATAGTAAATTGATTTATTGAAATTTGAAGGATTTAATGAAAATTCGCTACCAAAACGCATTTACTGCGTCTAGATTTTTTGTCTCACAAACATGCATCATATTTCGATAAAAAATGCAAAAATGCAATAATATAAGGGTTCGAAAAAAATTTGTAGGTATCACCGACGACTTATGGGGCATCCTGTGATTGTCAAAATAATTTTATAAGATGCAGCTCAAGACACCCTATAATTAACGTATACAACTTTTTCTCGTATCTTGTCTAATAACAATTATATTGAACTTTACCGTATAAATGCGTCACCCTGTATAGAAGTAAATGAACAAAAACTGAATGTAAACCCGGATATGGGTTCCAGGTGGCCTAGTTTGTGCTCATTTGAAGAAATCTTTTTAAAATTCAAAAGTCGCGGTCTCCTAAATGACGATTTTTTTCTACGAAAATTAGTTAAAAATTATAGACCGTTAAACCATAAGCTTAACTAAAACGACCGTCAAAGCATCAGAGGAAGGGTCTGTTTGAAATGAATTTTCTGGAAATATTTTAGCAAAATGAAGGAAAATGACGGTTGAAGCTGAAACTTAATGGTTTGCAGAACACTCTTTTGCGACATTTTCTTTACATAATCCGTATTTGTTTCAGGTTCTTTGCCCAAATGTTGCCAATTTTGATGTTTCAAATCTTGACTTTGTGATTTTGAGAAAAACCCCATTTTTTTTCTTTAAACACCCAGAACTTTCTTGTTCGTGGCACTTATTTTGTTATTTCCGGAGATATAATTTTTTTCTAAAGAAAACAAAATTTTCCTGGAAAACCTGGACCGATGGATAATGAACTTGTCCAAGCCACTTTCAAAAGGAAGGTACATACAAAATCGGCCCATTATTTTTGAGTTATCGGTGTGATATATATATATATATATATATATATATATATATATATATATATATATATATATATATATATATATATATATATATTGCTATAAATAGCAATATATTTAAATGCCCTGTATATTTAAAAGAATATTTTGGGCTAAATAAGAAATATCATAAGAATTGAAAGAATACAGAACAATGCTTTGTTTTTATTTATAGTGTTTTGCTTAAAGAAAATAATTTTTGTTTGGTCCTAGTGTAAGTAAATGTGAACTAGATTGAGTCAGTGTATTTAAGGTAACAACATTTTTATCGTCAGTAAATTATAAATAAAAAGACACAATGTTAGCATAGAAACTCCGACACGTTTTTTCTATAAGTGTAACTAATAAGAAGTTGGACAATGGCAAGATGCAAGTCTAATTAACTCTGTACTGCACAGCCTATATCCAAGACGATTTGAAAGAAGGATAGATATTTAAACAAAACAGGGAAATATAGGAGGCATTCCATGATAGACTGCGGCAATGTGAGTAAAAGAAACATGCGACTATAAACTGCGGTGAGGTGAGGTAAAATATATTAAGTGTGGAACTGCGAAAGTGAAACGTATAAGTGTAATTAGCACTCGATTTTAAACTGCCGTAATATAAGATGGCTGTCGAAGAGGCACTGAATTGGCTAGTGACGAATCAAAGAGAAAAGGCAGTGATTCTATCAGACTCACAAGCGGCACTAAAAAGTATACAATACTTCAGTCATAAAAAAGGTGACAACAAAACCTTATGTAACATTATGGCTTTGTGTAACAGCCCAACTCTCAAAGGTAACGTAGTTTTTATATGGGTTAAGGGCCATTGTTCTATTCCTGGTAACGAAATAGCTGATCAAGCAGCTAAAGAAGCCATAGTAAATCCAGACCAGTTGAATTACAGAACAGACTATAAGGATCTCTTTAGTATCATTCGACGTGAGATCAAAACAGAGTGGGAAATCATTTGGACTAACTTCACAACAAATAGTAACAATCATTATAAACTGTTACATCCAAGGCTTCCCTCTAAAGAAGAAGTATGCATATACAGAAGACCACGTCACTTTTCTACCACCATATCCAGACTCAAGACAGCCCACAACCGTCTACCAGCTCACCTACACAAAATAGGGGTTGCAGAATCACCCCTTTGCCAGTGTGATGGGAGGTCTGTATGTGACATCAACCATGTGATGTTTATGTGTACAAACACCAGCAATCCAAGAATACAATTGTTGAGCGAAATAAATAAATATAATGCCACTAACAGCCCTTTAAACATAGTCACTCTGTTACAGAGTGGTAATATTGAAATATATAAAGCTATACATAATTTCTTTAGAGTTGCTAAAATTACTTTATAACATATAATTAACATCCTTAAACCAGTTTTGTAAATAGTAGAAAATTTGTAAATAATGTAATGTAGATTAGTAATGTAAGAGTATGAATGGTGTATCACCGATATTATAAAGGGAGTATGGAATTTTAATGTAGGTTTAGATTTAGGACATAGATTAAGTATAGTCATGTATTGTACACCAGTTTGGTATAAGATAATATATGTATAAATTAGCATAAGTGTTTTTTGAAAAAAAAAAGAAAAAAAAAAAAAAGAGAGAAAATATTAAATGAAAAAAAAAATATATATTAAAAAAAATATATATATAAAAAATATATATTAAAAAATAAATAAATAAAAAACAATAAATAAAGATATATATGTGTGTGTGTATATATATATATATATATATATATATATATATATATATATATATATATATATATATATATATATATATATGTGTGTGTATATATATAAAGAGAAAAAATATATCTAAAAAATATATATTAAAAAAATAAATAAATAAAAAACAATAAATAAAAAGATATATATATATATATATATATATAAAAAGAAAAAAAAAAAAAGATTCCAATTGGGACAAAGTAACAAATAAGAATTTTATTTAGATGTAGTAGTAGTAGATAGTCTAAATTAAGATCGTTATATTATATCAATTAATTATATCATCGTTAATAAACCAAAATCTGAGAGTAATATTAGGTAGCCAATTACAATGTCTTGTGACTAATGGAAATCTTCCAAGGTCAAACTTAAGGGAACACACACACACACACACACACACATAAGATGGCTGGGTAATGAATATTAATTAACAATAGCAGTCAAAATAGAAAAAAAATTCTACACAAAGGGCTATCCAAAATAAGCTCGATATTAATTAATTGCTCCAATGAAATGGTGGAAGTAGAAAAATCCAAATAGGTGATCCAATGGCGAATAATACAAATTTCAATGAAGAACCAATTAGAGACATTAAGCAGTAAGTCAATCTTGTGAATATTGTAATTTTTAGTTTTAAGGATTTCTGTTACATTGATGAATTTTGTGTATGTTTAGAACATTCAGGGGGATATGCTGATAAAGGCCGAATTAATAGAGCATAATTTATTTAATTGGTTGTTAAAATAATATGTTGACTTGTGTGATTTATTGACAACAATCAATAATAATTTTTGATATAGCTATGTTTTTCAAACGACTTTAAATAATCAGAAATAAAACATTATAGCTTGTAGTTATATAGTCTGATTAATTTGACCCACATAAAAAATATATCACCAAATAAGTCTATATTCAAATGATTATCAATTAAAAGAGTAAAATCAATAAAAGCTCATTTGAAAATATTTTAACGAAATTTCAAACACTCTGGATTAACAAAAATATACCAAGAAGTTACATCAAAACAAAAATGCTAGCCGAATTTCAAAACTCTACCCATGAGATAAGAGAAAAATTTACAGATACAGTGGTAAGTACAGAAATATTGGCATAATTTCATTTTCATCAATCTTAATACTTTAAAAATTCTGGACGCAGCAAGTGCGTTATGGTAGTGAATTTTCATAAAAATGTTTTTTATAACAAATATGTCTTTTTTTTTAAGAAAAGCAGGCATCAAATTTGGTTATCAGTATAACCTCTATAGTGGGAACAATGTACCACATTTTATCAAAATAACTTTGTTGTTGGAAAAAGGGCAAATATTTTTCGAAAACTAACTTAAAATATCCCCGAAAAACTGGCCCGATTTTCCTGGCCAACGAACTTCCTCAAGGTATTTAGCCCCTACCAAGATATAATTATTTACAAAAAGCTTTTCGACAAAACTTACAAAAAAAAACTGTAAACAACTTTTTTGCGAAAATCCAAAAACATTTTTTTACAATAACTTATTAAACATTAGGTACTAATTACCAAAATTTTACAAAAATTTCACAAACAATGATTTCTACATAAACAAATAAAGTTCGCTACCATAACGCACTTGCTGCGTCCAGAATTTTTTCTTACAAACATGCATTATATTTCGATGGAAAATGCAAAACTGCAATAACATAAGGCGTGTTTGATTAAAAAAAAAGAAAATTTGTATCACCAACGACTTATGGGCCACCTGTGATTGTAGAAATATTTTTTAAGATGTAGCTCAAGACACCCTATAATTAATATATACAAATTTTTTTCATATCTTGTATAATAACGGATATATTGAGCTTTATTGATTTTTTACGAAAATTCGACAAAAATTATATACCATTAAACAATAAAATCTATAGCTAATGTTACTTCCAAGCATCAGAAAAAGGGTCTATTTGAAATGAATTTTCTGGAAATATTTTAGTAAAATGAAGGACAATGACGGTTGAAACTAAGACTTCAGGGTTTGCCCTTACTTTGTTAATTCAGGAGATATAAATTTTTTTCGAAAGAAAATACAAAATTTTCCGGGAAAACCTTGGCAGATTTTCCTGGCTAACGAACTCATCCAAGCCATTTGCAAAAGGAATTTATTCACCAAATTTAATCAAAATCGGTCTATTACTTTTTGAGTTATCGGTGTGATACATATACATATATATATATATATATATATATATATATATATATATATATATATATATATATATATATATATATATATATATATATATATATATATATATATATATATATATATATATATATATATATATAAACATATAAAAATTGAAACTGACCCTGGATATGGGCTCTAGGGGGACTACTTCCTGCTCATTTGAAAAAACTTTTTCAAAATTCAAAAGTCGGGATCTCCTCCAAGGTTATTTTTTTTTAAAGAATATTCACTAAAAGCAAATTTAAATAGATACAATTAGCTTGCATATGTTAGATTGGCGCTTATTAATTTTAATTCGAATTTAACATAAAAAGGTTAGTAAATGTTCGTTCTTTGAGTTTTTTTCATTTTAAAACTCGCTTTATATGCATCTAAAACATTTTTATTTTCCCTATCTGGATTGTAATTTTTTCCTTTCAATATGGTAGCCTATTGATAAAGGATTATATAATTCCCAACGCTCGGCAATATAATACAGAAAAATTCTGGAAAATTATATGAAAATTCGCTAATATTTTTGCTATCGTAAGACACATCTGACCTTTCTGAAATGTTCTTTTAAAGGAAACGTTAGCTAGTTAGTGGGCATTGAAAAGTTTAACCGCTGAAATATCAAATACAGTGGAGGATTGTCTAATGTATGGTCTTTGATTTTCGGAAATATGAATGTGCAACCACGTAGTTAAGAGACTTTCCACCTAAATAAAAAAATCTCGGGACGCAGCAAGTGCGTTATGGTAGTGAATTTTTATTAAATGCTTCAAATTTGAATAACTCAATTTTCTATAAACTTAGAAAGTTTAATTTTGGTATGTAGTAAGGTCTTTCCCAGGGAAAAATATCCACCAAATTTAATTAAAATAGCTTTGTAATTTTCGGAGAAAAATTTTTTTTTCGAAATAAAATTTAAAATTTGAATAACTCAATTTCATATAAACTTAGAAAGTTGAATTTTGGTACGTAGTAAGGTCTCTCCCAAGGCAACATATATAGTAAATTTCATTAAAACAGCTTTGTTATTTTCGGAGAAAAAATTTTTTTTTGAAAGAAAACTCAAAATTTTTCCGGAAAGCCTCTTCCGATTTTCCTGGCTAACGAACTCATCCAATCCATTAATAAAGGAAAGGCACTTGCCGAGTTTCATTGAAATCGGTTAATTATTTTTTGAGTTATCAGAGGGACATATATATATATATATATATATATATATATATATATATATATATATATATATATATATATAAATTGAAACTGACCCCGGATATGGGTTCTAGGGGTCCTAGTTCGCGCTCATTTGAAAAAATTTTTGCAAAGTCTCACCATTGATATCTCTCTATTAGTAACTTTTTTTAAATAAAAATTCACTAATACAATGTAAAGTCGATTTACAATATCAAACGCACTTCCTTCCACAATGACTTCATAGTTTTTTTACATAAGAACACAGAAAAAAAAACAATAATTCTGCTGGTAGATGTCACCTTGT
This sequence comes from Tillus elongatus, assembly GCA_964006375.1. Lineage (NCBI taxonomy): Eukaryota > Metazoa > Arthropoda > Insecta > Coleoptera > Cleridae > Tillus > Tillus elongatus. The sequence goes on along the minus strand of OZ023264.1, from coordinate 145,073,988 downwards.
TGTGCTCTTTCTCTGTCTGGATGAGATGTTTTATCATGCAGTAGCTTTCCATTAAATAGCCGTTTAGTTTGAATTAGAGAAGTATCTAGTGACGCCATCGTTAAAATAGCGCCATCCTAAGTCTTCACCAATCACGTGTTGGCCTCTTGCTCTTCGTAGAGTAGCGGGGTGGAAAAGTCTATAAATATGGGTGACATCGAAGCAAAAGACGGGATTTCGCCTGCTGAACGTAAAAACAACACCACTTCTCCCTTAGAAAGTACTTTAAAATTCTCAATTTTCCTAATTGAATGATTGTTAATGGCGATAAATTAAAGCTGGTGGGTTCTCTATTACTATCGAGCGTGTGACCTCAACTCGAAAACTGTTGGTAAACCGCTTAATACTATACAGACTAGCCTGCAATGGTAGACTAAAGATCAACCCAGGCTTCAGGGACCACTGCAAAATTCAGGAGATCGTGAAGGAGTCCATGCTTGAAATGAGGTCAGACTTCACGAGCCCGCGAATCTGCAGGGAAAACAACTTTACAGTGGAAATCCCCGACCGCGAGGCATCGCGGGAGGAGACGCCGGGCATACCACGGGACGCGCTCGTCTGGTTCACGGACGGATCCGGAGCGGAGCGTGGGACGGGGGCAGGTGTTTATTCGGAAGGACCGAGGGTAAGTTATAGTATTTACCTCGGAGCCCATGCAACGGTCTTTCAGGCCGCAATCTACGCCATCCTGCAGTGTGTGCGGAAGAACAAGGCTACAAGCTACAACAACAAGCGGATCCTCATAGCCACAGACAGCCAGGCAGCCCTTAAGACCCTAAGTAGCCCAAGGGTAAATTTCTGGCTGGTGAGTGAGTGCCGAGACGAGACGAGCGACCTGGCTGGGCAGAATGACGTCACCCTTATCTGGGTGCCGGTGACAGTCTCGCGAAGAGAGGGTCAGCAGAACTATTTATGGGACCAGCACCGGCTCTGAGCGTGACAAATTGCCCTGCCAGGGAAGCCATTAAGTCATGGGTCAGAAACCAACACAAGGTGTATTGGGCAGACTATTCAGGGCTTAGAAATGGAAAGTAAATAATTGAAGAACCCAGTTGAAAGAGAGCTGTGGAGCTGCTAAATCTTAGCAGAGGACAGCTCAGAAACATAACAGTTCTCTTGATGGCACACATGGCCGTCAAGAAACACCTGCATAAAATGGCGCGGTTCGAGGGGGACCTCGCATGCAGACTCTGCGGAGAGGGGGAGCAATCAGCCCAGCACATCTTGTGCGAGTGTAAAGCTCTGGACCGCAAAAGACAACTCATCTACGGTCAGTCTAGACCGGAGACAGAGCAATATAAAGCTTCACCCTACCAATCGCTGTGCAGACTAGTTCAAGGCACAGTGATTGTAGAATGGGTAGAGTAAAAAGACTAAGGGCGTGTACAATAAGCCAAAGGTTGTAGTGCTATTGGAGCGGACGCGCCCTGAGGGAGAAAAAATTCCGCTTAATCTTTTTAATTAGATTACTCGATCTTAAAGGGCATTTTTCTCTTCTTAAAAAATGCAAAGGTCCTGGCTGTGGGATACTGGGCAGCTTGTATAATAATCCTGGCTGTGGGATACTGGACAGCCTGTATAATAATAATCTTGGCTGTTGGGCACTAGCTGGCTTGATGTAATTATCTTCTAATTCTGACTCTGGGGTGCAAACCACCTTTTGATGATTAATCTGCCTGGTTGCGGAACATTGGCTCGCACTGAGTACTCTTCTAGCTGGTATGAATACTCTGCCCAAATACTGGGCGGCGTATATTTTCGGGTGAAATTCCGTTTCACTGCAATCGTATGGTTATTCAAGCTAACTAACACATGTGAGTTTTTCTTTACATCTAAACATTGATAATTATGTTCCAGTCTAGAAAATTATTTTGGAATAGAAAAAGGCAGATAAGAAACTCCACGATATGTCTTTGCATTAATACTGCATAAATTTCACTGAATTATACTCATTTTCTTTTTATCGCGACATTGCTATAATTCTCTTTAGTACTAAGAGAACAATTTTAAATTGGAATTTTTCCTCTACCTTTGTTCAATACCCATTAAAAATTCGTATGTGATTGTTTTACTAATTATTTAAACTCACAAATTTAATAATAAAAGCTGCCCATTGAAGAGTAGAGTTCATTATATGTTTGTTTTTTTTAATCATTATCTTTGTGATCACATAAATTTTCTTGCAAATGTAACTAACGAATAACTCTAAAAAAAAATTTATAAATTTTCTTAAGAAAGTTTAAACCTTTGGTTCACTTTCATTTTTTGTATCCACCAAGTTTACTAAGAATAATTGAAATTTGAGTAATGGATTTTCAGCAGTATTTTGTTTGATATACTTGGGTATGCTTCCGTAAAATGAATAAAAAAACTATCTGGCCAGAAGTAGACTTTGTATTTAAGATTATCTTTAAAATTCCTCTAGTAGGTACACGCTATCTATTATTTGACAATTATTACTATTTGATGTTGATTATCTTTAGCTAAAAAACCGTTTAGTGAATTTTCATGAAGAAAATTCTCACTAATAGAGAGGTATCGATGGTAAAATTTTTTGAGTAGGTAATGGGACACTTTGAGCAGACAGTGACGTCACAGGAAGTGACGTCACGGCGCCGGCGCCTAGCCACGCCCTGGCGCCACGCCCTGGCGCCACGCCCTGGCGCCGGCGCCTAGCCACGCCCTGGCGCCTGCCCCCGGCGCCTGCCCCGGCGCCTGCCCCGGCCCCGGCGCCAGCCCCGGCGCCGGCGCCCAGCCACGCCCTGGGCCAGACAGTCACATCCGTGTTATTCTGCATTCTAAGGTCATTGACCTGTCTAGGAAACTGTGACGTCACACGACTTGGGCCAGACAGTCACATGCAAACATTCCAAAGTGTCTAACCTATTACTTTAAATTATTATATTTTGAAAAAAACCATTTGGAGCAGGTGAGTTTCGAACCCCGGGCACTCAGATGGGAGGCAACGATGCTACCCGTTAAGCTAAGCAGACGCTTGTTAATTTATTGTTTTAGGTTGGTATATATATATACGACTTTTAATTACAAACAAACCATACATGTAACATAATTAAAGTTTATTATTAGACAAATGGATGATTTACAAAATAATAATTAATATTAGAGGCGGAACCAAAACGGAGGAACCAAAATGGCGGAAAATGGCGGGATGAAAGATGGCGGTCTAACCTGTGATACATTAAGCTGACATCCCTGACATTATAAAATGGCGGCTTTCGTTCTTAAAGATGGTGCGCTGATGAAGATGGTTGAAGACTCCATTATTTAAAGTTACGTCACCCCAACCTTTAGAGCCGACAAATGAGAGTGTAGACATAAGACATAATAATTAATATGTTTAATATTAGACAGACTAGAACGTCACAATTGTTATATGGGTAGGTTCTAAAAATAACACACAGAGGTCGCTGGCAAAACAAAAGAAGGAAGTTCAGAAACAAAATAGACAACAGGTTCAACCGTGAGATGTACGATGGAACCAATACATGCACGGTGTTAAGGAGGCCAAATCAAATTGGAATAGACAATAAAATGGCCACTTCCGGTCTAAACTTTTAAATCGTTATATCTTTTGAAGGACAAGTGATAGAAAGGAACTGACTTCAAAAATGTATGTTTCGTAACAAGGTCTACAAGAAAATGAGATAAAAAACTTTAAACCCTTATCGCGGAAGATCCGTGAGATGTACGAGAGAACCAACACATGCACGGTGTTAAGGAGGCCAAATCAAAGTGGAATATACAATAAAATGGCCACTTCCGGTCTAAACTTTAAATCGTTATATCTTTTCAACGACAAGTGATAGAAATGAACCGACTTCAAAAATATATCGTTTCATAACAAGCTCTACAAGAAACTGAGATAAAAAACTTTAAACCCTTATCGCGGAAGATCCGTGAGATGTACGAGAGAACCAACACATGCACGGTGTTAAGGAGGCCAAATCAAATTGGTATATACAATAAAATGGCCACTTCCGGTCTAAACTTTAAATCCTTGTATCTTTTCAACGACAAGTGATAGAAATGAACCGACTTCAAAAATATATCGTTTCATAACAAGCTCTACAAGAAACTGAGATAAAAAACTTTAAACCCTTATCGCGGAAGATCCGTGAGATGTACGATAGAACCAACACATGCACGGTGTTAAGGAGGCCAAATCAAATTGGAATATACAATAAAATGGCCACTTCCGGTCTAAACTTTAAATCGTTATAACTTTTCAACGGAAAGTGATAGAAAGGAACCGACTTCAAAAATGTATGTTTCGTAACAAGGTCTACAAGAAACTGAGATAAAAAACTTCAAACCCTTATCTCGGAAGATCGGCGAGATGTACGATAGAACCAACACATGCACGGTGTTCAGCAAGTCAAACTCTATTAACATATCCAATAAAAATGTTACTTCCGGTAGACACTTCCGGTATAGCTATTCTTAGAGCTACATACATGTGTGACACCTCAAAATAATCGTCTTGTTGAACAGAAGAAAGAAATATAGTTTTTAAGGAAATCAAAACAAGTTGTGTTAACATCTAAAAACAACACAAACACACTCTCTCTTAGACTTAATGAAGTTACTTTCAGAGAAATTTTCAAGCTTACCATGAGGACCAGTATTCAATGGCGTATTTAAATGTTGACTACATCAAGTGATGCGTGCTACAGACAAATTTTAGTACACCCTCTTAGACTTATTGAAGTTGACGGCACAGGCAGCTGTCAAGCGTCATCTAAAAACAACACACTCTCTCTTAGACTTAATGAAGTTACTTTCAGAGAAATTTTCAAGCTTACCATGAGGACCAGTATTCAATGGCGTATTTAAATGTTGACTACATCAAGTGATGCGTGCTACAGACAAATTTTAGTACACCCTCTTAGACTTATTGAAGTTGACGGCACAGGCAGCTGTCAAGCGTACCTAACAAACCAAAGTAAATATGTCTTGAAGAACAGTCTTGAATTGCCCTAAACCAACACATCTCTATCATTTCAGAGTAACCAGTTAAACTAAGTATCTTGAAGTGTAGCTTTTATGTTTATGAGATATAAAATAAGAAAACCAAAGAGTTAATTGTCTATTACAACAACAAGTAGAAGGGGTTGACTTGGTACCTACAGCTGTTACATACTTGGTAAAAAATGGGGTGCCACTAGCATTTCAGAGTAATTTTAATCATGCAACACTCTAACTGTCTTGAGATGTAGCTTTATGTGTTAATGGGTGGAAATAACAAAACTAAAGAGTTGATTGTCTATTACAACTGTCAGCTAAAGAAGCATTTAGGTAGCCGGAATACCGATATCCTAAATATTTCAAGAGTAATCTTAGTCATACAACACTCTTAACTAACTGTCTTGAGATGTGACTTTATGTGTCATTGGTTGGAAAATAAGAAAACTAAAGAGTTGATTGTCTATTACAACTGTCAGCTGAAGGAACATGTTGGGTTATCGGAATACCGATAACGCCAAATGTTCCAACCGAAGGAGCCCACTTAGAGTCATCTCCAGGGGCTCGGGTTGATTGCCTATTACAACAGTCAGCTAAAGGAACATTTGGGTTATCGGAATACCGATATGCCAAATGTTCCAACCGAAGGAGCCCACTTAGAGTCACATCTAGGGGGCCGGAATACCGGCCCCCTAGATGTGTCGGAAGCAACATCTCAACTAACGCCTACAACCGCTACATACTTGGTGGACTTTGGTGGAACACAGACTGAAAACAACTTGATATCTGGTACATATGTCTGTAAAGATTTCATTCTAAATTTAGCCTGTTGGATATCCAATCATTTCTATGAAAAGTGCAACCAACCAACTAACCAACCACCCAACCAACCAACCAATGGGCCACGCAAGAATGAATCACTTATCATGAATTTGCAAACAAACAAGGAACCTGGCAGTCATTGGGTTGCAGTTAAGAAACGTGGTGACACAGCCGTGTACTTTGACTCATATGGAAACTTGAAGCCACCAGTTGAGCTGCAGCGTTATCTCAAAGACTCTACTCTAATGTACAATCATGATGTGTATCAGAAATATAATACTTATAATTGTGGTCATTTATGTTTAGACTGACCCGACCATTCCACTACCCGACTCTTAGCTGACCCGACTGGTCCACCACCTTGTCATGGAGCTAACCCGGTATAACCTGGGCACATGCACCACCGTTTCTTGTGACGTCACTCGCTTCCAGCATCGTTTTTATTTATAGCGTCAGCTGTAACTGACCTGGATGGTTAATCACCTAACCTGGCCGCATCTATTTTTAAAAATTGTTCAAAGTCCATGTAGGCTGCCTCATGGTCATCGTAGATGTGTTTTAAATTGTTTTCTTCTTGTTTGACTTAAAAACATTCAGCTTGTGTTCCGCAAAAGAGTGACTGTTACACATTTGCTAGACATGTGTTAGACATATGTCTGCCCTATTAGACAGGTTAATCAACTAACCTGGCCGCATCTATTTTTAAAAATTATTCAAAGTCCATGTAGGCTGCCTCATGGTCATCGTAGATGTGTTTTAAATTGTTTTCTTCTTGTTTGACTTAAAAGCATTCAGCTTATGTTCCGCAAAAGAGTGACTGTTACACATCTGCTAGACATGTGTCAGACATATGTCTGCCCTATTAGACAGCTGTGTTAGACAGCTGTGTTAAACAGCTGTGTTAGACAGCTGTATTAGACAGCTGTGTTAGACAGCTGTGTTAGACAGCTGTGTTAGACAGCTGTGTTAAACAGCTGTGTTAGACAGCTGTATTAGACAGCTGTGTTAGACAGCTGTATGACAGCTGTATGACAGCTGTATGACAGCTGTCTGTCATGTCAGACGGCTGTATGACAGCTGTCGTTGTTGTCTGTTGAATATTAAGACGTGAAGCGTCCACTAAGGTTCAGTCGTTAACCAACGGTGAAGGTGAAAACAATAAGTTGTGTTGTCTGTGTTGTTTGTCGAATATTAAGACGAGGAGCGTCCACTAAGGTTCAGTCGGTAGCCAACAGTGAAGGTGAAAACAATAAGTTGTGTTGTCTGTGTTGTTTGTCGAATATTAAGACGAGGAGCTTCCGCTAAGGTTCAGTCGGTAGCCAACAGTAAAGGTGAAGACTGACCTGGATGGTTGATCAACTAACCTGGCCGCATCTATTTTTAAAAATTGTTCAAAGTCCATGTCGGCTGCCTCATGGTCATCGTAGATGTGTTTTAAATTGTTTTCTTCTTGTTTGACTCAGAAGCGTCCACTAAGGTTCAGTCGTTAACCAACAGTGAAGGTGAAAACAATAAGTTGTGTTGTCTGTGTTGTTTGTCGAATATTAAGACGAGGAGCTAAGGTTCAGTCGGTAGCCAACAGTGAATGTGAAAACAATTAGTACCTGCTAAACTTTAGTCTTTAATAAACACGAGGCTAAACTTCGGTCCTTTAACCAACACAGTCAGTTGTGTAGCACGAAACAATGGCATTCCAAATACTTGAAGATACAGTGACCTCCAATAAGAAGTTTAAACTTGATAGACGAAGCGTATGCTTTAGACTACAAGATATACCTGACGATGTCAACGATCCAGAGAAGTGGGTCAAAGATCGTATTAAAGATATTGTGAGTCATATAGTCCATGATGTCGATCCCGAAGACAGAGTGGGGTTTACCTTTAGCTCGGAGGGGTTCGACAAGGGGGCTGCCCATCTCCCATTTCGTAAAGCAAAGAATGTTGTTTTCGAAGACGTCTGGCACCTACTGAGTAAGATATACCAGAGTAAAGGACCTGGTTTTCGTTCTGATACATTTAGAATGACGATGACTCAAGTGAAAACCGCTAAGCCTTTAATACATGTCAATTAAATATCTTATCTTTACAGACATATGTACCAGATATCAAGTTGTTTTCAGTCTGTGTTCCACCAAAGTCCACCAAGTATGTAGCGGTTGTAGGCGTTAGTTGAGATGTTGCTTCCGACACATCTAGGGGGCCGGTATTCCGGCCCCCTAGATGTGACTCTAAGTGGGCTCCTTCGGTTGGAACATTTGGCATATCGGTATTCCGATAACCCAAATGTTCCTTCTGTGTTCCACCAAAGTCCACCAAGTATGTAGCGGTTGTAGGCGTTAGTTGAGATGTTGCTTCCGACACATCTAGGGGGCCGGTATTCCGGCCCCCTAGATGTGACTCTAAGTGGGCTCCTTCGGTTGGAACATTTGGCATATCGGTATTCCGATAACCCAAATGTTCCTTTAGCTGACTGTTGTAATAGGCAATCAACTCTTTAGTTTTCTTATTTTCCAACCAATGACACATAAAGCCACATCTCAAGACAGTTAGTTAAGAGTGTTGTATGACTAAGATTACTCTTGAAATATTTAGAATATCGGTATTCCGGCTACCTAAATGCTTCTTTAGCTGACAGTTGTAATAGACAATCAACTCTTTAGTTTTCTTATTTTTCATATATCACACTTTTTAATTTTATTTTACACTATCGAAAATTAAATTATGTCATCCTACGGAAATAACACCCAGATTACATTCCAAGGTCACAAACACCAACTGACAGATCTCATTTTACTGTAAAGACAGACAATTTTCAAATTAGTTAACTTGCTGTAGTGTACACTTGAGTAAATATATTATATTTTTATATTTTACCACTGTTTTTATTATTAATAACACCTTGTCCATACCTGACTCCCAGCAAAATAATTCAATCTATTTGCATTTAAACACCGTTATAATTATGTCCAGGGTTGACTTAAATGTCCAGAGGTAGACTTGACTGTCCATAGTAGACTACAAAATTTACATGTATTTACGCAGAAATAAAAATTGTTGCATTTTTCATAAAAATGATTGGTTATCCAACAAGCCAAATTTAATACCAAATATACTAAAGTCCAACAAGTATTTAGCGGTTGTTGGTGTTAATTGAAATGTTGCTTCCGACACTTCTAGGGCATCGGTATTCCGAGCCCCTGGAGATGACTCTAAGTGGGCTCCTTCGGTTGGAACATTTGGCGTTATCGGTATTCCGATAACCCAACATGTTCCTTCAGCTGACAGTTGTAATAGACAATCAACTCTTTAGTTTTCTTATTTTCCAACCAATGACGCATAAAGTCACATCTCAAGACAGTTAGTTAAGAGTGTTGTATGACTAAGATTACTCTTGAAATATTTAGGATATCGGTATTCCGACTACCTAAATGCTTCTTTAGCTGACAGTTGTAATAGACAATCAACTCTTTAGTTTTGTTATTTCCACCCATTAACACATAAAGCTACATCTCAAGACAGTTAGAGTGTTGCATGATTAAAATTACTCTGAAATGCTAGTGGCACCCCATTTTTACCAAGTATGTAACAGCTGTAGGTACCAAGTCAACCCCTTCTACTTGTTGTTGTAATAGACAATTAACTCTTTGGTTTTCTTATTTTATATCTCATAAACATAAAAGCTACACTTCAAGATACTTAGTTTAACTGGTTACTCTGAAATGATAGAGATGTGTTGGTTTAGGGCAATTCAAGACTGTTCTTCAAGACATATTTACTTTGGTTTGTTAGGTACGCTTGACAGCTGCCTGTGCCGTCAACTTCAATAAGTCTAAGAGGGTGTACTAAAATTTGTCTGTAGCACGCATCACTTGATGTAGTCAACATTTAAATACGCCATTGAATACTGGTCCTCATGGTAAGCTTGAAAATTTCTCTGAAAGTAACTTCATTAAGTCTAAGAGAGAGTGTGTTGTTTTTAGATGTTAACACAACTTGTTTTGATTTCCTTAAAAACTATATTTCTTTCTTCTGTTCAACAAGACGATTATTTTGAGGTGTCACACATGTATGTAGCTCTAAGAATAGCTATACCGGAAGTGTCTACCGGAAGTAACATTTTTATTGGATATGTTAATAGAGTTTGACTTGCTGAACACCGTGCATGTGTTGGTTCTATCGTACATCTCGCCGATCTTCCGAGATAAGGGTTTGAAGTTTTTTATCTCAGTTTCTTGTAGACCTTGTTACGAAACATACATTTTTGAAGTCGGTTCCTTTCTATCACTTTCCGTTGAAAAGTTATAACGATTTAAAGTTTAGACCGGAAGTGGCCATTTTATTGTATATTCCAATTTGATTTGGCCTCCTTAACACCGTGCATGTGTTGGTTCTATCGTACATCTCACGGATCTTCCGCGATAAGGGTTTAAAGTTTTTTATCTCAGTTTCTTGTAGAGCTTGTTATGAAACGATATATTTTTGAAGTCGGTTCATTTCTATCACTTGTCGTTGAAAAGATACAAGGATTTAAAGTTTAGACCGGAAGTGGCCATTTTATTGTATATACCAATTTGATTTGGCCTCCTTAACACCGTGCATGTGTTGGTTCTCTCGTACATCTCACGGATCTTCCGCGATAAGGGTTTAAAGTTTTTTATCTCAGTTTCTTGTAGAGCTTGTTATGAAACGATATATTTTTGAAGTCGGTTCATTTCTATCACTTGTCGTTGAAAAGATATAACGATTTAAAGTTTAGACCGGAAGTGGCCATTTTATTGTATATTCCACTTTGATTTGGCCTCCTTAACACCGTGCATGTGTTGGTTCTCTCGTACATCTCACGGATCTTCCGCGATAAGGGTTTAAAGTTTTTTATCTCATTTTCTTGTAGACCTTGTTACGAAACATACATTTTTGAAGTCAGTTCCTTTCTATCACTTGTCCTTCAAAAGATATAACGATTTAAAAGTTTAGACCGGAAGTGGCCATTTTATTGTATATTCCAATTTGATTTGGCCTCCTTAACACCGTGCATGTATTGGTTCCATCGTACATCTCACGGTTGAACCTGTTGTCTATTTTGTTTCTGAACTTCCTTCTTTTGTTTTGCCAGCGACCTCTGTGTGTTATTTTTAGAACCTACCCATATAACAATTGTGACGTTCTAGTCTGTCTAATATTAAACATATTAATTATTATGTCTTATGTCTACACTCTCATTTGTCGGCTCTAAAGGTTGGGGTGACGTAACTTTAAATAATGGAGTCTTCAACCATCTTCATCAGCGCACCATCTTTAAGAACGAAAGCCGCCATTTTATAATGTCAGGGATGTCAGCTTAATGTATCACAGGTTAGACCGCCATCTTTCATCCCGCCATTTTCCGCCATTTTGGTTCCTCCGTTTTGGTTCCGCCTCTAATATTAATTATTATTTTGTAAATCATCCATTTGTCTAATAATAAACTTTAATTATGTTACATGTATGGTTTGTTTGTAATTAAAAGTCGTATATATATATACCAACCTAAAACAATAAATTAACAAGCGTCTGCTTAGCTTAACGGGTAGCATCGTTGCCTCCCATCTGAGTGCCCGGGGTTCGAAACTCACCTGCTCCAAATGGTTTTTTTCAAAATATAATAATTTAAAGTAATAGGTTAGACACTTTGGAATGTTTGCATGTGACTGTCTGGCCCAAGTCGTGTGACGTCACAGTTTCCTAGACAGGTCAATGACCTTAGAATGCAGAATAACACGGATGTGACTGTCTGGCCCAGGGCGTGGCTGGGCGCCGGCGCCGGGGCTGGCGCCGGGGCCGGGGCAGGCGCCGGGGCAGGCGCCGGGGGCAGGCGCCAGGGCGTGGCTAGGCGCCGGCGCCAGGGCGTGGCGCCGGCGCCAGGGCAGGCGCCAGGGCGTGGCGCCAGGGCGTGGCGCCGGCGCCAGGGCGTGGCGCCGGCGCCGTGACGTCACTTCCTGTGACGTCACTGTCTGCTCAAAGTGTCCCATTACCTACTTTTTTGAAACTTTCTTCAAATGAGCGCGAATTAGAGCCCCTAGAGTCCAAATCCAAGGTCAGTTAATATATATATATATATATATATATATATATATATATATATATATATATATATATATATATATATATATATATATATATATATATATATGTGTGTGTGTGTGTGTATCCAACCGATAACTCAAAAAATACTTCACCAATCGAAACCAAATTTGGCAATTCCCTTCATTTTGTTAATAGCTTGGATAAGTTCGTTACATAGTTTTAAAACTCACATACTTTCAGAAAGAAATACGAAAAACTGTTTGAAAACGCAATTTCTTTTAAATTACTAGAAAAATGAAACTACAACTTCAGACGCACGTAGATGTCGTATCCTCTCTACCAAATTTTAACTTAATCGGTTTAGTAAGTTCTGAGTTATAACCAAATAAAAAATAAATAATTTACGATATTACCTGAAATTACCACTGAATGGGTGCCTATAAAGTTAGACAAGGCCAGACAGATATATCAGGGTTACGCTGCTATTGCAAACAAATGCTCCAAACACTAAGTGAGTGGTGAACGTGTCGCCACCTAGTTCGGAACCAAGTACTATGTTGTCACGCCCGCTCCAAATAACACAGAGTGTTAAAAATAGAGACAGTATACAACTAACTAACAATTTAAAAAATTGTTAGCCCTGGCCCATTTCTACCCCAATATAGGGACAAAGTATGTAAGACTAGATGCATTCTCGCAACAATTAGAACCGTAGACCGGTTTCGCTCTCATTAGAGCTCTTCAGTACGGCATACTAATTGTAGCAAAAATGCAGCAAAAATAACACGGCTATCGTATAGCCAGTCTTAAAACACTAAGTGAGTGGTGAACGTGTCGCCACCTAGTTCGGAACCAAGTACTATTTTTGCTGCATTTTTGCTACAATTAGTATGCCGTACTGAAGAGCTCTAATGAGAGCGAAACCGGTCTACGGTTCTAATTGTTGCGAGAATGCATCTAGTCTTACATACTTTGTCCCTATATTGGGGTAGAAATGGGCCAGGGCTAACAATTTTTTAAATTGTTAGTTAGTTGTATACCGTCTCTATTTTTAATACTCTGTATTATTTGGAGCGGGCGTGACAACATAGTACTTGGTTCCGAACTAGGTGGCGACACGTTCACCACTCACTTAGTGTTTTAAGACTGGCTATACGATAGCCGTGTTATTTTTGCTGCATTTTTGCTACAATTAGTATGCCGTACTGAAGAGCTCTAATGAGAGCGAAACCGGTCTACGGTTCTAATTGTTGCGAGAATGCATCTAGTCTTACATACTTTGTCCCTATATTGGGATAGAAATGGGCCAGGGCTAACAATTTTTTAAATTGTTAGTTAGTTGTATACCGTCTCTATTTTTAACACTCTGTGTTATTTGGAGCGGGCGTGACAACATAGTACTTGGTTCCGAACTAGGTGGCGACACGTTCACCACTCACTTAGTGTTTTAAGACTGGCTATACGATAGCCGTGTTATTTTTGCTGCATTTTTGCTACAATTAGTATGCCGTACTGAAGAGCTCTAATGAGAGCGAAACCGGTCTACGGTTCTAATTGTTGCGAGAATGCATCTAGTCTTACATACTTTGTCCCTATATTGGGGTAGAAATGGGCCAGGGCTAACAATTTTTTAAATTGTTAATTAGTTGTATACCGTCTCTATTTTTAACACTCTGTGTTATTTGGAGCGGGCGTGACAACATAGTACTTGGTTCCGAACTAGGTGGCGACACGTTCACCACTCACTTAGTGTTTTAAGACTGGCTATACGATAGCCGTGTTATTTTTGCTACAATTAGTATGCCGTACTGAAGAGCTCTAATGAGAGCGAAACCGGTCTACGGTTCTAATTGTTGCGAGAATGCATCTAGTCTTAAATGCTCCAAATTAAACTTCAAAGGAACAGGTTAGAAAAATATTGTACAATAAACAATCAGCGGGGTTGCCTTTTGCCAAAATTGTTGTCATCTGAATTTGAAGATATCGGAAAAATATATAGTTATAAATACAAATTTTAATGAAAGTGATTCAATTTGTTTAAAGGCAATCTAGAACTACGTTTTATTATGTATAAATATTAAGCTTCCCATTCTTCAAGGTATTTAAAACCCTTCGGCCCTCTCCCAGTTAAAGCTGACAACGCCAGCTAGCTATTTGTCATTCTCATTTGTTATTTTGCAAACTGACAGTGGTGGTGAGTCGAATTTGAGGTTATATTCTTCTTCTTCTTTGTTTACAGACGTCATAAACAAATAATAAGACTCAGCTAATACCTCAGAATCTTAAAATAAGGTACTTATTGTTGTGTACATATGTTCAGTGTAAATTATTAAAATTTTAAATTCAAAATTTTGTATTGCTTATATTTATTTACTACGTTTTCAAAGAGGATGGATGCAGCAATAGTAAATAAATGTTGAAAAGGGTTTAGGTGCAGAAAGTGCGTTATGGTAGCGAATTTTCGTAAAAATATTCTAAATGGTGATAATTCAATTTCCCATTATTACACTAGGATCTTTGCAGAAACTGTTTCGATTGAGTGGACTAAAACGGATCATCCAAGCAAATAATAAGGAAAAATATCTACCACGTTTTTAGTTTGGCAGGTACATTCGTTTTGTAAATAAAAATTAAATTTTCGGCCAATTTGCAGATTAGCGCACGGGGGGCTTTTTAGAAAAAAATCAGAAACATGCTTAGATCTCCTTCTGGATGCACAAACCACAAGAAATATTTCTTGAAACAGCCCCCAAGAAAGTTACGGGACCAGGAGTGGATAGGGATGTTGGGCGGGAAAAAGATAAAAAGTAAATGTGAGCGAAAAGTGCGAAAAACCCACCTTAGTTGGACCTTTATAAGTTGCCTTTATCCCATTTTGCAGCTATACCTCCTTAAAATTCTGTTTATCCCGCTCAGAACCCCTATATTTACCGCAGGTCCCGTAACTTTCTTGCGGGTTCTTCCCAAGAAACTTTTCTTGTTTACATTGTTCTTGTTTATGCATTAAGGGTGGTTGTATGCATGCAGAAGGGGAAGGGGAACCTCTGCGACAAAGCAGCGAATCAAGATTTTCAATTGATGTTTAAATTGTTACCCCATTTCATTTTTTTAAATAGTTTTTCAAAAATGAAATTTGGGTTGCCTTGTTTGTCAGTCTTACATAGAGAGCTACAATATTACATAGTTTTCAAAAAGTGTGGATACAACAACAGTGAATAGGTGTTGAAAAAGGTCTGGGTGCAGCAAACACATTATGGTAGAGAGTTTTTGTAAAAATATTTAAAATCCGATTAGGTACTCAATTTCTTGTTAAGCTAGAATCTTCAATATTGAACCATAGTAACACCTATGTAAATGCACAATAAGCCAAAGGTTGCAGTGCTATCGGGGCGGCAAAGCCGCGGACGAGCCCTGAGGAAGAAAAAAAACTTATGTAAACGCAGCCTGGGTACTAAATTAAAGAAAAATAACATAATGAGCTTCGCCGATAACTACAAGTTGGTTTAAAAAAATATTTGTTGTTGTTTTGTTTGCAAAAACTAGTTCGATTGAGTTGACTTAAACAAAACCATCCAAGCAATTAAAAGGAAAAGTACCTGCCATATTTATGATTTGGCAAGTACATTTCCTTTGTAAATATTTTTTTTCTAGAAAACTTTTGTGACTGTAATAAAATTTGTAACACAATTTTGTTAAAGAGACTTGCGGTACTTTCATATATCTCTACCAAACTATAAATTTCTAGCTCCATAGAAAGTAGAAACTTATTCAAATAATCGCTAACTGGGACCTCTAAAACCAGTCTCCCAGGTCCATTTAAATTTAAAGAATTAGTTTTAATAATATACCTTACTAATAGTGTACAATTCTCATGAAAATTCACTAATATAATGCACTTTCTGCGTCCCGAACATTTTTATTACTGTTTTAATTTTTATGTGCTTAATATAAAGATGATTGTTGAGTTTTATTATTGATATTGATAAATATTACCGACCGTTTCTTTCTCCATACACTTTACAACACATTGGGATAATATCTCTTAATCTAGATATCGAAATTAACGAATACCGAAGCCACAAAGATTTTGCACTAAAAGTGTCAAAAATACGAGCTTATAGGCAAGATTGCTCCCCAAACAAAGTAAGTACAACTGTGTATTTTTATGATATTAATTTGAGTTTAACACCTTTGATCATAAAATTTAATATCATACATTGGGGAATCACCTACTTTTAGATTTTAAACAGCATAAGGTCAAATGTCAGATTTATAGTTCATTGTAGCAATTATAGTAGGATTTTGTTCAGATTTAATAAATTCGGAAAATTACCTTGAAATGGGAGGTTGACTGTTGCAGATTTACCCTAAACTTTTAAGGCTCAATATGTCTTTCATGCAAGACCCTCAAACCTTTTTATTCAAGTGCTAAAGCTAAATTACCTAATAAAAAGTATTTTAAAACATCTTGTTTACCCCGCACAGCATCCCTATTATTCGCACCGGGTCCCTTAATTTTTTTGGAAGTTAAAACCAAACATTTCTTTTGTGGTTTAAGGCATACAGAGGTGGTTCTAAGCATGTTTAAAACATTTTAGAAGTGGACGCCCAAATAAGAAGCTCAGGGAAGGCAAGGGAAAACTACACCATTAATCCTGTAGAAGTTAAGGGGATGAGAAACTCCCTACCAACTGCCCCCATCCCACCTTAAGCACTACTTAACTCCAGTAACTAACCACAAGGTGAAACTGGTACAAATAGTATGTAAGGTAGTAAGCTTTATCTACTAGCAGTTAGTTTTTGTGAAGCTGACATGTTGCTCATCTGAGAAATGACCAATATATCAAATAGTACTTAGGTACACATGTTAAATGTGTTTTGATTGAAATGAAGGTTTGCTTTTAAAAACTTAAATCTACCGAATTTCGTAGCAAACTACCAAATAGATCCGAGGTTATTTACCAAATAAATTTTTGGTGATTGGCAATGCTGACTCAATAGTATAACGTGAGGACTAAAGAATACCTGTACATTTATAATAAAATGTTCGGGACGCAGCAAGTGCGTTATTGTAGTGAATTTTCGTAAGAATAATATATATATATATATATATATATATATATATATATATATATATATATATATATCATAGCGATTTAGCCTTATTTTAAAAAGTTATAAAACGTTAGGGTAGACTGGGGTTAACTGGACACCGTTTTTTTGTAAAATTGTCAAATTTGTCTGGTTATAGATAGAGAAAATCTGTAAAGAAGAATGTCTTCGATATAGTTTTGCCCTAGTCAAAATTGAGATTTAAAAAAAAATGGACAAGTGTTCAGTTAACCCCATGGGGTGGGTTAAATGAACACCAAGGGTGGGCCAACTGAACGCTTGTGTAAAAAAACATATTTTTGAGAGAAAAAACTGTATTAAACAAGTGAAACAGGTATAAATGCTTAAATTATTACAATAAATGTTTAACCTAACATTAATCAGAAAATAGGACTGAACTCATCAAAATCAAAATTGAAAGCAAACATACTCATAAATCTGCCTGCCTTAAATTTTATTGGATCAGGTAAATTAACAATGGAATCTTGAGGTTTTACAAACCCTGTTTCCTCAGTAACCTTAAACTTGAATGTCCCCGTAACTCCGTAACCTACTGAGTAAGCTCTATCGATCTGACAAACATAGAAACGAAAGTTATCTTTAGATTTTCTGTAAACTTTAACCAGGGAAAACACACCCTCCTCTAAGTCTTTCGGAGGTTCATCACAATCAAATTCTTCATTCGATGAGTCTTAATCATGGAGCGAGACATCTTCAGAGTCCACTGAATCAGAAGAATCGTCTAAATCGGTGTTAAGAAAAAACCTTTTCTTGTAAGGATTTTGTTTCTTAGCACCATTCATTGGAAAAATTGTCTTCAAAATTTTTTTCTCTTCAGCTTGTTTCTTCCTTGCTGCCCTTTCTTCCTTAAACCTCTGTTTCTCTTCCAATTTTTGTTTTTCTGGCGTCGTTGTTAACACAGCAGAAATTGTTTTTGCTCGTTTTGTCATCGTTTTTCTAGCTGCTGCCTTTGGATAAGGCCGCACCTCTTTAGGAGAAACCAAGGAAACAGATGCTTTGGAGGATGTTGGTGTGTCTGCACACCTTGTTGACGGTCCCGGCTGGGGGGTGAGCGCCTCCGAGACATTAGAAGGTTCCGCAGACAATAATGATCTTGACGTAGAGTTCGTAGGGAGCACAACAGAAACTTCGTTAGCTGCTTGCACATTGGTTGGATCAGGCCGATCTGTAACGTAGGAGCATAGGAAATCTTCTGGACCAAAGACATTGGGGTCAAACGGTTCGATACCAGTTTTTTTAAACCCACTGCAAATGTTGTGTGGGGTGAAGCTTTTGGGAAATGATTCACCGACTAGCTCTGCGATTTCATAAATGCTGATCGCAGAACCTGGGTGATTCAGTTACCATTTGTCCGCTGCTTGGTTGAAAAATGCTTTGAAAGATTTGAAAACTGCGACATCTAGCGGCTGTAATTTATGACTGCAGTGTGGAGGCAATGTTAACAAGATGATGCCATTTGCACGTGCATAATCAATAGCAGATATGCTGAGATGGGACTCGTGATTCTCTAATATTATCAGCTTAGGATTGTCTTTCGTTGGTCTTTCATGGGCAACAAAATGCTCCAAGACTGGAAAGAATAAATCTGAAACCATCCAGCCAGATGCGTTAGCTGCACCTTTCCTGCCTGGGGGAGCGTTGCAAAGCATGCGATCTTTGTAATGCACTCTGGGAAAGATCAAAAATGGAGGTACTGCTTTTCCTGTAGCACCAATGATAGCAATCAATGTAACCAGCGTTCCTCGTTCACCGGAGGTCATTTGCGAAATTGCTCTCTTGCCCTTCGGAGCAATAACTTTAGGTGGACGATGGACAGTTATAGAGCCGGTCTCATCCAGATTGTAAACATCCTGTGGTGGAAAGTTATATTTCGTTTTTAGTTCTCGCAGGTTATCAAAAAAACCTTTCACATTGGCGTCATTGAAACTTGTTGCGCGGCCTAAACTAATGGCCTCTGGGGTACGAAAAGACAATCTGTGACGTTCCATGAAGGATCTCAGCCAATCTTTACCTGCTGCTTTATTTAATTTCCAACCAGCAGGAACCTCAATATTGTTGACTTGGGCGAAATCGAAAGCCAAAGATCTTGCTCGAAGGTTAGTCAGGCCATAATGGAAACTGGATGCTTGTCATGTATTCTGATAGCAACTTTTCATCCACAGGTTTGAATAATTGACGATGAACATTTGGCTTAAATGTTAGCTGGTCCAGTGAAGTTGCTTTGGCCTTTTTAACATAACGAATTAGAGTGGGACGTGGAATCCCGGCAGCGGCAGCAGTTGGTTTTATTTTTGCACCAGCCAAGCATTTCTGAATAGCTTCTTTTAGTGCATCCGTTGAGTAGTCTCTGTTGTTAGTTGTTCTTATTCTGATACGAGGCATCCTAGTTGTTAAGTACTACAGGAAAGAAAAGAAAAGAAAGGCTCTTAGGATATAATTTTGCTTATTTGTCTTGAATGGGGTTGACTGAACATGTCCAGTTAACCCTACCTTATCAGTGTTCAGTTAACCCCATCTTGACTTTTCAGGAAAAAAACCACATAAAAAAGTTTCAGTTAGGACAATAATCAAAATAATAATTGAAAATCGCACAGGAAGGAGTAAACAAAACAATAGTAAACTTACCGAAAACTTCCTTCAAATATAAGTGTTAATTTGGGACTTCGATATAGGGCGCCGAAAATTTACTTTTTGTGATGACAAACAGCTTTGTAATCATAACCTCTAAACGAACAACAATAATCAACCGAAAGCTATATGCAATAGAGCGCTACCACCAACTGCTTAAAAGAAGGCAAGGTCTGTTCTTCGTTTTGCCACTAGATAGCAGTAAGGTCAAGTGTTCAATTAACCCGCCCTGTTCAGTCAACCCCAGTCTACCCTACTTGATTTAATTAGGAACGGTAAAAAATAAGGTAAAGAAGGGCAAGCAAAAACATGATCTCTAACGTAAATATTTATATAGTAATTTGGATACAAAACTCAACCAAAACAGTTGATAAACAGGAAATATACTCAACAAAGAATACACTAGAAAGCGGAACATAAAAAGATTTCTGTGATTCATGCATTGACGGTGACTGTATGCATGCAGAAGGAGAAGAACGCCCAGGACGAAGAGGGTTTACTGCCTCCTCACCCAAAAACACGGGGGTTCTCCTTTCCCTTGCCCATGCATAAAACTACCTTCAAAGCATAAAACACAAGAAAAATTTCTTGGGAGCAACCCCCAAGAAAGTTACTGGACCTGGGCGAGTATTGCTGTAAAATGTGTAAAACGCATTTTTCAAAGTCCAACTAAATGTTTTGTAGCATTTTCCGCTCAGAATTCCTCCCCGCCCAGCACCCCCATTGATTCTTGGTCCCTTAAGATTCTTAGGGGTTGTTTGCACCAAATTTGCCTTGTGGGTTGTGCATCCAAGGTTCTTAGCATGTTTCTGAAAAAATTTATGAACCCTCCTGCAGTAAACTGTAAATTTACCGACATTACATGCCACATTGTCGCCTGTAATGCCTTTTTCAGATGATATTAAATACATCACTAAGGTAAATAAATTCACTTGCTGTTTCACTCCTTTTTAGTGAATTTTCTTAAAAAAAACACTAATGAGGAGATCTCGACTTTTGAATTTTGAAAAAGTTTCTTCAAATGAGCGCTATTTAGGACCCCTGGAACCCAAATCCGAGGTCGGTTTCAGACTTTATATGTTTATATATATATATATATATATATATATATATATATATATATATATATATATATATATATATATATATATATATATATATATATATATATATGTTTATATATTTATGTGTCACACCTATAACTAAAAAAATAATGGACCGATTTTGATAAAATTTGGTGAGTACCTTCCTTTCGCGAGTGGCTTGGATAAGTTCGTTATCCAGGAAAATCCGCCGAGGTTTTCCCGGAAAATTTTGTGTTTTTTTTCGAAAAAAATCGAAAAAAAATTATATCTCCGGAATTAACAAAGTAAGGGCAACGAAATTTGGTACACGGGTTTATATCGTTATATGTGAGCTACCCACCAAAATTTAGCGCTGTCGGTTAAAGGACAAAAAAGTTACAGGCATTTAAAGAAAAATAAATTTGGGTTTTCTTCAAAACGTCAAAGTCGCGATTTTAAACGTCAAAATTGTTAATATTTAGGCAATGAACCTGCAATTAATATGATCTATGGAAGGAAAATGTCTCAAGAATAATGTTTTACAAAGCCTGAGCTCTTAGTTTCAATCGTCATTGTCCTTCATTTTACTAAAATATTCCCAGAAAATTCATTTCAAATAGACCGTTTCTCTGATACTTTAGCAGTAGTGTTGGCTATAGAGTTTATCGTTTAATGGTATATAATTTTGGTAGAATTTTCGTAACAAATCAATAAAGCTCAATATATCCGTTATTATTCAAGTTACGAAAAAAAGTTGTATACATTAATTGTAGGGTGTCTTAAGCTACATCTTAAAAAATATTTCCACAATTACAGGGTGGCCCATAAGTCGTTGGTGATTCAAATTTTCTTTTTTTTTAGTGAATTTTTTTAATCGAACACGCCCTATGTTATTGCTTTTTTGTATTTTCCATCGAAATATAATACATCTTTGTAAGAAAAGAAATTCGGGACGCAGCAAGTGCGTTATGGTAGCGAATTTTCATTAAATGCTTCAAATTGTGAATCAATTTGCTATTAACCTATAAGGTTGACCAGAAAACCAGTTTTTTCGGGAACAATGTAAGTTTACTTTTGGAAATTTTTGTACATTTTCAAACAATAAAGTTATTTTGATGAAATATGGTACATTGTTTCTAATATATAAATTATACTGGTAACCAAATTTGGTGCCTGCTTTCTTAGAAAAATATATTTGCTATTAGAAACATTTTTATGAAAATTCACTACCATAACGCACTTGCTGCGTCCAGAGTTTTTTTATTTTTATATTACATGTATATAAGGACTATAAGATAAGTAAGTATAATAAAGGGGGCCCTTAATTAACGTTGGGGCTACACAAACTTAAAAGTAAAGAAGACATTTAGATCGTGTCTGTATGCACACAAAAATTAGTAAAATAAATTGATACAATCTTATAAAAAACAACAGTTCTACGATATTATTTTAAATAAACCAATAGGAATACGTTTCGCGGCTGTTTCGCAATTCGCGAGTGTATGAATCTAGCCTTTGTCCATGACTACAGTGAAATTCCAAAGCAGGCACCTAGCACCTTTTAAATTAAGCTCGATAGGCTTGGAGGCTTAACATACGTAAGTATGTCTAATTTTAAGCGGGACTGTACCTGTTTGAAATCTACAATATGAGAAATGCGCTTTAAAGTGCTATTTACTAAACTCACTAAAAAAACTAACCTGCGAAATCATCGTTAATAAAAATAATGGATCTAGTGAGTTGTCTATCAGTATCATTCTCATTTTGTGAGCAGGCTTTGATACTTGCAGAGAACACTGTCGCATGCTAAAATTTAGCGCCTTTGAAAGCAAATATTGTCCCGGTATTATAAAAGAAATGGGCCAGGTCTGACAATCTACAAAATTGTTAGTTGATTATACACATGTCTCCATCTATAACATTTTGTGTTAACTAGAGCTGCCGTGACAACATACTACCTGGTTCTACACCGAGATGGCGTCCCCGTCATACATTTCACAATGGTCTACGTTCTAACATGTTGCAATAATACTTGCAACTTCCACTGATTAGATTTTTATCCACCATTAATTTAAATAGCATAGAAGTACATAGCATAGAAGTACAGGTAACATCACCTGTCTTTGTCAAACATTGTAGATATTGCATTACAGAATTTGAAGTGATCTCAAGGATTATTTTAATTTTAATTTCAAATAACTTTATTTTTCTTTGATCAAAAGACTTGAAAATTGGTACACAACCATGTCTGTCTATGTTCTTTTAAGTTGTTTTTACACATCATGTACACATGCCATGATATAGTGTCCTTTCTTACTTTAGCAATTGTAGATAAAGCATCCAAACCATATTCAGTAGCACATTGTTTCACCAAGTATAGATAACAAAAATCAACAAAATCTATAACTTTGAGCTTATTTATTTTACTCTATCACAAATAAGAAAGAAGCATTACAAAAGCATTAATTGGTTAACAAATATACCATAAAACCACTACATATATTTTATCTGTGTTTCTTTTTTCTATGCCTTAACAATGAAGAGCTATACCCTGTTTTGTACGAGCACAATTTACAGGAGAAATGTTTCTCTTTGTTATGTATCGTCTTTATATGCTGAGACAAAGAATAACTGCAAATCCCCCTAAACTCACATAGATTGCATGGAAACGACCTTTCTTTAGTATGTTTCAATTTTAAGTGCCTGAGCAAACATGACTTGTACACTGTTTTGTAATCACACAACTGGCATTCAAAATCTTTCTCTTCATTATGTTTTGCCTTAATGTGCCTTGACAAAGAGTACTTACACGATGCTTTAAACTCACAGGATTCGCAGCAAAAACTTTTTACATCAGTATGCATTACTTTGACATGCCGTAATAATGAGGTTTTCGATGCAGCTTTGTAACTACATGACTCACATTGAAATGGTCTTTGACTGCTGTGCTTCAGTAGAATGTGCTTTAACAAGTCTCCTTTATTTACAGTACTATAATCACAAGTAAAACATTGGTAAGGCTTCTCTTTAGTATGCTTATATTTGGTATGCTGGAATAATCGAGATTTAGTAACAAATCTACCATTGCACAACTCACATTGAAAAGGTCGCTCTGTACTGTGCTTTGATTTTATATGCAGCTTCAAAAAACATTTATAAACTGTTCTATAGTCACAATAATTGCATTTAAATGGCTTTTCTTTGCTGTGTTCTGCATTTAGATGCAACAATAATGAAGATTCAGTAATGGTTTTGAATTCACATAAGTCACACTGATATGGCTTTTCTTCACTATGCTTCAAGTTATAATGTCTATTCAGAGCTGATTTATAAACAGTCCTGTACTCACATGCATCACAGTTAAAAGGTTTTTCGTTATTATGTTTTGCATTTATATGTTGTAATAAATTGTATTTGCGGACAGTTCCAAAATCACAAAGTTCACACTGAAAGGGCCTTTCATCATTTTGCTTATGTTTCAATATAACATGTCTTAGTAATGAATCTTTTATTGCAGTCCTATAATTACAAAGAACACAATGGTAAGGTGTAGTTGTTTTTATATCATCTTCTTGTTGAATTTCATTGCCTGTAATCACAGGGTTGCTCTTTAATACATCATATTTATTACACTCCTCGTTGAGTTGCAGATTTCTTTCAACTACCTTGGTAAAACTACAACCCTGATAATAATCTGAAGTTATATTCAAACTATAATCTTTACGTTCATTTTTTAAGTTGTCAACATACCCAGTAGTATTAATAGAGAGTTGGATGTCATTACAAACTTGTTTAATCGGAATATTCTGACATTCTATAAACTTACAAGAGTCATCTTCTAATTTGGGTTTAATACACTCGTTTTCCTCTGCTTTTAGTGGTATTCTACTAACAGATTCCTTCAATGTTAGATTTTCGCAACATGTCTCGTTTTTTAAAACTGATTCAGGTGTCTCAGTTTTCACTAAAACATCTTCAATTCCTGAATTTGTGTTAAAATAAAGATTTGTATCAGCTTTATAATTCTCCCCAGATGCTTCTGCTTTAGGAATATCAGTTTCAGTTAAATGGCCTCTCTTTTTCATTCTGATTTGTTACAAATTTCATTTGTAATGAATTTTAAACTTACAACTTTTGACCAATTTTAGATATTAATATAATAGTAATAACAATTTATGTAGAATCTTGGATTTAATGTGGTTACATATTAAATAGACATTGATTTTTACTTTTTTTACAAATAAGAGATATTATGAATTTTCAACACCTTGACTTTTCAGGTTAATTTCTATTCATGATATAATGACTTATTTGTATGATGATTTCTATTTATCTTTTTTCTTTTGACGTTTGACATTAGTCACCATAGAAACCAAAACCGAAGCGAAGCAAAGCAGAACACAGAAGCAAGACAAGGTTCTATTCTATTCTATGTCTATTTTCTTTTGCCTAAGACGTAGGTCCATTGAGCCATTAAACGTAGTCTAATCTAGTGACGGTTGTCGATTGTCGGACTTTATATTGGCATCGGCATATTTTCTCTATTATGTTTAATATTATGATACGTATTTAGCGTAGGTGCGGCTGATTGTAATAGTTGTAGAGTTTTTATTAACTCTTAATGTTGTTTTCTTTAAAAAATTCATTTATTATCTTAATTGTTTTAGTGTTTAGTTCGGTTAGAATTTGTTGGGTGTGAATTGGTATTGTTATGTGATTTTCAATACGTTTTTTATATAGGTCCTTATTTTGTTGTGGGCGATTCTTACAGTTAAAGAGCATATGTGTTATGTCTCCTTCTTCTCCACA
The DNA here is from genome assembly GCA_964006375.1 of Tillus elongatus. Classification (NCBI taxonomy): domain Eukaryota; kingdom Metazoa; phylum Arthropoda; class Insecta; order Coleoptera; family Cleridae; genus Tillus; species Tillus elongatus. The sequence goes on along the minus strand of OZ023264.1, from coordinate 145,048,447 downwards.
ATCACAGTTTGGTGTTTCTTTAACTCCTATCCTGTGTAAATGTTTTGGGGTTGAGCAATGTCCTGTTCTCATGCGGATAATGTTTGTTATGTGTCTTCTGTTCGTGTATGGATATTTATTAAACCAAGGTTCCAAAGGCAGACAATTTTGGATGGATGCATACCACCTGCTTTGGTTTTTCTCCTTCCATGTTTCTTCCCATTCGGTTTTTATTTGATTTTGTAATGGTTGCGTTAAGTTAGACGTGTTTATTTTAGTTTTCAAGGGGATATTGAGGTTTCTTCCAATGTTAGCTAGTTGGTCTGCTATTTCCTTTTCTGTTATATTGATGTGTCCTGGTATCCATGCCAGGTATACTTCTTTTCCCTTTTCCCACATTTCTTTTATTATTTGTTTGGTTTGCAACTGTAGTGTTTCATTTTTTTAATTATATTTTGGCTGTGATATTTTTTCGATGGCACTAATCGAATCTGAGCAAATAATAGCATTCCTTATGTTATTTCTATTTATGTATTCGCAGGCCGTTTTGATAGCTACTATTTCAGTGTTGCATATGTTTGTGAAGTCCGGTATTCAGGCTGAGAATTAAGACAAGGTTTATAGATTAGACGAAGCAAAAGCTTTCTATGCTGTGGCATAACGATAAGTGAGTTATGTATCACTATGCTGTGGCTAGAGACCACATTATATCAACAGTCTATGATAAAGACAACCTCACATTTCCAACTCAAAATATTACAGTAATGACCCAGTTGGACTGATAATGCGTACTTCGCAGATTATTTTAAGTAACGAAGTAAAAGACCTCCCTGGCTTGCTGTTTACACACAATCTTCCCAACTGACCTTCCTGACCTGCCCTGACATCAGTTTGCCTAATAAAAAGCTAAAAGAAGGAAAAAGGGGAACGAAAAGTACTTAATGCTCACATGAATGGCAGGGTTAAGTTTCCTTCCCTTTTTAGCTTTTTATTGAGCAAACTGATGTCAGGGCAGGTCAGGAAGGCCAGTTGGAAGGATTGTGTGTAAACAGCACGTCAGGAAGGTCTTTTATTTCGTTACTTAAAATATTCTGCTAAGTGCGCATTATAAATGCATCCGCTCGTTACTGTGGTGAGACGCTCGTCACTTTGTTAGTCCGATATAGCGTGTCAAAGTAAACCTTTTAGGTTTGATTTTACCCGTTAATCTGAACGATGTTTTACATATAAATATATGATAGGAGTTGCCCAAAATATCAAATCGTTTATGACCTCAGGTCTCCACTATGTTCGAATAAGGTTTTCTCTACGTCCTAGAAGACGCTGTTTACACTATGGAATATATTTTCTTTATAATAAAACACTGTGTTTGGTCACGTCGTTGTCAGATCGATTTACAGTTTTAAACACTTACGTACAATCGTGTTTTAGCTTACTAATAGAGACATTTTGGTCTTTTCATTATTATTCAAATCGTGTAATAATAAAATAACACCTCAGACAGCAAAACTAATTCATTAAAATAGTCAACGTTTTCGTGTTAACTTGAGTTTCAAGCAAATTGATGATAAATTATTTGTTGTCCTGTGATAAAGTATTTGTTGTCATCGGTAAGGCAAAAATCATAGTTAATTTGTAATATTTTATTATTTTCAATATTTATGTATGCATTTTTGTTGTGATACATTGGTTTTGACTGCGGTATAAATACTTGTGGTGTTTATAATTTGACCAGCAGCGAGCAGCATTCCTAACATTTAGAGGAGTAGTTGGACTTATTGCAAATCTATAAGAAAGATATTTTAGGGGTAACTTTAGCCGGAGTTTTATAAAAGTAAGTAGCAACTCTTGAAAAGTAGAACGAGCTAGGTTATGGGACCTGAAGAAATATATAAGGAAACATAATCATTTAAAATACCATGGTTGTGTGTCACCATCTTTAAAACAATCCACATGTATATCTGTCACTTCAAGTTTTGTTTGCAAGGTGTAAATTTTAAAACCGTAACCCAAGCATCTCGACGTTCAATAGACACATTCAAATAATCACCTCTGTTATTTAAAACACCACGAAATCGAAAGAATGAGACTTTATCCCGTTCAGCACGCATTGGACATTTAACGACACTACAAAAATAAGGCATTTCCAATAAATTAGATAAATATTAACGTGATTTGATAGTAAATAGTCTCAATGTTTTGATATGCAAATACGTAGTCGAATGAAATTGTACGCCACCCAGAAAATATGACTGCACTGCCAATGACGTCATTGTAGAATGCTCAAAACCTAATCTAAGTACAAAACAAAAGACACCGCCAATCAAAATAAAGCAGCTTCATTTCTCTATGAAACTAAATTCTTAAAAAATGTCAAAACCAAAAACTAAGGTTATGTTATGCTCTTATTATTGTTGTCAATATCTAATATGCTTACCTATTGAAATTTACTAGTCAATTTACACTTACAGTACCTACCTGATTAAAATGTAATCATTAGACAGCCACAATTTCGATGGGTACCTAATATCTAACTGTTTCTACGACATAAAACGTACTTACCTAATACAAACAGTTATAAACTAATGAATGATGAAACTAAAAAACCCTTTGCTTGCTCCATCAATGGTTGTGAAATGGCTTTTACCAATGAAGATCACTTGAATTGGCACCAGAAGAAACATGATATGGTCCTGAATTTAGGCCTAGCCAATAAAAATAATGAAGTGTGTAAGTATTCTACTGATTAGATGGAAACTACGAAACATTTAAAACTGATAATTTTGTAGCGGACCAGACACCTACACCAACAAGATTTATTCGTAACTGTGAAGAAGTCGGCTTGTTTCAAGATTTACAACATGTCAATCCATTTGACGAGACGTTTAAGAAAGCCATAGAAGCAAAATCTAACAATTCGTTACATACTCTGCATATTCCAGAACCATCATCAGATGACACACTCCATACACCACATATATTTCCTCCTGTAGAGGAAACTTCAAAGTATCCACCATCATGCAATAACAACACAGCATCAGAGAAAGTACCAAATGAAGAACAAAGTGTTCTTGTGATTGAGGAAGATAATGAGGTGTTAGAAATACCCTTTTTGGAAACTGCGAATGAAAATAATGTGGAAAATGGAGAACAGTGTCTGGAAGACAATTCAGGTAGCACAACAGCAGATGATGCTTTAGTGGATAGTGTAAAAATAAGTTTCAGTGTATGCAATGATTTAAAATCGAAACTTAAACAGATCATCACAAGAAATAAAAAATCTCAGCCTATTAACGTGCCTTCAATTCAGATTAATGGAGTACTTGTACCAGATTCAATAGAAAATAATAAAAACAGTAAGATAGCTGGCCAGGAGGAAAATAATAAGTCACAAAATACCACAGAAGAAGATGATAACAGAAGCAAAATTAGAGAAATGAATAGAGCTGCCCAGCAGAGGTGTAGAAAAAAGAAGCAACTTAGACAGAAAAAGGTGGAATTTGAAATTAATTTTCTCCGTGCTGAAAATGCAAAGTTAAAACTAGAAAATAGGCAAATACGAAATGAGTTGGCATTCCTGAAAGCTACATTGATTTCTCAAAATCGCTCAGATAAACATCAAACTTGTAAGTAATATTAAAATATCAAAAACAAACAAATTTAAGTTATTTAAAATAAATTTGGTTAACCATTGCATGTATCAGGTCAAGGGCCAGAAGCTTTTCATGTACTTTTAGATTTTAAGATAGAAACAATTTTTATCTGATCAGTCGTAGGTATTATTAAAATGACATACCTACATATATTCATTGAATTCATTAGTTCTAAATTGGTGTAAATTATTTACCAAATAATAATAAAGAATGTAAATTGTATGCTTTACACAATATTATTATAAATGTACAATAATTTGCCCAACATTAGAGGCAGCCGTGAATTATTTAAGGTTTGCTTTACAAGAAGCTAGATGTATTCTGACCCTCATATAAACCTATTCTGGTTTCACTGTTAATTAGAGCTTGTCAGCATGCTTTACTAATGACAGTCAAAATACACCTGAAGCAATTAGCCTCAGCTGGATGTAGCCAGCATCCCAGGACAAAGAAAGATGTTTTGCAGTAGTGTGATCTCATTCATAATTAAGAACTACGTTCTCTTCACATCTCAAATTATCAACTTCGGCACGACATAACAAGACAATGTTATGTGGTTGTACCAAATGAAATTGAGAGAATGAAAAAAATTTAAATTATGGTGGATTTTGAATAAAAAAGTTTAGTTTAACCGAAAAATATAGGTGAAGCAGCGCTTCACCTGCGTCATCAGACGAGCCGCCACTGTTCTGGCTATCATTTGTGTCTATCCTTTATGTGTATCAACGACTTTAGTGGCCCACCTGTATGTCAAAAAAAGTTGTCATGATAGGCCCAATTGGCATGAAGAGTATGTGTCCCTGTCTAAATCCCGTAAATGGTATCTAGCTCTTAAGTAGGTTTAAGTCAGAATAAAATGTGCGAATGGTAATTATAATGCAGCCAATGCACTCTGACGACACATATAAGCTCGTGTCAAAATGTCAGTTGCTTGTCGTACCAGAACAGAAACATCAAATTGTGCATTGCTGCTAAACTATCTTCAGACTTAGCTAAGTCTTTCCTAGGTTGCACTGGTGCAAACCGAGTCAACTAAAGGTGCATCTTAACTTCGAGGTTGACTTTAGCTAAGTGGATGAATTAAGGGAGACCAGTGCAAACAGCCATTAATGTTTTACTGGCAGACATATTTCAGGATTTTCGGAATAACAACGAAGTTATTTTGTTGAAATTTGGTAGACATGTTACCCTGATGGAGACCCTACTATGTAATTCAACTTTCTTCGGTAACACCAAAATGAGTTGTTGAAATTTGAAGGATTTAATGGAAATTCGCTACTTGCTGCATCCCGATTTTTAAATTTTAGTTTTTTGTGAATTTTAATTAAGAAAATTCACTAATAGAGAGGTGATGGTGAGACTTTCGGAAAATTTCTTCAAATGAGCGCCAATTAGGGCCCCTGGAACCCATTTTCATAGTCAGTTAAATGTTTATATATATATATATATATATATATATATATATATATATATATATATATATATATATATATATATATATATATATATATATATATATATATATATATATATATATATATATATATATATATATAGATTTGTGTGTATCCAACCGATAACTTGAAAAATACTTCACTGATTTGGACCAAATTTGGGCATTACCCTTATTTTGTTAATGGCTTGAATGAGTTTGTTCATCAGATCTTAACACCCAATTTTTCTTAACAAAAAATTTAAAAATATTTTTTATAACGCAATAACTCTTAAATTCTTTAAGTGATTGAAACAAAAATCTACAAGTTAAAAGAACATAGACAGACGAGGTTGTGTACCAATTTTCAAGTCGTTCGATCAAAGGAAAATAAAGTGATTCGAACTTAAAATTAAAATAATCCTCGACATCACTTCAGATTCTGTAATGTAATATCTACAATGTTGTATAAAGACAGATGTTGTTACCTGTACTGCTATGCTATTTAAATAAATGGTGGATAAAAATCTAAACAATGGAAGTTACAAGTATCATTGCAGGATGTCAGAATGTAGAACATTGTGAAATGTGCGATAGGGACGCCATCTCGCTGCGGAACCAGGTAGTTGTTTTTGTCACGACAGCTCTAGTTAACACAAAATGTAATAGATGAAGACTGTGTACAATGAACTAACAATTTTGTAAATTTCTTCCTAATACTGGGACAGTGTTTGCTTTCAAAAGCGCTAAATTATAGCACGCGACTGCAAGCGGCTTGATAGCTGGGTGACGTTAGACGACACTGCTGATGCTTAACAGCAGCAAGTTGCTTGCAAGCTAAACAAGTGCATTATTTATATGCTTCGTTGCTTGTGCTTGTTATGTAGCCAGGTTGACATTGTACAACTGACTTTGAACTAACCTAACATATTTAAAACATGGATATAAATATTGAAAATAAATATTGGACGATGGTTATAGATCAAAATTGTGAGTTAATGACTTATAACAATACAATTTTGCGTAAAATAGAAAACTAGTATGTCAGTAAATCGTATTCTAAGAGCAGTGTTAACACTCGGTTTTTAATGTTTCTTAATTGAGCCACGGAAATAGGACTCCATAGACATTATTATTATTGTATAACCGGGGGAAATAACTAATGCATTATAGTGATAGTAACGGCATGGGCATTTATATTGTTTGTCTCCGTGCGGAAGACAATATTTGTTAGGTTCGTTGTGTTAAATTTAGTACCACGGGCGTCAATGTTCTATACAAGTACCAAAACCTGTTTAAAAAATGAGAATGGTACTGATAGATAAGTGACTAAATCCATCATTTTTATTATCGATGATTTCGCAGGTTAGTTGGTCAATATATATATTTTTTAATAAATAGCACTTTAAAGCGTATTCCTGTATTTCTCATATTGTATGTTTCAAACAGGTACAGTATCCCGCTTAAAATTAGACATACCTACCTTTATAACCGTCTAAGCCTATCGAGCTTAATTTACAAGCTGCTTGCTTGCGCCGCAGACCAGATTTCAGTGGCGTCTTGGACAAAAGCTAGATTGATACACTCGCGAATTGCGAAATCGCCGCAAAACCTATTCTTATTGGTTTATTTTAAATAATATCCTAAAGCTGTTGTTTTTTATTAGATTTTATAAATGTATTTTACTAATTTTTGTGCGCACACAGTTAGACTAGATCTAAATGGCCTCTCTACTTTTAAGTTTGTGTGGCCCCAATGTTAATTAAGTGCCCCCCTTTATTATACTTACTTAGCTTGTGTGTATATATGTAATATAAAAATAAACAAGAAGTGAAACAGCAAGTGAATTTATTTACTCTAGTGCTGTATTTAGTGTTATCTAAAAAAGACATTTTAGGGGACGAAGTGGAATGTCATTTTGGTAAATATACAGTTTGTTGCACGGACGGTTTTTTAAATTTTTGTTACAGAAACATGCTTAGAACCCTCCTTGGATGCACAATTTACAAAGAAAATTTGTTGCAAACAACCCCCAACAAAGTAAAGTGACCAAGAATGAATAGGGGTGCTAGCCAGGGAGAAAATATGAGCGCAAAATGCTGAAAAACTAATTATTCGGACTTTTGCAGCAATACCTCCTTTAAATCCTGTCTACCCCGCACAACAGCCATATTCGCCCAGGTCCAGTAACTTGGGGTTTGTTCCCAAGAAATTTTTCTTGTGCTTTATCCTTTATAGGTAGTTGTATGCCTGCACAAGAGGAAGGAAACCCCCCTCGTGTTTTGGGTGAGGGGGCAGAATTCCTCTTCCTCCTGGGGGTTTTACTTCCCCTACTGCATGCATACAATCAGCCTCAATGCACAAACCACGGGAATTTTTTTATGTTCAGTTTTCTGGTCTATTTTTTTGTTGATAGTATATTTCTTGTTTATCAATTGTTTTGTTTGAGTTTTGTATCCAAATGACTATATAAATATTTATGTTAGAGATCATGCTTTTGCTTGCCCTTTTTTACTCTATTTTTTACTGTTCCTAATTAAATAAAGTAATGTTTTATAACTTGTAATATAAGGCTAAATCACTATAATATATGATTCTTATGAAAATTCACTACCATAACGCACTTTTTGCGTCCCGAACATTTTTATGTTGTTTCTCATTATCTATGTAATTTGGTAGATGCGTTGTCAATAATGAATAAATTAATAAATGAAAACATGAAAGAATTAGTGAATGAGTGAATCGGCGAATGGGTTGATGGACAAATATAGCAATAGACAAATGATGTAACAAAACAAAAACAAACAGATGAATTGATGAAGAAACGAATTAATGAATGAATGAACCAATAAATGAACAATTGAATGAGCAAACAAACAAATGACATAAATAAATAATAAGTAAATAACAGTTTAACAGCAATAATGCCAGCTTGTTTGTTTTAATTTTCAGCAAACAATAACAACATTAAAATTAGTGAACCAAGTAGGAGCGAGAAGCCAGCCATCAAAAGGCTAAAACCTGTAAAACCATTTTCTCTCAAGATAACAAAACCGAACTCCAACACAAAAGAATTATGTGAACCTTCCAAATCTGTGATAACACCTAAACCATCCTCTGTGATGAACACAAATGCACTTTGTGTAGTGCAAACAGTACCACCAGCAATATTACCAAAGGTTCAGTCCTCATCTCTTATACTTCACCTTCCAAACGTCGTCCCATCGCAGAATGGAACACCATTAGTGATAAATGCTGCAGTGCCTCAGATCCCTACAATTTTTACCAGTTGTTCAGTACCCACGCGACAAGCTGTTCCAACTAGTGTCGAAGAGGAGAGTAAATCCAAGAAAAAGAGAAAGGTTTGATGCATTAGACTTAAAAACTGAAAACTCCTGATTGGCACAGAAGTTAATGGTGCGTATACAAATAATTATTACGACGAATTACACAAATTATTTGCATATGTTGCTTTGCTCAAATGATTTATTTTAGTCATATGTGCCATAGATTGATGTTAAATTCACTGTTATCTTACACAAGATACCTATTTCTTATGTTTGCATTATGGCTAAGTTAGATTGTTTTTATCCATTAACTGTTTAATAACATTTCAAGTACAGTGAAGTCTTGTTCTTCCGAGTTAAACATAGATTCTCGTGAATATTTTTTGGGGGTAAAGGACTACCTACTCAACTGGCAATTTTATATTTTATTTTATGTAGTTGCGAGAACGTTTTCGACACAAGGTCTACAAAATAATCTCACGTCCTGAGTTATTTTCAATGTGCTTATAAAACAGCTATAAATGTAAAATTGGCACCATTTTATAAAATACTTAAGTAGTAAAGTCGACCCTGCCAGATGTACTTTTAGTGAATTTTCTTTAAAAAAATTCACTAATGAGGAGATCCCGACTTTTGAATTTTGAAAAAATTTCTTCAAATGAGCGCTAATTAGGCCCCCCAGAACACATATCCGGGGTCGGTTTAAATTTTTATATGTTTATATATATATATATATATATATATATATATATATATATATATATATATATATATATATATATATATATATATATATATATATCACACCGATAACTCAAAAAATAATGGGCCGATTTTGATTAAATTTGGTGAATAAATTCCTTTTGCAAATGGCTTGGATAAGTTCGTTAGCCAGGAAAATCGGTCCAGGTTTTCCCGGAAAATTTTGTGTTTTCTTTCGAAAAAAAATTATATCTCCGGAATTAACAAAGTAAGGGCAACCAAATTTCATATGCGGATTTATATCATTATAGGCAACCAAAATTTAGCTCCGTAGGTTAAAGGATAAAAAAGTTACAGGCATTCAAAGAAAAATAAATTTGGATTTTCCTCAAAACGTCAAAATTGCGATTTTAAACGTCAAAATTGGTGAGTACATTCCTTTCGCAAGTCGCTTGGATAATTTTGTTAGCCAGGAAAATCCGCCGAGGTTTTCCCGGAAAAATTTGTGTTTTCTTTCGCAAAATATTTATATCTCTAAAATTAACAAAGTAAGGGCAACCAAATTTGGTAAGCTGGTTTATATCTTTATAGGTGTGCCACCTACCAAAATTTAGCTCTGTAGGTCAAAAGACAAAAAAGTTATGGGCATTTAAAGAAAAATAAATTGGGGGTTTCCTCAAAACGTCAAAGTGACAATTGAAAACGTCAAAATTCGCAACATTTAGGCAAATAACTTGAATCTAATACGGGCTATGGAAAGAAAATGTCTCAAGAAGAATGTTTTACATACACCGAACTCTTAGTTTCAACCGTCATTGTCCTTCATTTTACTAAAATATTTCCAGAAAATTCATTTCTAATAGACCCTTTCTTTGATGCTTGGCAGTAGCCTTAGCTATAGAGTTTATTGTTTAATGGTATATAATTTTTGTCGAATTTTCGTAAAAAATCAATAAAGCTCAATATATTCGTTATTATACAAGATATGAAAAAATATTGTATACATTAATTATACGGTGTTTTGAGCTACATCTTAAAAAAATTATTGCGACAATCACAGGCTGGCCCATAAGTCGTTGGTGATACAAATAATTTTTTTTGTGTCGAAAACGCCTTATTTTTTTGCATTTTCCATCGAAATATAATGCATGTTTGTAAGTTAAGAAATTCTGGAGGCAGCAAGTGCGTTGTGGTTGCGAATTTTGATTAAATGCTTCATATTTGAAAAGCTCAATTTGCTATTAACCCATAAGGTTGACCAAGAAACGGATTTTTTTAGTAACACTTTTGGTTTACTTTTGGAAATTTCTGTACGTTTTCAAACAATCAAGTTATTTTGATGAAACATGGCACATTGTTTTTACTATATATGTTATACTGGTAATCAAATTTGATTCCTGCTTTTTCTATATAGGTTATACTGGTAACCAAAATTGATGTCTGCTTTCTTAAAAAGAAAACACACATATTTGCAATAAAAACATTTTTATGAAAATTCACTACCATAACGCACTTGCTGCGTCCCGAGTTTTTGTTATATTAACCCTTTGTTCCCGGCAATTTTTTTTAAAAAAATGTGAGATAAAAATTTTAAAGTATTGCTCCTTAGAGCTCTTAGAACAGATAAAGTAAGTCCATATTTTTTTATACTATGGTTTCAGTATGTAACCACTAGAAAACTAAAGCATGGCGAGTTTAAATTACACACTATTTTTGGTGGCTTAAAAAATCTTTATTTTAGAAATATGAAATATATAATATGAAATTATTTTTTATGAAATAATAAAAAACAATTATTTTTATCCGAAAGGCTCAACCCAACGTTACAGGTAGTGCACATCCAGCTGGTTCTGTGCGGTTCTTTACTTGTACTACAATATGCACATCTTCTGGATGTGCCGTCTTGCGGCATGTGTGAAGACTGTTGAAAGCGAATTTCATACGGCACCACAGCATTGAAATCGTTTGCTGCAGGAGAAGAGTTCTGTCGTGATTTTGCCTTCATACCTGTTCTTATCAATGCTGAGGCAACTGCTACCCTAAATAGTTTTAGATTTACAGCAGACTGCACCTTTTGTTTGAATAAAGTAAAAGAATTAACAATACATAAATCCATAAAGTACCACTATTCTGTGCCACAATTTTTTGATTTTCAGTCTATTTCATATATGGATTTTAGCATGTCAGCTTTTTCTACATATCCCATATGTTTGTTATAGTCGCTAACCATTATTGGACATGCTACAGTTTGTAAACTCCTATCTTTTTGCCTACGGGTGACAATTGTCTCAGGTGAAGGATTATGATGGTTTCCAAGAAAAAAACCGGCTTTCGGTCTCGCCACTTTATACATGCAAGTCCATCTTTGCTGACTCTCCAGTCCGATTGCCCTCTAGTTTCCAGTTCTTTATCACTTTTTATATTAGTGGGAAGATCCTTTCTATAGATTCTTACTGTGCCACAAGCTTAGATCAAATCTGCCAAGAGAGATTTTTGTAATCTCACGGAATTAAAAAAATTGTCGAAATAGATGTGGTATCCTTTACCAACCAAATCTCGAGTGAGATCTAAAACTACCCTATAGCCCAAATCCTTCTCGGGTAAATTATTAGTTTTTCCAACGTATATTCGAAATTGGCAAACATATCCAGAATCGTCAGCTCGTAGCCAAACTTTATACCCTAGCTTGATGGGCTTGAGGGACATATATTGCTTCAAAAAGCTACAGCCCTTGAAGCGAACCATGGATTCATCAATTGATTGATTTTTTGAGGGACTATATGAGGTTTTAAAAGTTTCAGACAGTGTGTCCAGTAACGGACGAACTTTATATAACTTATCGTAACCTGGAGAGCCGCGTTTGGGCATTACTGAATTGTCGGCTAAATGTACGTTTCCCAAAAGCCAGGCAAACCTATCTCTTGTCATTGCTGAACTTATATAGGGGTCTCTTAGTTCCCGTCTTGCCGACCAGTAGTCACAATAACTCTGTAATTTTCTTATCCCCATCAATATGTTTATACCAATGAACGTTTTAATTCCCTTGGAATTAGTTGGTGTATATGAAGAGTCACCTCCACGTTTCTGAAGGGCATATAAGTTGGTCTGGAATACGATCTTATCAATCAATGCTCTGGGAAATGATGCAAAAATACATCCACTGGCGTTTCCAAATTATCTGGGTATCGGGGACCCACTTCCTCTCCAAACTCCTTGTAATTAGCATTACAATAATTGACTATATGGTTTTTTTGGCTAATTCTTTGTGCCTAAGCACAGACAAGGGAATGTTGTCTTCTTCCTCCCAGAAGTTATTATCAATAATATCATTTTCTTTATGAATATTTGTTATATTGTTTTCTTCAATAAGCTGTTCATCTTCGAAAATTATAGGCAAGTTATTAACGTCAAATAAATTGTCGTCACTAATATCGCTTCGTCACTCTCCACGTCAGATTCACAATCAGAATTTCATCTAAGAGTGTAAATAAATCTTGGGGAGCCATTTCCTCCAGCTCTTTCAATGTGTACATGTTTTCCTCTGAAAAAAAAATGTATATCTAGTTTCCTACTGGTTTCAGTCTGTAACATTATTTTTTGTAAATATAAACATTGTGAGATAAAATACGTATGTGGAAGACACCCTAGAATCATCCTATATTATACTTTTAATATTATATTTATAAAAAACTCACCTGCGATTACAAACGACACTAAAATTGTTATATTTTACTAATAAACTTAAAGCACATGTACACAGAACAACAATATATGAACCACTAAGCTACATATAAGTCCAGATCAAATAAACTGAAATATGATAGATTTAGATTAGATTTTATTTAGAGGTGTGCGAACCTATGTTTTGTTCGAACCGAACTATGAACGAACCCAAGCAAATATGTTGCCTCGAACTTCGAACCTCTGAAATAGTATGTCTAAAGTTCACAGTCGAACTTCGAACTTCTTAGAAATTCAAAATCGAACATCGAACTACCCAACATTCTTCAGTGTTCATATATCATTTCCGTAAATACCAAATTTAGGAATATTGTAACATACATTATTTGATATGTAAAAGATTTCCATTCTTTTTACAAAAAGGAAGGGTTCGACAAATTTGCAGGTTGATTGGGTGAAAATGCTATCCGGTGCTGATCGTTGTGGATATAGGTCAACTTTAAATCAAATACAAAAACAAAAAATATTTAAAACTTTTTGAGATTTCTAGATCTATAAATAAGCTCAATTATAAATATGTTGTTGTTGTTTGGCTTTGGCTAGGCAGTTTTATCGAACAAGAGAAGGTTCAAAGTGAGCATGATAGGTATAAAATAACCACTTAAAATTTGAACTTAATATATTATATATTCTTATGAAAATTCACAACCATAACGCACTTGCTGCATCCCGAACTTGTCTCCTAATTGTAAATATGTAACTGTTTTGGCTCATTGTGAAATAAAGCATATTGAAACCAGTGTTTTCCAAAGGCAATCTGCAATTATCCTCATACATTCTGAAAATTTACGTTACCAATGGTCTTCGAACGCCGCGTCATAATGTTCTTACTGAAAAAGGTGCTGGGAGGCTAGGATATATAAGAAAAATAATTCTATGATTGCTAAATGGCTCCGCTGTGTCTCAATGTGTCCCATCAACTGTTAAAAATATGCATGAGTGAAATTTCCTAAAATGACACTATCGACTCAATGAGACCGATAACGAGTTTAAAGCGCCGCTACCGAGTTAACAGGGCCGCAACTTCGCTACCTTTGGCAGCATTCAATGCCTGTAAAGTTAAATTTCGAAGTATTTTTGAGCAACGAACTTCGAACTACTTTGGAGAATTAAATATTTCGCACTTCGAACTACTTCAACATCGCTAGTGCGAACATATTTTCGAACCGAAGGTTCGGTTCGCGTTCGGGTTCGGTTCGAAATTTCGAAGCTTCGCACACCTCTAATTTTATTGTGAGTGGGCTATTCCAGTCCCACCACCGCAACCTTAGGTCTATTGTGGCTCACGTCTAATTATTTTAGATTTCACCCATCAATTCCAGCTCCCTGAGGAAGTCGATGTTTTCTTAAGGTTGAAAGTTTGTTTGGCAGGTGTACTGCCATCTGAGTGAACTCGCTTGCCCGTTTCGAAGCTCAAAGAGAGATAACCTCTCTCCGAATTCGTCTGGACCCGACATTCGTCAGTGTTTGCCTCGAGGCGGTATCATGAAGTCCCGCTCTCGAGTAGCATCTAATCTCTAGTTGTAATCCACCCCTAGAGATCTCAGCTCCTCTCAGGCTTGTCTAAACCTGACACCTAACAGTGTTAGACTCAAGGCAACATCCCATCGAGTCCCGCTCCCGAGCATCACCCCAGCGAGGCCGTCCGTCCTTTTTGTAGCACACAGTGGGGGCCTCAAACTCCGGGTGTTTACCGCTCATCAGACTTGTCAACCCCCTCGGGGTCGTCTTGACACACGACACCCGCCAGCACTCAATCCAAGGCGGCACCCATCCGGAACCCTGCTCCCGAGTAACAACCAAGCGCGGGCAACCGTCCATTTCTAAGCCCAGAGTGGAGGCCTCAAAATCCGGGTGTACATCACTCCCCAGACATATCCGCCTCCCTCCAGGCTCACCTGGACAAGACTTCCGCCAGTGTTTGATTCCAATTAGTCGCCTTTTACGACAGGCAGGAGTTACCTTGGGCCTATTCTTTTAGTTAGTCCCCGGACCCACAGGGGACGAAATATGATAAGTGGGGAGTGCATATGGAGAACAGTAGAATAGGTGGTTTCAAGCAGAGCCCAGTGGGAATGTAACTGAAAAATCTTAAATTTGTGGTTTCACTATGAAACCACTAGGAAATAAAGGGTTAAAGATAGACCCTATTATTCGCTTTTGTACAATAAAGACATCATCCAGCGAAGTAGAAATTCCCCATAGACATGTCTCATACCTCAGTCGGGAACCAATATAACTGTAGTATAAAGACAACAACTGCTTTTTTGATAAATAAGAAGTTAAGGTATGCAAGCCTTGAAACCAGAGCGGTTCAATACAACTTTCAACTAAGATGTTCAACAACATGCAAACCAGGGAACATGTAATTATTAACACAATTCAGATCTATGTTGTCATAGATGATCGCAGAAAATCCCAACAGAGCACTCGCCTGCTGTGACAAAAGTTTTATAGAAGTCGATAACAGAGGTTGATAAACCATTTCCAAATCCTTGTTGTAGGACAATATATTATACGACCACAAGAACTACTCTAAGCAATTCAACTATACTCGAATAATTTCGAGAAACTCATGAAAATTGTAATTAGCCGAGAGTTGTTTAAATTAGTTGGGTCATCTTTTTTTATTTATATGGAAAACCTCTGCAATTCTTAAGGTAAATGAGCACAGAATAAATATTACCATTAAGTTTTTCAAAGAAAATACAATGGTGTGTTAATTTTGTCTAGCAGTTCATACAGGTGTCCCAGATAAAAGTAACTACATGGTGGTTTCGCGAACGGTAAGAGATAAAATTCTGGTTAAATAGGAGAAAAGTTGCGGTATTCCGAGCGCAATCTTATGCTGTATTGAAATTTAAAATATCTATAGGGGTTTTCAAAATATCGAGCAAAAACTAAAAATTGTGTTTTTCGAAAAATTGAAATATCTTCGCCATCTTGCAAACAAATTTAATAAAATTTGGTAGTTTTGTATTAGCGGCTACTGCCAATCGAATAACCTTAACCAATGTCTTCTAAGCCTTCTAGTTTTTTTGCATATATAGCCAACTTTGTTATGGCCGCCATATTGGATTTATATGTCATTAAATAGAGCATAAATAGAGCTTCTCAGCCATGTATGACAAGCCTATCTTTGGATGATGCAATATTGAAATTTTAAAAAAAAAAACCAGTTTTTCATTTACATATAAAACACATATCAGTCAAGGACTCCGAGATGATGACATAAATATTTCGGGACGCAGGTATTTCCTAAGGCAACAGATCTACCAAGCGTCATTAAAATATCTTTGTAATTTTCGGAGAAAAAAAAAATCTAAAAAAAAATTGACAATTTGAAAAACTCAATTTTCTATAAACTTACAAAGTTTAATTTTGGTGCGTGGTAACGTCTTTCTCAAGGCAACATATCCACCAAATTTCATTAAAATAGCTTTGTAATTTTCGGAGGAAAACTTTTTTTTCGAAAAAGAACTCAAAATTTTCCCGGAAAACCTTGTCAGATTTTCCTGGCTAATGAACTCATCCAAGCCATTAATAAAAGAAAGGCACTTGCCAAGTTTCATCGAAATGGGTAAATTATTTTGATGAATTTTTTAAAATAAAAATTCACCAAAAAGGAGGATACTGTTTTGCAATTGGTTCGTAGAGAAATGCCAAGAAAATCCTCTATTTCCGCTTAAGGTTCTGTGGTCTGATAAAAGTAATTTACAAACGGCGGGATATTTAATAACATATAAATCTATTAAATAACGTAAAGATCCAATATGGCAGTCATAAGAAATAACTAAGTTGGCTATGGTTGCAAAAAACTAGAAGGCCTCGAAAAATTCGTTAACGTCATTCGATTGGCGGTAGTCGCTTATACACAACTAGAAAATTTTATTAAATTTGTTTACAAGATGGCGAAGATTTTTCGAAAAACACAATTTTTAGTTTTTGCTCGATATCTTGAAAACCTCTGTAAATATTTTAAATTTCGATACAGTATCTGAGTGGGCTCGGAATATCGCAACTTTCTTCCCATTTAACCAAAATTTTATCTCTTACCGTTTCTGAAATCCCCATGTAGTTACTTTTATCCGGGTCACCTGTATATAACCATTAATATTTATTTATGTATGTATGTATACACTGGAAAAGGTTGTTTTCAAATCTATTATCACTCAGATGATTTTTTTTTTTGGATTAGAGTCTTGACTTTGAGAACTGGGTCATTCAGTCACTGTCAATCTTCAAAATTAACAAGGATGCATCTGACCTTGCTTTTCATTATGGCAAAACCTGTCTTAAGAATCTTAATCTAACAAGCTCTTTAACTTTTTTCTTTTATCTTCTTTTATCTCCCTATACACTTGCTGTTTACTAAAAATATATCTTAAAATTAAAACTTACATACATATCCACTTACACACATACGCGAGCGCATATACACTCATGTATACGCACTTACGTCAACAGGCTTTATACGTCCAGTACTGAACACTATGTGCAGGACAGAAAATTCACATTATCTTTTCATGTGCATATACACACACATACATATGCATGCACACATCTACGCTACAAGTTGATGCAGGAGAAACACTGGGACACTTTTCGCACCAATGGAGCCTGTCATGGCGACTTTTTAACATACTGGGGAGGCTGGGGTCAAAAGAGGTTAACACAAGGAAAGACACAAAGGAACTTACTTTTATCTCTCTGACTATACATTAATCTGCAAAGTTTATTTAGTATCCCTTAAGACTATATAGTATATTGCCACTAGTACAATATTTATTGGAACAGTCCAATTTTCAGAATATCATTTTTTTACTAGACCTATATAAACCTAGCTAACTTAGAGTCTTTAACAAAACACATGAAAGCTACCATGACACTTTTATTACAAACAGCTTCATACATAAGTGATGTCACATCAAGTGGAAAGGAAACATTGTATTCTATCAAATTACAAAATAATATTTTTCTTTGTTCATGATGCATAATACAGGAAAAAATAAAATGATTTAAATCAGCTGGGCTGGTATTGTCGCATGAGCAAAATGGATTGTCTTCAACTTTTATTTTATACAAATGAGACTTAAAAGCACCATGGCCTATGATAATTCTGTTAAGTGTCGTAGACAAGTACCTAGGAAGCAACAGTTCTTTGTAAATGGGCTGTTTTCTTAGATTAGGGATGATACTACTGAAGTGCTTGTTACAGCTACTTTTCAACTTATTCCAATGATCCTGCCATCTTATATTACATACATGTTTTACTTGCGGAAGTAGATCTCTGTTACTGTAAAAGTCATGTTTACAACCTGTTATCGTTGCTTTTTTTGGCAAAATAGTCGGCCTTTTCATTACCCTCAAGCTTTGCACTCAGATGATACAGAACCCAGTAAATCGTATTATTAATGATAGAGAATGCAAGTTGTTCGGCTTGAATGATAAAAATGTTCGGATGGACAAGACCTGCTGTAATTAGAATGCCACAAAAATACATTTCTTAGGATTGTTAGTCATGACAAAAATGTTAAACTGAATGTGATATTTATATAAATTATGATATATTTTTCAAATGTCAAGTCCTAAGCATACAATGTGCACAAAAAATTACACTAAGCAGAATCATTTTCGTAGAATTTGACAGTAACAATATTTGTGTATGAAAGTTTGCTGTCAAATCACCTGATTTATATATTTTTTTCATTTGACAGATTTACCTTATAAACAGTTATAGAAAAAGAAAAAAGTAAAGAGGTATATTACAGTCACGACTTGAGGTTTGTCTGGCTTTTGTGTCAAAGAATAATTCAAAAATTCACTGTTGTATTTATAATTTTGGCTTCTAGATCAGCTATTCTTTTTGGTTTTTTAACTTTTCCCTAATATATAAGTATCCACGAAGAAGGGGGAGAAAAGTTGATATAGAAGCTAAACTAAGTTGAGTCAGTTAGTTATTTATTTATGTATTTATTTATTTATTTGCAGTTGAAATTATACATCATGTCTTACAAAAAAGCTGGGCTTGTGCTTGTATTGACATAATTTTCTGAAACATTCTCTTCTAAAAGTCACACTGTCAAAATAGTTTTATTTCAAGTCACTTTCTGAATTTTCATCTGGATTTTGCCTTGTGCATAATTCCTACATTCACCAATGTTTCTACAATTCAAATGCAGTTCATTATTGACTTAAATCGACATATTTTTAATTTCACACAAATTTCATCAAAAACAATAAAGAGTAGTAGTAGTAGTAGCAGTGGTGGAGAGGCTAACGTCAGGCAAGTAGACAACAATGGGCCCTTTTTGCCAACCCCGGCAACCCAGCAATCATGCTCTACACTTCCTCTGTTCCGTCGCCAAACCGCCCTGACCTCGAAATGAAGGTGTCTAAGGTGACAGAGACAGTCTTCCTACTTATGCCTATCGCAGGCTCCGGGCCACAGAAAGCCAGCCGGGAACCAAGCCCTGCGAGATGATTTGCCACCTCATTCCCCGCTACACCACAGTGTCCCGGAACCACACAAACAATAAGGGGTTATTTATCACAAAAACTTAATTTAATTTTTTATTTCTCACTTTGACTAAAAGGCCAGACTTCATACCCTAATAATGTCGAGACGTGACTATAAAACCTTTGCTTATTTCATGTTTTTCTGCGGATGTTAATAAGGTCTGTTGGACCCATATCTAGGCAATTCAGATTAACGGCCTCATTTGGTTGTCAAATCGCCGCATACATTTTTGAAAGTTGCTCCTCAGAAGAATTATAAGCTGAGTGTAACATTTGAGATAAAGTGAAAGACGCATTAAAAGTCTGTAGATGACCTAAAATGTTCAGAATGTATTGCCATAGATAACAATGCTTATTGTAATAAAAACTAGCACAAAAATTGTGGTGGGGTAGATGATACCCAATAAGACTTTGACACAGCCTGCTTCCGAAATACCACAAGCACACTGTGATCCACACTTCCAAGCTGCAGTACAAATACTAATGAACAGGTGCTACCATCTACTAGCTAATATAACTAATAATAATTACAGAATCTGTACCTTTACAAATGTTGTTCCCCATCATACTGTCTGAGGGTTAACAAAAACTATTTTTGAGTAGTAATAACTAAGTACACGCAAATATAAATGTATAATTTTATGTTTAACTTTTTATTGAATATGCTGAACGTTATTTTTTTGCTGACATTCAATAAGTTGCTAATTTTAAGACCCACTTTTAGCTCTAAGAAAATAATGAAATCGTTTACTTTTAAATATTGTTCATTTATATCTTTGTTCCCATATGTAAATATTTTTATAAATTTTAATTCTTGCAATATTTTTATATTGTTAACTTTATACAGTGTAAACATTTATTGTTTTTATTTACAGCTAGTTGTTGATGTAACATAAAATTATATTTTACTTTTCTCATTAAACTGGTTTTACATTTTTAATTATTTACTTATGTATTTTTGTTATATATATATATATATATATATATATATATATATATATATATATATATATATATATATATATATATATATGTATATATATATATATATATATATATATATATATATATATATATATATATATATATATATATATATATATATATATATATATATATATATATATATATATATATATATATATATATATACGGTGTCCCAATAGTGTGTAATTCATTTATATATCTCTTACCCTTGGAGCTAGCCGAAAAAACTTTCAACAAAATTTTCTTGTGATTATCTAAGCTATATCGAGAAAATATATACAGCTTTGTGGGACTTCTGGTTGCACCGGAAGTAGCTATCAACTTCGTTATTTTAAATGGAATGCTATACTTTTTATTGCATTTTTGGATAGAGATTAAAAAATAAGTGTGACTTTGTGTAGCATTTTCTATAGCTATCTTTGATATTTGTGAAAATATTACGACTTTCTTTTTTTAACCCCGATTTATATGTTACTTCAAACGTATGCTATGGGCTGAGTTTTGAATTTCCGTGCCTTAAATTCTAAATATCAACAGACCACATTAAATTCTTTGAAATAGTTAAAGAATAATTTATTATCATTGTACAGGGTGTATTTCTTTTGGGTTACAACATACCTAACTTTAAAGTGACATAACTTGTGTTTTTCAAATGGAACAGACTATATTTTATGGATTGGTCACGTAGATTTTATTGTGAGTGGGCTATACCAGTCCCTCCAACGCGACCTTAGGTCTATTGTGGCTCACGTCTAATTATTTAGATTTCACCCATCAATTCCAGCTCCCTGAGGGAGTCAATCTTTTCTTGAGGGTGAAAGTTTGTTTGGCAGGTGTACTGCCATCTGAGTGAAGTCTCTTGCCCGTTTCGAAGCTCTCAGAGTTCGTCTGGACCCGACATCCGTCAGTGTTTCCCTCGAGGCGGTATCATGAAGTCCCGCTCTCGAGCAGCATCTAATCTCCAGTTGTAATCCACCCCAAGAGATCTCAGATCCCCCAGGCTCTTCCAAACCTGACACCTAACAGTGTTAAGACTCAAGGCAACATCCCATCGAGTCCCGCTCCCGAGCATCACCCCAGCGAGGCCGTCCGTCCGTTTCGTAGCACACATTATGCGCTCCAAACTCCGGGTGTTTACCACTCATCAGAGATCAGAGCCCCCGGGACGTCTGGGCACACGCCAGGGCGGTATCATTTGGAACCTCGCTCCTGAGTAACAACCAAGCGAGGCCAATTGTCAGTCTCTGAGGCCACAGTGGAGGCGCCAAACTCCGGGTGCATATCACTCCCCAGAGATGTCTGCCTCCCCCCAGCCTCACTTGCACCAGACCCCGCCAGTGTTTCATTGACTCGAGGCGGTATCATGAAGTCCCGCCTTCGAGCAGCATCCAGGCGGGGTCGTTAGCTTGTATCGATGCTCACAGAGTAGGCCCAAGTCTCCAGGTGTAATCCATCCCTAGAGACCCCAGCCACTTCCGGGTTCGTCCAGGTCCAACACCTGCCAGCGTTAGCTTAAATTTCACCCAACAAATCGAGCTTCCGACAGGAGACGACACCTGCGAGGTAAAACTTTGACAGATGTACTGCCATCTGAGCGAAGTCGCTTGCCCGTCTCAAAGAGAGATAACCTCTCTTCGAGTTCGTCTGGACCAGACATCCGTCAGTGTTTGACTCGGTGCAGTATCATGAAGTTCTGCATCCGAGCAGCATCCAAGTGGGGTCGTTTGTCCGTTTTGAAGCTCACAGAAGAGGCATCAACCCTTGGTTTTATTCCACCCCTAAAGATCTCAGCTCTCCTCCGGGTTCGTCTAGACCCGACACCCACCAGTGCTAGACTCAAGGCGACATCCCATCGAGCCCCGCTCGCGAGCATCGCACAAGCGAGGCCGTCCGTCCGTTCCGAAGCACACAGTGGGGGCCCCAAACTCCGGTACTCATCAGAGCTGGACCCCCGGTCGTCTAGACACACGACACCCGCCAGCACTCAACCCAAGGCGGCACCCTTCCGGAACCCCGCTCCCGAGTAACAACCAAGCGTGGGCAACCATCCATTTCTAAGCCCAGAGTGGAGGCCTCAAAATCCGGGTATACATCACTCCCCAGAGGTATCCGCCTCCCTCCAGGCCAACATGGGCAAGGCCGCCGCCAGTGTTTGATTCCAATTAGTCGCCTTTTACAAAAGGCAGGTGTTACCTTGGGCCTATTCTTTTAGTTAGTCCCCGGACCCACAGGGGACTTGGTCACGTAAGTCATTCATTTCTGCATCGATGCAGTATGGGTTTCCCTATAGCTATAGTTGATAGTTTTCGAGTTATAGGGGTTTGTTTTTTCTTTCGCTCTGTTCCTCCTAGCTTACAGAAGCTCTCAGCATGAATCTACCGGCTACACTCCATCCATGATGTTGACCGGCAGAGAGATGCGGTTACCAATCGACATGACGAGACCACCACCGAACGAGGACATAGCGGACCTAGCTACGTTACCTGAGTATGTCGCCGACCTAGAAGGAAAACTGCGCACTATACACAGATGTGTCAGAGATAGGCTCCTCTTAAGCAGTGACCGGATGAAGATGCGCTTGGATCCCAGAGCAACACCCCATACATTCAAGGAAGGTGATGCAGTGTGGCTGTACCAACCAACAAGGAGAAAGGGCCTCAGTCCCAAACTTCAGAAACCATGGGAAGGGCCATACTTGGTGACTAAGAAAATTAACGACCTAGTCTACAGAATCCAGCTGTCTCCAAGAACTAAACCCAAAGTTGTTCACATAGAGAGGTTGAGTCCCTATCGGGGCAACGAACCCCCAAGTTGGCGGCCGGTAAATACTGTTCGGGACGAACAGTCTTAAGGAGGGGGGCAGTGTTACAAAGCACTTCAATAGACGTAGGTGCGGTGTTGCCACATCTCCAGAATTTCCCCAACATCTGGGAATTTTTGCACAATCTGGCAACACCGCCTCCCCACCCCCTGGGGTGCCTGGGGTGACCCCCCTCAGGCGAAGTCTCAACCCTCTAGGACCAGAAATAACGAAGTTACCAACTTGTACCCCGTCGGAACGGATAACTGAGGTCTGCACATTCCGAACACCCTGTATATACACCCTATATACGCAGAGAACCCTTACACCCTGTATACGCAGAGAGATCTTATAGTTCGAGAAACACCTCTTGTGTAACATAGGAGTGGTGACCACATTTGGATCATCCTGTATACACATCCCCCTGTATACACACGGGACCGATCTGTATTCACAGAACCTTCTAGTAAAAGAAGGTCCTGGAACGTTCTGGAATGGAACTCTCTAGAAAGGAGGGGAAGGTACGGCGAGTATATAAAAGCAAAAGCAAGCCAGCCCGAGTCAGTTCAGTTCAGTAAGATAATGTGGTAGTGACTTGAAGAAGCAGTGTAAAGTGTTAAGAGAGTAGTGACTGTAGTACCAGATTAGTGACTTTTGTTGAGAGTAGTAATTGTAAGGCCAGTAAATGAAGTGTTTTGTGAGAGAGACATTCTAGAAATTTTATTGTATCCATATTTAGAGTGTAAATAAAGTTGTTTTGTTAAAATTAAAAGTCTCACTTATCCAGAACCCGGAGAAAACGTAACAATTTGGTGTCAGAAGTGTGGGATAAGTGAGTGAAGAAGTGAACAAGCAAGCTAGCTGTAACCAGATCGACTGACTACGACAAGATGGCTGAAATCAAAGAGTTGATGGACTTACTGAAAAAGCAACGTGAAGAAGACGAACAACGACGACAAGAAGAAGAAAGAAGACGGCGCGAAGAAGACGAACGACGGCGGCAAGAAGATAAAGAAGACCTCAAGAGGCAACGCGAAGAAGACGAACAACGACGACAAGAAGAAGAAAGAAGACGGCGCGAAGAAGACGAACGACGGCGGCAAGAAGATAAAGAAGACCTCAAGAGGCAACGCGAAGAAGACGAACAACGGCGACAAGAAGATGAAAGAAGACGGCGCGAAGAAGACGAGAGAAGACGACAAGAGGAGGAACAGAGGCGACAAGAAGATAAAGAAGAGCTCCGAAGTATGTTCCACAATATAAGAGTCGATGTAAAAGAAGAAATTGAACAGATCAACGAACAAATAGAAAATGTGGACAAGAAAGTAGAAAATGTGGACAAGAAAGTAAAAAATGTGGACAAGAAAGTAGAAAATGTAACAGAGGATTTGAATAAACGATGGGAAGAAGTGGAAGGGTTGAAAGAACAAATGAAGATGATGATGAAAGGCACAGAAGTCAGACATAGAGAACTGACAGAGCAGGTGATGGGCCAGACTGACAGAACTCAACCAAGAGGAGTTACTGGAATGTCCCCAGTTCAAAATCGTCGGGAAGAAGATATGCCAATCGTGCAGCAGCCTCATGGATCTTTGAAGCCGCCGACTTTTGACGGAGAAACATCGTGGCCCATGTACAGGAGGCAGTTTGAGGCGGCAGCTCTCAGCAATGGGTGGAGCGAACAACAGGCAGCAACTGCTCTAATTCTCTCGCTTCGAGGTAAAGCCCTAGAAATCCTCCAGAACATCCCGGAGTCGAAACAGCAAAACTACTTAACAGTGATACAGGCCCTAGATTTGAGATATGGTAACAAGTACATGAGCCAGGTCTACCAGACACAACTAAAGTCAAGGGTCCAGAAGCCAAATGAGACGCTGCAAGAATTTAGTGCCGAAGTGGAGAAACTTGTGCGACTGGCATATCCCCAAGCCCCAGAAGAATTTGTCAACCAGATAACCGTCCAGACCTTCATCGATGGGGTACTTGATAATGAAATGCAACAAGCTTTAAGGCTCGGAAGGTTCAAAACACTTACGGACTGCGTAATTTATGGCTTGGAATTTGAAGCAGCGAAGAATGCATCTCAACCTCGCCGCAACAGGCTCCGCGAAGTGAAGGAGATAGAGGACTTTGCAGACACGACAGCCGAACTAAGACAAGAAATGAAAATGATAAAAGAAGCCATAAGCAAGCTCACTGTACCGGTTGGGGCACGTAGGACGAAAGCAGATTGGTCAGACATAGAATGTTACAAGTGTGGTAGGAAAGGGCACATAAGTAGACAGTGCTCACAAACCCAACAGGTGGCTCGCAGAAGACAAGAATATACCAACAGGGAGCGCCATCAGGGAAAACGACCTGACGCCAGTGTAGGTGGGCGACACGTGGCATGCGAGACCCAAGGCCCCAAGGTCAGGGTCTCCACTATCCGACGCTACCGCGAGAGCCTCGTTATACCTGGCAGCATAGACGGAAGACAATGCAGTTTCACCATCGATACTGGTGCTACTAGATCCGTTGTACGTCCAGACATGTTGCCAAACAGGTCGGCACTCACGACCAACAAACAGCCTGTGTTGGAGACGGCAAAAGGAGATAGGATACCTGTGCATGGAGAGGCCACTGTTTTCATTAGGCTGGGCAGTACTGAGCTACAGGTAAGGGCTGTCGTCGCAGAAATCGTCGACGAATTTATTCTGGGCCTGGATTTAATGGAAGATTTCGATGTCCTGTCAGTAGACTTCCAGAATAAGATCTTGAAAATCGGTAACGAAGAGTTGTATTTATCTCCAACAGCAGGCGAAGCTAATCCCAGGGTGAGACTTATTGTCGACGAGGATACACGGATTCCTGGTAACAGTGAGAAGATTGTCAGAGCCAGACTAGAGAAGAAACTTGATGGTATGTCTGCTCTCATAGCGGAGCCCCTGAAAGATAGACATGATGGTGCCCTCGTCGCACGATGCTTAGTAGACCCGAAGAGGACAATACCCATAAGAGTGGCTAACGTGCAAACTAACAGGGTCACATTGAAGAAAGGTGAGGTTATCGCCACTTGCGAGCCCATTGACCGAGTGACGTTGTCAAGAAAGGTGACACCCACGGCATTAGACAGAAGACTGCCAGTAGAAATGGTAGAGCGGTTCAAGAATTCTTGGGGCCAATTGAACGACATGGAGATGGAAATGGCCCTGAAGTTCGTATTGGAGGAGGCCGATATTTTCGCTCAAGATAAAATCACAGGTCGTACGAGTCTAGTGCAACACAGAATTAATACTGGCGACGCAAGACCAATTAGACAGCCGCCGAGAAGACTGCCTTTTGCCAAGCAATCAGAAATCAAGGCGATGGTTAACGAAATGCTGGAAGATGGTGTGATTGAGGAGTCTAATAGTCCTTGGTCGTCCCCAGTAGTTTTGGTCACCAAGAAAGACGGCACTATGAGATTTTGCGTGGACTATAGGAAGCTGAATGATGTCACCAAGAAAGACAGTTATCCCCTGCCCCGGATCGACGACACTTTGAACACTTTGGCCGGATCAAAGTGGTTCTCTACATTAGACCTGAAAAGTGGCTACTGGTAAGTAGAACTCCATAAAGACGATAAGGAGAAGACTGCTTTTTCAACCGGGAATGGGTTGTACCAATTCAAGGTCATGCCATTCGGCTTATGTAATGCTCCTGCCACCTTCGAGCGACTAATGGAGTTAGTGCTGAGAGGACTTACATGGGAAACATGCCTGGTGTATCTCGACGATGTCATGGTGATTGGAAGGACTTTCGATGAACACCTGTCGAATCTGAAGCAGGTTTTCTCCAGGCTGAGAGGTGCCAATCTGCAACTCAATCCCAAGAAATGCGTCCTCTTCCAGAAGAAAGTGAGTTTCCTCGGACATGTCGTTTCTGAGAAGGGGATAGAAACTGATCCAGAGAAAATAAAGGCAGTAAGAGACTGGCCTGTGCCGAAGAACAAACATGAGGTCAGAAGTTTTCTGGGACTTTGCAGCTACTACCGACGCTTTGTGAAGTACTTCAGCAGCATTGCGAAACCTCTGCATAGCCTGACTGAAAATAAGGTTGAGTTCATCTGGTCACCAGATTGCCAAGAGTCTTTTAGAGAACTCAAACATCGTCTTCTCACTGCTCCTATACTGGCTTATCCTCGGGACGAAGGACTGTTCATACTGGACACCGATGCTTCCCAGTATGGCATTGGGGCAGTACTCTCACAGCTCCAAGCCGGAGAAGAAGTTGTGATAGGCTACTTCAGCAAAACGTTTGGAAAAGCAGAAAGAAATTACTGTGTAACCCGGAAAGAACTGCTGGCAGTTGTAAGATCCATCGAACATTTCCACAGCTTCCTGTACGGAAGAACATTCCGCGTGAGGTCAGATCACTCTGCTCTGCAATGGCTTCTGAACTTTAGAAATCCCGAAGGGCAGATAGCACGATGGATAGAGAAACTGCAGAGCTACGACTTCCGGATTGAACATCGAAGAGGAAGAAGTCACGCCAATGCAGACAGCCTGTCAAGAAGACCATGTTCAGTGCATGAATGTAAATTTTGCGAGCGACAAGAGAACAAAGAGATCGACAAAGTAACTCATCAGATCAAACAACTGGTGGCAGGACAGGAGAATAACACCGATCTAGACGTAAATCTTGAATACATCAGAGACGCACAGAAGACAGATCCAGACTTGAAAAATATTAGAGAATGGCTACAAAAGGGGAAAAGACCTGAGTGGCACGATGTGTCCCGGTTTGGGGCGGAGGTTAAAGGCTACTGGCTACAATGGGACTCATTGTGTCTAAAGAATGACATGATCACTCGAAAATGGGAAACTGCCGATGGTAGAGACTGTATATACCAGACCGTTGTGCCAAGTGAGTGCATAAGCAGTGTTCTTCAAGAGTTACACAATAGTAGAAGTGGAGGCCACTTTGGGGTCAACAGGACTCTTGCCAGAGTGAGAGACCGCTTCTATTGGATAAATTGCCGAAGAAGCGTGGAAGAATGGTGCAAAAGGTGTGACCAATGTGCTTCAAAGAAAGGACCAAAGACCCGATCCAGAGGAAAAATGATGCAGTACATCTCAGGTACACCGTGGGAGAGAGTTTCCGTAGACATCGCAGGACCTTTTCCCATCACAGAGTCTGGGAACAGATACATAATGGTGGCGATGGACTACTTCTCGAAATGGCCTGAAGTTGCGCCGATCCCCAACCAAGAGGCAACGACCGTAACAGAAGCCCTGATGGAAAATGTCATATCACGGCATGGCGTACCCTTGGAGATTCACACCGACCAGGGCCGGAATTTCGAATCAGAGGTCTGGAAAAGCCTAATGGACTTGCTAGGCATAAAGAAAACGAGAACAACGCCACTCCACCCTCAATCAGACGGCATGGTAGAACGGCATAACAGGACCATCAATCAGTATCTTGCTATGTTTGTCGACGAGAATCAGAGAACCTGGGACAAGCTGATACCTCTGTTCCTCCTAGCTTACAGAAGCTCTCAGCATGAATCTACCGGCTACACTCCATCCATGATGTTGACCGGCAGAGAGATGCGGTTACCAATCGACATGACGAGACCACCACCGAACGAGGACATAGCGGACCTAGCTACGTTACCTGAGTATGTCGCCGACCTAGAAGGAAAACTGCGCACTATACACAGATGTGTCAGAGATAGGCTCCTCTTAAGCAGTGACCGGATGAAGATGCGCTTGGATCGCAGAGCAACACCCCATACATTCAAGGAAGGTGATGCAGTGTGGCTGTACCAACCAACAAGGAGAAAGGGCCTCAGTCCCAAACTTCAGAAACCATGGGAAGGGCCATACTTGGTGACTAAGAAAATTAACGACCTAGTCTACAGAATCCAGCTGTCTCCAAGAACTAAACCCAAAGTTGTTCACATAGAGAGGTTGAGTCCCTATCGGGGCAACGAACCCCCAAGTTGGCGGCCGGTAAATACTGTTCGGGACGAACAGTCTTAAGGAGGGGGGCAGTGTTACAAAGCACTTCAATAGACGTAGGTGCGGTGTTGCCACATCTCCAGAATTTCCCCAACATCTGGGAATTTTTGCACAATCTGGCAACACCGCCTCCCCACCCCCTGGGGTGCCTGGGGTGACCCCCCTCAGGCGAAGTCTCAACCCTCTAGGACCAGAAATAACGAAGTTACCAACTTGTACCCCGTCGGAACGGATAACTGAGGTCTGCACATTCCGAACACCCTGTATATACACCCTATATACGCAGAGAACCCTTACACCCTGTATACGCAGAGAGATCTTATAGTTCGAGAAACACCTCTTGTGTAACATAGGAGTGGTGACCACATTTGGATCATCCTGTATACACATCCCCCTGTATACACACGGGACCGATCTGTATTCACAGAACCTTCTAGTAAAAGAAGGTCCTGGAACGTTCTGGAATGGAACTCTCTAGAAAGGAGGGGAAGGTACGGCGAGTATATAAAAGCAAAAGCAAGCCAGCCCGAGTCAGTTCAGTTCAGTAAGATAATGTGGTAGTGACTTGAAGAAGCAGTGTAAAGTGTTAAGAGAGTAGTGACTGTAGTACCAGATTAGTGACTTTTGTTGAGAGTAGTAATTGTAAGGCCAGTAAATGAAGTGTTTTGTGAGAGAGACATTCTAGAAATTTTATTGTATCCATATTTAGAGTGTAAATAAAGTTGTTTTGTTAAAATTAAAAGTCTCACTTATCCAGAACCCGGAGAAAACGTAACAATATTATCGTAATTTAAAATTTGTTAGAAATGTGCATAACATTGCCCGGCGGTCAAAGTTACAATATTGTGGATAAAGTTACGTTCCTATTCAGTATGTCTTGTTACAGAATGTCCACAAGAAAATACAATACATATCAAGAGGGTGAGGCAAAAGAAAGCCTTGAGGAGGCCTTGCGTTTGATAAAGACAGGTCGGATTTCCAGAAATATGGCTGCCAAAACTTTCAATATACCAAAAGGTACAATAATTAATAAACTAAAAGAGTCACATCCAGGAAAAGTCGGACGCCGTTTTGTGCTATTACCTGCGGAAGAAGCTTCAATGGCTCCTAATGAAAGTGAGTGAATGGGGATTTGCCTTTAGTAGAAAAGACTTACAATACTTAGTTAGTGACGTATTAAACAGAAAAGGAGTCACTATTTCACAATTTAAAGATAATATTCCAACTCTCGAGTGGACTTCGAAATTTATAAAAAGACACCCTCTGCTAACTCACAGACTAAGCCAAAACATAAAAATTTCTAAAGCCGAAATATCTCCAGACCAGATGATGAAATTTTTTGACGCTTTAAAGAAAACCCTGACTGAAGGCGATAACTTTATTGATCCCACCAGGATCTACAATTATGCTGAAACAAACTTATCTGACGATCTGGGAAGAAGGAAGTATAACTTCAAAAAGGGAACCAAATATCCCGATAGAATCCGTGATTCCACCAAAGCAAGTATATCTGTCATATTTTGTGAATCGGCAAGTGGCTTAATGTTACCTCTCTATGTAGTATACAACTCCGCGCACATATGGTCAACTTGGACAGAAGGGGCACCACCCAATACCCGTTATAATCGTACTAAAAGTGGATGGTTCGATGGTTATAGTTACTGATTGGTTCTGTAACCACTTTGTGCCGAATGTCAAGAAACACCACAACAATGGCAAGATTGTTTGCTTAGGGGATAATCTTGCAGGTCACTTTTCTTCGGAGGTATTAAAATGCGCCGCAGAAAACAACATTGTATTTGCCTGTTTCTCTAAGAATTCCACACACCTCTGTCAGCCACTAGATGTGGTCTTTTATGCACCCTTAAAAAGAAAATGGCGAGATATTTTAGATGTGTGGAAAAATAATCAAAAGAACACAGCTCCATTATTAAACTTTACTTTCCCGGTCTTTTAAAGAAGCTCTGTGAATGTGGCAGTCCCGATAATTTTTCTGTTAATTTGATACCTGGTTTTAGGAAGTATGGGATCTTTCCATACAACCCAGCTGAAGTAATACATAGACTGCCGAAAAATGATCCCGATCTTTTCCCTCAGTTAGTATCTGAATCAGTATTAGAAATGCTAAGAAACATGAGATATCAAGACAAAATCGAGCCTAAGAAGAAAAGAAAATAAAAAACTAATGTTCAGCCGGGCCAACGAATCAAGCTAGAATATCTGGAAACCACTAGGCGAACCATAAATCCAACCACTGGTCCATCTGGTATTAAACCTAAAACAAGTTCGTGATTCTCAAAAACCAATTGCTCAAAATTGAAAGAAAAACATGATTGCATAGAGAATGAAAGCAGGTTCAAAATGATGTGTCATGCGACCCTGTTGCCATGTAAATCTGTTGAAGGGGTGGCTCTTGGGCGCTAGGGCGATGCAGAAATAACTTTCAAATAAAAAAAGTCCACCTTCAAGTAAAACATAACCTGTTTTAGCATTTTTCCCGCACTTGGACCAAAGCGGACATTTTAGTGGGTGCAGATTATAGTTGGGGCACCTGTATATCAGATCACAAATAACAGATCCCCTTATTAGCGATTTTTTTCTAGGAATATTCGTTAAAATTGCAAATTTCGGTTTTATTTGAATAACTTCAGAATTGTTTAGAATTTTACAGATCTAAAACCAAATCTGGAATAAGTCTAAGAAAGAAAAACAATTTGCCAATCTAGGCATTTTTGTAGCTCTAATAACGGAGATAGCCATATATAGCGAGCCAATAAAAATTGGCACCTGAAATTTTAGATACGTATATCGTTATTTTGGTTCAGAAATCCGTGGAAGAATTAATTGTGTTTAACACGTTCCCTGCCGAGGCACATTGGGTTGTTTTGACTATGAGGTCATGTAATGTTTTTATTTTTTCCCAGAGGCCATTGTTGACATTACATAAAATACGACAAAATTAAATGAACACTAGTGAACATTTTCAAAAATAACTTAGAGGAATCAGTATGTTTTCTCTCTAGGTCCGCCGACTCAGTCTGGTAGGCTGATGACTCTTTGTCAGCCAATTTCAAATTGTAGTTGCACTGTTATCACCGACAATTGGTATACCAGTATTCAACTGGCTTGTAAGTTATTAGACGACCAAACACACCAAACATTAAAAAAATGTAAGGATTTGCTTACAGATGTTACTAACAAAAAGTTAAAGGGTGGTGAACGACCAAACACACCAAACATTAAAAAAATGTAAGGATTTGCTTACAGATGTTACTAACAAAAAGTTAAAGGGTGGTGAACGCACAATTAGAGTATATTTACAAAGGATTTCTGTTCTAAAATGGCGTAACAAACGAGATGTCTTTTTATTGTTCACAAAATATTCAAATGGTATTGTACCAACTAAAAACCACCTAGGTAGATTATTTATTTAAATGTCCAACAGAAGCAATTTCCTTTCAGAGGACATTAAAAATAGTACAACATCATCATAATACAATATACAATAATTAAGTAGGTAAAGGTAAGATGCTTACTGGCAATTAGGCCATTGCTGAACCTTTTTTCTCATCTAAACTAACCTACCCTTCACCTTGAGCTCGATCTCAACGACGACAGTGATTTGAAAAATCATCCGCCGCCGGTGAGTCTCGAACCGTCGACCCCCGAGTCCGTATTGGAAAGTCATCGACTTTCCCACACGGCCACGGAGACGCTACAATAATGAAGTATATTTCACAAAAAATATAACAATAAAAAATACCAAAACTCTGGTTTTATACACAATATAATGTTTACTCCCAAAAACCCTAAAAAAATGTAAGTGAACCGCAAGTCAAGATGTGATTTAAAGAGTCCGAGTTTATGTCACTGCTTTGGCAGATCCTATTAAAGTTCGTTAAAATGAAGCCCAGGGGGGACCTATCATTAAATTGGAACTAACCCGAGGACAGTAAAATACGTAAGAACGAGCATTTTCCCGAGGTACAAGGAAGTTAATCTGGCATAAAATGTTTGCAGAATCTATACCCTGTTGTGTACCAGATTGTATAAGAACTTTAATGACAAAGTTAATCTGCGATTAAGTAATGACATCTCATCAAAATACACTTTATATATATATATATATATATATATATATATATATATATATATATATATATATATATATATATATATATATAATTTCAACAACACACCACGAGGGCTTATAGCCTAAATACTATCGTACCGTGAGTGTCGACAAGGAGGAAAGAGGCAATGTGTTAATTCTGGACCTGACAGTTTGGAGGTTCGGAGGAGAAGGAAAAACATGCGCCGGCAAGGAATTCCACAACTTGGAAGTCCTCGGGACAAAAGAGCGGGCATAACAAGATGTTCTATGTCTGGTGGCCTGGACAGCAAAAGGGTGCATTCGCTCTGTTCCCCTGGTAGATCTGTTGGGGGCAGCAGGTGGCGGAACTATGGAAGAAAGCTCCTCTGAGCACTGCCCGTGCAGATATCTATAAAAGAGAGAGAGAGAGGTCACCAACGGCACGTCGATGGGCAAGGGATGGCAGCCTTTGGGTGAGGGTAGGGTCACCAATGAGACGTATAGCTCTATTCTGAATGGAGTCCAGGATAGCGAGTGTAGAAGCGGCAGCAGCACCCCAGATGTGGGAGCAGTATTCGAGGTTTGGCCCTATTTGTGAAGTATATAAGGTATAGATATTAGCTGGTGAAAAGTATTTGCGAGCCAGGAAAAGAAAACCTAATTTCTTAGCAGCCACTTCTGCAATTGATCAGACATATTGGTGCCAATTGAGATTTCTATCCACAGAAATGCCAACAAGTGAAAATGACTGGACTCATTACCTTGAATAACTTGGCCGTTCATTGTGATGGTTCTAGGGCTGGTGTATCTTTTATGAGAAAGAAAGCAAGACTGAGATTTGGTGGGGTTGAATTGTACAAGATTTCTACTTCCCCAGTCTAATATTTTTCGGAGATCCACGGAGACAGAACCCTCCATGTGTCTGCGATCCATGTGTCGTTCGCGTAACTGTGAACTGGGTTGGATGTGCTAGAGAGGAGGTCATTGATGTGGAGAAGAAACAAAGTAGGGGCTAAAACTGAACCTTGAGGAACTCCTGCATTAATTGGATACAGTTTAGAGGAATGGCCATCCACAACAACAGAACTGCTCCGGTTGGAGAGGAAGCTTGCTGTCCTGGTACACAGCCTCGGTGGTAGGCCATAGGCCGGAAGTTGATTAAGCAGCGTTGCGTGCCAGACTTGGTTGAATTCTTTGGACATGTCTAGAGCGACAATGTGGGATTCACCATGTAGTTCCATAGACTTGTTCCAAGAATGGGTGACAAAGGAAAGGAGGTCGGCAGTTGATCTGCGCTGATGGAATCCATACTGCCTGTCGTGGATTAGACTGCGTTTTTCAAGAAATTTTAGTAATTCGGTGTTTATATACTTTTCCCTCACAGAGATGACTGAAAGGAGAGAACTGGGCCTGTAGGTGCTAGGAAGCGCTTTGGATCCTTTCTTGGGGACGGGTTGTACGCGAGCAGTTTTCCAGTTACTAGGGAATATGCCTCTATTGTAAGATGTCTGAAACAGACGAGTCAGGACAGGAGCAAGTTCTGGTGCGCATTTTTTGAGAACAATTGCTGGGATCTCGTCAAGGCCAGAGGCTTTCCTGGTATTAAGAGGAGAGAGCATCTTTCGTACCTTTTTAGTATTGAAAATGATATCCGTCATTTTATGCGCTACATTGGGGACTGTTGGTGGTTGAACATTTGGAGGTGGGTGGAGAGTAGAATTGCTGGCGAACAACGAGGCAAAAAGTTCAGCCGGCTGTAGAAACAATTTCATTCTCTGAGGCAAGAGGTGGGAACGTGCTCTTGCAGAAATTATTCCCAATAGATTTAGCAAGAGTCCAGAAATGCTTGCTCCCCTTGGAGCTTAAGAGGACTTTGTTTTTGATGTGGTTATTAAACGTTTTTTTTTTTGCTTCAGAATGAATGCGGAAATAGCGGTTTCTTGCGTCGTTAAATGCTTCGCGGTTTTCTTGACTGTGATTGTGTAGAAGCCTTGTGTGAGCTTTGACCTTTTCAAGTCTGGCCTAGTCACAAGATTTAGAGAACCAGGGCTTTTGAGTGGCTGAAGAGGTTTTCTGTGTACGTGGAATAAATAATTCCATACCAGCTTGGATAATTTCGGTGACGTTTTCCGACATGTCAGAGGGATCAGGATGAGAGAAGCAGACAGACGCCCATGGAAATGAGGAAAAGTAATCTCGCATTTCGTCCCTGTTCGCGGAGTTGTAGTGCCAAACGATACGTGAGTGTGATGACTGTGTGACCTCGGGTTGCATTGCGCAGGTAGCCGTGACCATGCCATGTTCTGAGCGACCGAGGCGGGCGGTGACTGATATTTTATAGCATTCAGGATTTGTAGTAAGAAGGAGATCCAAGGGGTTTGAGCTGTGTGTTGGGATGCGAGGAAGGTAAGTAGGTTGCTGAACCATATTAGCTAAAGAGTTGCTGACTGCAAAGGCCTCCGCTGCTCTCCCTTGTGGATCAGCTTATGAAGATACTAGCCATTCCTTATTATGGACATTGAAGTCACCAAGAATAGTGACCTCGAAGGAAGGATATTCAGAAATCAGATGGTCGGTTTTTTCAGAAAGGTAGTCAAAGAGCTGGACAAAGTTGTTGTCAGAAGGTGACGGTAAATGCAACATAAATTTAGTTGCAGCCCTGAGAGAGAGTTTTATCCATAGTATTTCTTTTCTTCCAGCTTCTAAATTGGGGAGTCTGGTGCAGGGTAGATTGCTACGGACGTATGCGCACACGCCTCTATGCAATCTAAAGGAAGTAAGGAGTTCATACCCAGGGAAATTAAGGTGATTAGTGGCTGTTTTGGCACTGATTTGGGTTTCGGTGAGGAAGAGGAGTTTGGGCTTGTTAGCCTGAAGGAAATGGTGGACGGAGTTCAGGTTAGAATTTAGACCACATATATTCGAGAAAGATATGTTGAATCTTGATGTTGGCGCCCCCTGTACACCCCTCTCCCGGAGATCCGAATGGAGGGGTATTTTACCTCCGGAATGTTTTGCACAAGGAGGAGCCATCATCATTTTTGCTTATAAGGGAAACCAACTCATACACCAGAACCGGAACCGTCCGTTGGGACCTCACCGGCCCCTTGATGCACGGGGTGGTACCTCCTCGGTCGTGGAAAACCTTTCCTATCACGTAAAGGAAAATTCCACTACCACCTGCGAGCAAGTTAGTGTATAGTAAGCGGGTACGAACCATCAATTTTAAAATAAAGGTACTATTTTTTAAACAGGAGGACGAAATGCTTCATGCAGACCTCATTCACAACACGGTAGTGCGTGGGATATCGACGTACTGTGAGACTAATACTCACTAAAACTCCCTCCTAGGAGTACCGTATCTTAGTCCATACCTCCGTTGGAAAGATTTCACACAATGACGTTTGGGTTTGAATGTTTCCATTCTGTTTTTGCCACGGGGCGTTATCGGGTAAGTATAAGCTTTGGACGCTTATGCCTATGTGGAAGTTGCTCATCGCAGCCGGTGGCACTACGAAGAAGAGCACTTAGGTGAGAAGCGGCTTTTGCGAACTGAGTGGTGGATAGTTGAGTTATAAACTCAAGTATCGAAGGCATTTCCAGATCAGAGTGAATCTGACTGTTTCTGACAAACCATGGCGCTCGGGTAACCATTTTCAGAATTTTATTCTGGATGATTTGAAGGGTCTTGATGTGCGTTGCGGCCGCGGTGGCCCATGCAGGGGATGCATAGGTAATGGCTGGCCGAATTATGACTTTGTACATGAGCAATTGATTGTTCATGGACAATTTGGAATTTCTACTTAAAAGTGGTAACAGCTTCTAGATGAACATCGAGGCTTTTCGTCGGGCATGTTGGACATGGGGGCGCCATGTTAAGCGTTTGTTGAGGAAAATTCCGGGGTATTTGGCGGAATCTTGTCAGGGAATTAGACAGTTGTCTAATGATACGTGTTCGTGAGGTGTGTGTCTCCTCTTGGAAAATAGGACTGCTGGATATTTCTCGGGGCTTATGGCTAGACAAGATTTCCTATACCAGCCTTGCAGCTCGTCTACGGCGGTCTGAAGTCGTTCGGTTATTCTCCTCGGCTAAGTGGAGCTGCTGAGGATGGTAGTGTCGTCTGCGTACAGTGTGTATGTCACGTTTAGGGGCGGTGTTGGAATGTCTGCGACAAATATATTGTACAGCAGAGGGGATATAGGAGAACGCTGCGGGAGACCAGCCGTGGCTGAGTAAGTTCTAGATCTGGTTCCCAGATGTTTGACCTAGAACTTCCTCTGTTGCAGATATGACCTGAGTAGCAGAATCAGAGGGAGAGGATAATTGAATGATCCCAGTAAACACATGTTCGTTAATTAAACGTTTAAAAGGAAACTGCTACCTTACGTTTAATTTTGGTAAAAATGTCGCCCGAATAAACATATAATTAAACCAATATAAAAACGTTTTTATACATGTAAGTTTTAACGTTTAAATATACGTTTTTCTTACATGTTTATTAACAAGGATTTCACAACGTTAATTTAACCATCATCTGTAATGGAGAATATACGTTTATAATTACCGTTTATCAACGGGAATTTGTAACGTTAAACTATTTGCCGTTAATAACGTAAAATATACATTTTTTATACATGTTTATTAACAAGGGTTTTGCAACGTTGATTTAACCATCATCTGTCATGAAGAATATACGTTTATAATTAATGTTTATCAACGGGATCTGTTACGTTAATCTGCTTGTATTAACGACGTATAATAAACGTTTGAATTACAACTAATACATACCTACCAAATGATAGTTTTTCAACCCAGCTGACAGCAGAAGATGAGTACGATAAATTCTTTGACGATGGCAACTTATAGGACAAACGATCATTAGGTGTAGAAGTGTCAAACTGGACCTCATTGCGGTGTCGATACTTACTTTAAGTGCTCATTGCTCATCAAAACTTCTAAACTTGCTACTCTGCAAAATTTTATAAACCTACCATTGAGAAATTATTATTTATGTTTATAATTTTAAATGGGCTTTATAAAAATGGATTAGATCGCAAGTAAAATGTCAAATAAAAATAACTTTATTTAAAAAACAAAAATATTTTAAAAAAAACTTACATTTCATTATCAAAAAACTAAAATAATTAATACCACATTCTAAAAATATAACAAGCTTCTTCAATCGTAGCGTCTGAATCATGAAATAAAAAATATATTTCTTAAATTATTTGTCAACTTCTCAACCAAAAAAAGTATTCTTCCATTAGTTTTTTGTTCTGGACCTTTTCGAAGTAGCTAATTTCAACCAATCCTTAACAGCACAAAAGATTGCTCTGTCGCCTTTTTCACGTTGGGGAAAATTTAGCTTTGCAGCATCTAAAATTATAAACTACTAAATAGAAATAAATAGGTCATAAAATTGTGATTACCATATACTACTGCCATTAGTCTCGTGGGTTCTAATGAAATTATATATATATATATATATATATATATATATATATATATATATATATATATATATATATATATATAGGTGTACATATATCGTGCAAATTAAATTAAACTGGGGAAAATAAACAAATACCTACATCAGAATCTATAAATGCTAAACCCGTAGCTAACCATTATTACTCTCATTCGAAAGTTTGATTCACGAACAATCAAAATAGAGGAAAAAAAGGTGTATTCATAAACGTTAGATATACGTCTAATGCCTCAATAAAATTAAACTTGAAAATATGAGAAAGCAACCAACATGACCGATTTTAAACACGCCGGCTAAACTCATAAGTCCCAATTATTTATTCTACCTAATAACGCTCTATAGCAATCAAAGTACAAGAAATGTGATTCAATTCGACAACGTGTGAAGACAATTATTACATATTGTGATACAGCTTACCTTAACGTAACTTCAAGACGTAAAACTTGACACTTGCACTAACTGTACCTATTTCCAAAACTTTTAAGGGAAATCGCTACAGGATGATAATGATTCTTTGTAAATATGTATAAAACAATTATAAATTATAGAACAGACCACCATTCACCATTACAAGTGTCACGTACTGAATATAATATTTAATAAAATTTAATTCCAAGCACCACGTAACACACTGTACGCCATCACTTTACCTGTTCTGTTTCTATTTCTTGTTCATTCTCGTTGAGCATGCGCACAAACACTTACTAATTTACAAGGACAAATATGTTTTATGTATTACACAGTGGAATGCAAAAGACAAAATAGCTCCTTTTAAAACATACACGCATTGTCGAATACCTCTCAGATTGATTATGTGACAAAATTTTTTAAAAAGCCAGGAAAAAATGTAACCTATATAACTATAGGTACATAATATAATATATCACATAAGATATCACGCTAAAATAATATCTAGTAAGATACGTATATTTTATGTATAAATCCCTACTTCATGTATATTTTTATAGGCGAACCTTGTTGAAACTACGTCTAAATATGATGTTTAAAAACACTTAATTAATAACGTCTTTTACAACGATAAATTGTTAAGTAATTTGCTTTTTTTAACAAAAATTAGAAAAATAGTGGTTTTAAATATGTCGTTTATATCACATAAAATATCTCTTGCTTAAAAAATGTCTGGTAATATACGTATATTTTATGCATGAATCCCTACTTCGTGCATGTGTTTCATAGGCGAACTGTAATGAAACAACCTTTAAATATTATGTTTAAAAACACTTAATTAATAAGGTCTTTTACAATGACAAATTGTTTCGTTGCTTTTTTTACAAAAATTAGGAAAACAGTTGTTTTAAATATAACGTTTATATCACATAAATATCTCTCACTTATAAAATGTCTAATAAAATACGTGTATTTTATGTATGAATCCTAACTTCATGTAGGTTTTTGGTAGGCGAACTGTGTTGAAACAACGTTTAAATATTATACCCTTCATCAATAAGGTCTTTACAACGAGAAAATGTTTACATAATTTTTTCACAAAAGTTAGGTAAATACCTGTTTTACATATAACGTTTATACCACACAAAATATCTTTCGTTTATAAAATGTTTAATAAAATACATATATTCAACGTATTAATCTCAACTAAACCTAGTTTTTTGATAGGCGAAATGTGTTTAAATAACGTTTAAATATTATGTCTAAAAACTCTTCATAATTAACGTCTTTACAACGAAGAAATGGTAACGTTGCCTTTTTAGCCTAGAATTAAACGTTAATTTTTATAACCGATAACGTTTTTTCAACGGTCTTTACGTAAAATAGACGTTTATTAAACGCACGTGTGTTTATTGGGATAGAAGTTTGTTTAGGAGGCAAGCATGCCAAACCCTAACGAAGGCTTGAGCAATGTCGAGAAATATTGCACCAGTTGACTTGTTTTTATTAAATCATTCGGTGATGTTTTCCACCACATGAAGGACTTGGTCTGTGGTGGAGTGCTGGTGTCTGAAACCGAGTTGCTCGTCTGAGAGGATATAATTCTCAGACGTGAATGAGGCTAGCCTTTTCTGAATCAGTTTTTCGGCGATTCTGCCGATGACTGGTAGTAGGCTAATGGGCGTGTAGTTCTGAGGTAACAGCGGATCTTTACTGGGTTTTGGGATGTTGATAATGTCGGCAAGTTTCCACATGGAAGGAAAATTTTGAAATCGCAGAATGGCATTCATAATCGTAACTAGGAATACCACGGCTTTGCGGGGGAGGTTTTTCATGGCTACGTTGGAGATTCCATCGTATCCCGGAGCTTTCCTATTTTTTAATGATTTTATTATTTGGGAAACTTCTTCGAAAGTTGCCGGCTCGATAGTTGTGTCTGTGGTGGCGCGAAGTGCACTCCTGACATAACGGTGCGTTCTTGCGACGTGCGACAAATCAACGTTGTTATAATTCGGTCTGAATTTCAACGCCAGATGATCTCCGAATGCACTTGCTTTCTCCGCATCTGTGTATACTACACCGTTACGGCCGTGAAGTGGGGATATCGGAAGTTTGTGGGAGCGAAGGGCTTTGTGAGATAATATAGGTATTTGAGAAACTTTCGTTGAACTGTTTCCAGACTGGATACATAATTGTTATATTATGGGGTCCACACCAGAGAACAGTAGTCAAGCCTCGACCTAATGTAAGCATATTACAAAGCTACCTATAATTGTTTTATTATAATTTTCGTGTAAGTTACTAAGAGATTTTTTTAATTAAGAATAAGCAAGAACGTGTTAATAATTTTAAGGACATTCGTATACCTATTACTGTCATAGAAATAGAACAAATTTGGCATATGTATAATATAATTTAAATTCGTCAGCTCATTTTTACATAGATTTAATATGATTATGTAGATGTGTTTATGAAGAATACAAGTCAGAACTCTCGCAAAAACTCGAGTCACGATCAAGTCGAGTGCACCGCAGTAAAAGAGTTCCAGTAAAGTCAAAATTGTATGGTGTAACCTTGTCCCACACGCTAGCTCGGGCTGTTGCCGTGTTTATTCTTATGATATAACAGACCTATGGCGCTTAGAACCTTAAAAATTATTTCGGTCTGATGGACCTTATAGTTGGCGTGTGGGACAAATTTTATCTTGGTCTGTTTGATCGGGTTTTTTAAGTTCGAATATTTTATTCTCAGTCCTATAGACCTATGTGGCAGGGACCGTGTTAATAATTTTAAGGACATTCGTATACCTATTACTGTCATAGAAATAGAACAAATTTGGTATATGTATAATATAATTTAAATTCGCCAGCTTATTTTTACATAGATTTAATATGATTATGTAGATGTGTTTACGATGATTACAAAAATAAGATAATGAAATATTAAATAAGTAGAAAAAGTTTATACACAATAAGTGTTGATATTATTGTTTGTGTCACATGTGAATAAACTTGCTCGGCAGTCTTGAGTACAGCTAGATCGTGTGGAACACACTTGAGGATTGTAGCTTCCCTCGCAGTTATAACATTGACCACAATCTGAAAAGATTAAGAGTAAGATAGTTAACTTTATTGATAGTACAGTATATTTTCGTCATTTAGAAGGACATGTTACAGCAAATACTTTGGATGATAATGCATGTAGTAGCTCTGTAAAAGTTTCCATACGATAAGTTATTGGGAGCTGCTGAAACAGCACCTCTGGTGGTCTGAGTTGGATATACTACAGAATCATCATTGTCAGGTATTGTAATAGTTCAAAGTTGCCGCGCATCCCCTCTTCTACCGATGTATGACGTCGGGCGCATGACTGCGTGTGGCTGCGGCGCTCGACATCGCTCATTGTTGAACAATGATCGCTAGAACTAGCAGTTGATGTTGATATTTTACAGTTATATTTGTGACTTTGTTTCACGTTAATATAAACTATAAAACTAAATACGAGTATAACTAAATTACTGAACAAATCAAAATATTACATGGCGCTGCGGGAGTGAACAAAGAACTGTGTTTAAAAGTATCAACTAATTACATAAAAAATCTCTAATTTTAATGCAAGCCATTCAACACCTAGAGGTGGTGTTGGGCCATTAAACAAAGTTAAAACATTTGCAGTTTAAGGACATCAAAGTAACATAAATACAATCAGGCGATAAAGAAAATTACCCGCGGGAATTATACTTTCCGTGTAAATTCAGTGCAAATAAATAAATACAAATAAATTACAAATTAAATAAATAGTGACACGCGTCATATCTTTTCAAAATGGCGTCAAGTCATCATGGTATTGAATCGTTATGTTTGGAGGGAAACGTTGCCGAAAATTGGAAACTCTTCACGGAAAGGTTTAAAATATACCTCATAGCAACGGAAAACGACAAAAAGTCAGATCAAATAAAATGTGTAATGTTACTTCATTTCATAGGGGAACAGGCATATAAAGTGTACACAACATTCACATTTATTGAACAAGAAGAAAACAAACTCGATGCATTGATACAAAAATTTGATCAACACTTTCTGTGAAAACAGAATATCTCATTTGAAAGATACAAGTTCTTTCTACATAGGCAAGAAGCCCATAAAAGCATAGAGCAATTCATAACAAAATTGAAAAATCAGACCAACAAGATGGATCGTTAAATGATGAGTTGGTTAAATGTATGATCATTTGTGGACTCAATCGAACAGTAATACGAGAAAAGCTTTTCCAAGGTGATGAAATTACTTTAGATAATGCTGTCAACACATGCATAACCATGGAATCCTCGAAGGAGATAAACAAATCTTTGGCGAACCAAACACACTGGTGGAGGACTACCTGAAACTGTTAATTTAGTGAAGAAGAACATAATAGGCAACAATAATAATTACAACAAATCAAATACGGGCCCACAGGTCACAGCAAGAAAAACTCAATTCAAGCCTAACACCATAGTAAACTGGAGGAATTGTGGTAGAGATCATGCAATAAACAAGTGTCCAGCATATGGAGAAAGGTGCAACAGATGTCACAAGAGAAACCACTATGCGAAAGTATGTAGGTTAAAGACAGTAGGTCAAACCAATACAATGGAACACATGGTAAAATGTCCATGCAATTCAAAATGCAAACCATCAATTAATTGTTGGTGAGGAAATAAATGAGAGTGAATGGCACATAGAACTGCTTATAAATAACAAACTTTTTTCTTTCAAATTAGATTCTGGCAGTATGTGCGATTTACTCCCATATAGTTATTTTAAGCAACTTAAATTGCCAAATAAATTAATTAACCCTAGTAATTGTAAATTAAGTTCCTATACGGGAAACCAAATTAATGTAAAGGGTAAATGTACGTTAAACTGTGTAGTAAATAAGCAACCTTGTAAATTAACCTTATATGTGGTAGATGGACAATCTGAAGCAATATTAGATTTGCCCAGCTGCAAAAGATTAAATCTTTTACAAAAAGTCCATAGTGTTATAAGTGAGGAATATAAAAATTTAATTGCTGTAGAGTTACGGGAAGTATTTTCAGGGATAGGATGTTTAAATACGCCATACCATATTCAGTTAAAACAGGATGCCAAGCCAGTGATACATCCTATAAGAAAAGTCTCAATTCTATTATTAACTGAACTGGAACAATGCCTTAATAAATTAGAAAGTGATCACCTCATTTCTAAAATTACTGAACCAACCCAGTGGGTTAATGCACTTGTAATGGTACGGAAACCAAATGGAGATCTTCACATATGCTTAGATCCGAAAGATTTGAACAAGGCAATAATGAGGCAACATTTTCAAATACCAACATTAGAACACATAACAGGGCAAATGGCTGGCAGTAAATTCTTCAGCACGTTGGATGCATCATCAGGTTCTTACCAGATTAAATTAGACAGAGAGAGCGCTAAGCTGTGCACTTGCACCATTTGGAAGATATAAATTCAATCGTCTTCCATATGGAATAATATCAGCACCTGAAGTGTTCCATGAACGATTCAGTAGCTTATTTAACACTCGTGGAGTTGGAGTTTATATCGATGATATAATTGTTTATGGAAAAACTAAACAAGAACACGACAAAAGGTTGCAACAGGTTCTTGAAATAGCCAGAAATAATAAGATTAAATTCAATTTGAGTAAGTGCAACTTCGGTTTGAATAAATTAAAATACATGGGTCACGTAATCAGTGATCATGGTATTTCCATCGATGAAGTCAAATTAAGGGCAATAACAAATTTTCCAAAACCAACTAACGAACAGGAATTACAAAGGTTATTGGGTACTCTGGTCTACGTGTCCAAAT
The DNA here is from genome assembly GCA_964006375.1 of Tillus elongatus. Lineage (NCBI taxonomy): Eukaryota > Metazoa > Arthropoda > Insecta > Coleoptera > Cleridae > Tillus > Tillus elongatus. The sequence continues at coordinate 145,003,515 of OZ023264.1, read as the reverse complement.
TTATACTAGAGTTTGCAAGAGATACAGAACCACTTAGACAATTACTTCGTAAAGGGAATGAGTTTATATGGGATGAAATTCATGATAAAGCTTTTGAAATTATTAAAAGTAAATTAACTTCTAGTCCACTTTTAAAACACTACAATGCTAGTGAAGAAACAGTTGTTTCGGTAGACAGTTCACAAAGTGGTTTGAGAGCAGTGTTGCTCCAAGGGAGTTTACCATGTGCTTATGCTTCGAAATATCTCAGTGAAACACAGAAACGTTACGCGCAGATGGGAAAAGAAATTTCACCCCTTACGAGTATTACTAAATTACTGGACAAACCAAAATATTACGCATGACATATGAGGTAAGCGCCACAATTTCCCCACCTGACTATGAAAGAAACGGTGTACACTTACAATTACATTTTATTATTTTTAATATAGTCCGCTCTAACCTCAATGCACTTATTACATCGTTTCAGCAACAATTCAATACCTACCCTTAAAAAAATATTCTTTCGGTTTGTCCTCAAAATGTACCCAAACCGTAGCTTTCGCTTCTTCAACGACACTGAACTGAACAAACGGTAGTAGTCACCGGCGGCTATATCTGGACTAAACGGAACGTGATCAATTTGTTCGAAACCGCAGTCACGAATTGCGGCTTGTGCAGTTCCAGCAGTGTCATGGCGCAGACGCACGCCTCTAGTCAGTTTCTAACGACTTTTCTTCCGAATATTTTGTCGTAATTGATACAGGAGTGTTGCATAATATACCCTGTTGACTGTGGTGTAGCGTTCTTTAAAGTCTGTGGGAAAAATAGCACACAATCTCAAAAAATCCTTGCCATCACTTTTTCTGACTACTGACAGACCTTGAACTTTCTTGGCGGTTCTTTTTCTTTGCGCCTCCATTCCAGCGACTACATTTTGCACAAAAGATGATCATGGAGAACCACAGTTTCATCCCTGTGACAATTGTCTTCAACACGGCCACAGGGTTTTCTTCGCAGAGGCCCAAAAAGGATCGGGCATATTCAACACGACGCTGACTCTGAACTGCTGAAGAATGTTTGGGGACCCACCTTGCACTAACTTTATTCATGTCAAATTAATGTTCGTGGAGGATTTGATGAACGCTTGTATCCGAAAGCCCCGACATTTTTGATAATTATTTTACTTTCAAGCGTCAATCGCTTAATACAAGATGCTCAACAACAGCAACCTTGTTGTCCGTCACCACATCCACCGTCTCTTCTTTTCTTGCGTCATTTTACAAGGATTCCTGCCCCATTCTAAATCGTTTTGACCAATCTTTTACCACAGAATAGGGCGGAGAATTTTCCCCGTACACCCCATCCAGCCGACCTTTGATGCTTTGAGGTGTAAGATCTTCTCGAGTAAGGAATTTAATAACAGCTACATACTTAATTTTCGTGACTTCTGACATCGTGATGGACAAGTGTCAGTTATAAGAAAACTATAAAATTCATTCTAGTTTTTTTCAAGGCTCATAAGACTTGAACCAACGTTTTCCCAAATTTTGACAGGTTGGCATACGGTGTATCTATCTCAGGCCGGGAAATTTTGGCGATTACCTCGTATTTAATACGTTCAGCGCTTTATTATTCCTTTTAAATGCAATTTCCACACAATTCTGGGTGCCAAAGACTACACAAATACGAGGGCGGGTCGATAAGTCCGTGACTTTTTGAATTTACCGCCTCTTCACAGGAAGGCAACACTGCTTCTGTCAACAAGCATCTGCCAGTTGACTCCTGTCAAATTTTGAACAAGCTGCGACATTTAGTTTGTGTTAGATAGCCATTGAAAGCAGGCAACCTCTTGAGTTATAACCAACATGGAAAAAAGTGAATTTCGTGTGCTCATCAAACATTATTTTTTCAAAAAAAAAAAAAACATCACGCAAACCAAGGCTAAGCTTAATAAATACTATGGGGACTGTGCACCATCAATTTCCATGGTAAAAATAAGGGTTAACTGAATTTCGTTGCTGCCGTACAAGCACAAATGACGACGAACGTTTTGGACGCCCAGTTGAGGTCGCTACAGCCGAAATAATTCAAAAAATTCACGATTTGGTGTTGGCCGATATTAGATTGAAATTGCGGGAGATTATAGAAGCCATAGGAATATCACATGGCTTAGTGGTTTCGATTTTGCATGATTACTTGGGTATGAGAAAGCTATCCGCAAGATGGGTGTCGCGTTTGCTCACAATCGACCACAAACGCAATCGTGTTACAACTTCGAAGAAGTGTTTGGCGTTGTTCAACCGCAATAGAGTTTTTGCACTGTTTCGTAAACATGGACGACCCATGGATTCACCACAATACACCAGAGACCAAGCAGCAGCCAAAACAGTGGGTTTCTCCGTGCGAATCGGCGCAGAAGAAGGCCAAGGTGGGTTTGTCAGCCAATAAAGTCATGACGACCGTTTTTTTTTGGATTCATGTGGTATAATACACGTTGGTTACCTTCAAAGGGGGAGAAAAATCAATGGCGAATATTATACCAACTTACTGGACCGATTCAATGACGATTTAAGGAAAAACGACCGCACTTGGTTAAGAAAAAAGTTCTTTACCACCAAGACAATGCAAGGGTGCACACATGTGTAGTCTTCTTGGCGAAATTGCATCAATTGGGATACGAATTGCTCCCTCATCCGCCCTATTCTCCGGATTTAGCCCCGAGCGACTATTTCTTGTTTCCAAACTTAAAGAAATGGCTCGTCGGAAAGAGATTTGACTCCAATGATGAAATCATCTCACAAACAAATACATATTTTGAGGATCTCGACAAATCTTATTTTTTGGAAGGGATAAAAAAATTGGAGAAACGTTGGACGAAGTGTATAGAGCTCAAAGGAGACTATGTTGATAAATAAAATGATTTTTTGTCAAAAAACCCGTGTTTCATTCAAAAAGTCACGGACTTTGACTCGCCCTCGCATATTTAACTGTTCTTATTTACAAGCTAATCAAACATACGTGCTTGTAAATTAAATCAGTTAGTCATATTTCAAGAAAGGAACTTGTTAGCGATATAAAAATACATATACATTAAGAGCTAAAATGATTTCTTAATTTTAACAAGGTAAAATAAATGTCTGATATTGTGAAGGCCGATACTTGATGTAAATTCATTGTCAACTTAGGTAAATGAACAAATTGATTTCCACTATTTTATAGAATGTAGAGTGGATCCTTTCTTGGGGACGGGTTGTACTCGAGCAGTTTTCCAGTTACTAGAGAATCTACCACTGTTGTAAGATGTCTGAAACAGACGAGTCAGGACAGGAATAAGTTCTGGTGTGCATTTTTTGAGAACAATTGCTGGGATCTCGTCAAGGCCAAAGGCTTTCCTTGTATTAAGAGAAGGGAGCATCTTTCGTGCCTTTTTAGTTTTGAAAATGATATCTGTCATTTTATGCGCGACATTGGGGACTGTTGGTGGCTAAATATTTGGAGGTGGGTTGAAAGTAGAATTGCCGGCGAACGAGGCAAAAAGTTCAGCCTTGCCCAGGACGAGAGAAACAATTTCATCCCCTAAAACAAGAGGTGGGAACGTGCTCTTGCAGAAATTATTCCCAATAGATTCAGCAAGAGTCCAGAAGGGTTTGCTGCCGTTGGAGCTTGAGAGGATTTTGTTTTTGAAGTGGTTATTAAACTAGTTTTTTGCCTCAGAAAAAATGCGGACATAGCGGTTTCTTGCGTCGTTAAATGCTTGACGGTTTTCTTGACTGGGATTGTGTAGAAGCGTTTTGTGAGCTTTGACATTTTCAAGTCTGGCCTTGTCACAGGATTTGGAGAACCAGGTCTTTTGAGTGGCTGAAGAGGTTTTTTGTATACGTGGAATAAATAATTCCATGCCAGCTTGGATGATTTCGGTAACCTTTTGTGAGATATCAGAGGGGTCAGGATGAGAGAAGCAGAGAGACGCCCATTTAAATGAGGAAAAGTAATCCCGCATTTCGTTCCAGTTGTAGTGACAAACGATACGTGGGTGTGATGACTGTGTGACCTCGGGTTGCATTGCGCAGGAAGCAGTGACCACGTCGTGGTGACTGATGTCTTATAGCATTCAGGTTTTGTAGTAAGAAGGAGATCCAAGGAATTTGAGCTGTGTGTTGGGATGCGAGGAAAGTAAGTAGGTTGCTGAACCATATTGGCTAAAGAGTTGCTGACTGCGAAGGCCTCCGCTGCTCTCCCTTGTGGATCGGTTTTTGAAGATCCTAGCCATTCCCTGTTACGGACATTGAAGTCACCAAGAAAAGTGACCTCGGAGGAAGGATATTCAGAAATCAGATGGTTGGTTTTTTCAGAAAGGTAGTCGAAGAGCTGGACAAAGTAGTTGTCAGAAGGTGACCAGTAAATGCAACAGATGAATTTAGTTGCAGCCCTGAGAGAGAGTTTCATCCAAAACATGTCTTTTCTTCCAGCTTCCAAATTGGGGAGTCTGGTGCAGGGTAGATTGCTACGGACGTATGCGCACACACCTCTATGCAATCTAAAGAACGTAATGAGCTCATACCCCGGGAAATTAAGGTGATCTGTTCTGGCACTGATTTGGGTTTCGGTGAGGAAGAGGAGTTGGGGCCTATTAGCCTGGAGGAAATGGTAGATCGAGTTCAGGTTAGAATTTAGGCCACATATATTCGAGAAGGATATGTTAAATCTTGATGCCGGCGCCCCCTGCACACCCCTCTCCCAGAGATCCAAATGGAGGAGTATTTTATCTCCGGAATTTTTTGTACAAGGAGGAGCCATCATCATTTTTGTTTATAAAGGAAACTACTCATACACCAGAACCTGAAACGTCCGTTGGAACATCACCGGCCCCTTGATGTGAGGGGTGGTACCTCCTCGGGTGTGAAAAAAATCCTTTACTATCACGCAAAGGAAAAGTCCACCACCACCTACCAGTTCGCGTTCATTTGATGACATTTTTTCAAAATTCAAAAGTCGAGATTCGTGAAATTTTAAAGAAAAGTCACTAAAAACGCGATGCATTTTTATAGAGTTTTTCTTATGTACTAAAACCTAGGTTTCTTAAAGAGTGTGACGTTAGGTTATTGGAATCTGAAAGATATTTGAAACATACGCTTTCATAACGCGTTTGCCGCGTATATACTTTGTCAAAACAGCTGATGGAGCTTAAATTAGGTTCTATAAAATTGAAAAACTGCTGTGAAAAAATAGTGCTGCAAATTGAATCATAACTTCCACATAGCTGTGATAATCTACTCTCCGCAGAAAGACATTCTCATGAAATGAATTCATGGTTCATGACTTGAACACAAAGAAAATATTCGTATTCCTGTACCCATAAACTTCGGACACCTTATATTACTAGAGCTTTAACGAAAAACTGTCAATCTTCACTAAATCACCCCCCCCCCCCACTTATCCCATACCCCCTGCAGCGATCTTACCCAAAAACAATTCGAAGCGTTCCTTTGCCGGGTGCTACTTGGATACCAAATTTGAAGATTGTATCTTAATTCGTTCGAAAGTTATTGATACATAACATACAGGCGTACGGGCCGATGGACCGATCGACCGACAGACCGACAGACAAAAAGATTGCGTTCCAGAATCAAGTTTTCTATGTGTTTTGAGACTTATTACGCCGTTTTAGCAAAACAAAGTGTTTAAAATTTTTGTCGCCGATATTCCATCCCACACATCCAACCCCAAATTTAATTTCAGCACAGAATACCAGATGTTTGATAAAATTGAAAGATTTCTAATAAACAAACCCAAAAACATTATATTACTCAAGTTTTAACGAAAAAATGTCAATTTTCACAAAATCACCCCACATTCATCCCCAACCCCCTGAAGTCATTTTAGCCAAAAACAATCCGAACCGTTTGTTTGTCGGGTGCTAACTGTATACCAAATTTAAAGACGATATGTCAATTCCTTTTAAAGTTATCTTGACTACAAACGGAGATACATACCGACATACAAAAAAATGCGTTCCCAAATCATGTTTTCTGTATGTTTTGACACTTTTACGACGTTCACGCGAATTTTTTTTTACATTTTGTCGCCGATGCGATACTTTCACACGTTCTAACGATGTGGAAGTAATAATCCAGTTTGTGCCTTTTAAACTACTTACATAAATTGCTGATATGCTTTAACAATACTTACTTTGCGTTTGGTAATTACCGCAGTACATCCAAGGGTATTGTTGAACTTGCAGACAACTTTGCTGTTGAGGAACGGGATAAGTAATATATTGTGGAATGATTGGCCTAGGTGGAATTGGTGGGGGTTGTATGTACACAACAGGGGAAGTACAAATATCAGAACATTCCCTGTGTCTCCTGATATAACACTTGTATTCCCCGTTGGACAGAGTCGTGCAAAATTTCGGGTGAATCACCAAGCAACAGTTGTCGACTTCTTCTGTGCTCACTTCATGAATGTTTGTGTGATTCTCATACACCTTGATGATGTCAACGATTCTATCCTGCTGAGGTGTCGGATAAATAATAGGTTCATGTTCATGAACAGCTGGTGGTTGCTTCACTTCAATATTGTTTATGTTGGTGGTGTTCACTATTACTGGTATCCGTATTATGTTAGTATTATTAATGACGTTGCTTATGTGAATGTTAGCAGTGTGGTTGGCCAAGTTGATGTTTGTGTTGTTGAGATATATAGGTCTTTCTGGTGCCCTTGGTGCTTCGTGTGGTTCTATAAATATTGGGATTGGTATTGGTGTGGAACTTGCGGGGTACGAACATTTGTCGCCGCAGTTATTGTTGGAGCAGTCGTTGCAACAGTTGTTGGAACCACAGGTGGATTGTGCGCAGTTGTTTGCGCAGTTATTTTGACATGTTGGAGTTTGACAGTTGTCAGTGCAGGTGACCATGCATGTCTGGCAAGCAGATGAACTACCACAGCAGTTGGAGTTTGAACATCTGTTGTTGCAAGAATTGCAGTCTGATGTGACTTCTTGTAACAAGACCAGCAGAAAAATTGTGGCCAACGAATAATACATCTGAAATCAAAATTTGCAAGTAATACGTAAAAATAATGCAGATAATATACCGACAATTAAAAGTTGAAGTGTGGCGGAGATTATCTTTTCATTCTCCAAAAATGTATACCGTAGTTATAGACGAAACGTCGCTTCAAGTGCAATAATGAGACACTTAACATTCCATCGTTATTGATAGTTTTAATATATATATATATATATATATATATATATATATATATATATATATATATATATATATATATATATAAATGTACTGACGAGCTCTAAATAGAGCGAAACCGGCCTGCGCTTCTAATTATGGTGAGAATACATCTAGCCTCACATACATTGTCCCTATATTAGGGGATAAATGGGCCAGGGCTGACAATTTACAAAATTGTTATTTGATTGTACACAGTCTCTATTTTGTAACATTTTGTGTTATTTGGAGCTGTCGTGACAACATACTACCTGGTTCCGCACCAAGATGGCGACCCTGTTGTACATCTCACAATTTTCTAGGGGGCTGGCTATCATAGCCGTTTTACTTTACAGGTGTGTTCTCGCTGTAATTAGTATATCGTACTGACGCGCTCTAATGAGAGTGAAACCGGTCTGCGGTTCTAATTATGGCGAGAACACATCTAGCCTTACATAGCTTGTCCCTATATTAGGGAAGAACTATATATATATATATATATATATATATATATATATATATATATATATATATATATATATATATATATATATATATATATATATATGTACTGACGAGCTCTAAAGAGAGCGAAACCGGCCTGCGCTTCTAATTATGGCGAGAACACATCTAGCCTTACATAGCTTGTCCCTATATTAGGGAAGAAATGGGCCAGGGCTGACAATTTACAAAATTGTTGGTTGTACACAGTCTCTATTTTATAACATTTTGTGTTATTTGGAGCTGTCGTGCCAACATACTACCTGGTTCCGCACCGAGATGGCGGCCGTGTCGTACATCTCACAATGTTCTAGGAGGCTGGTTACGATAGCCGTTTTACTTTACAGGCGTGTTCTCGCTGTAATTAGTATACCGTACTGACAAGCTCTAATTAGAGCGAATTATTCTAATTGTTCAAATTATCGTGAGAATACATCTAGCCTTACAATATATATATATATATATATATATATATATATATATATATATATATATATATATATATATATATATATATATATATATATATATATATATATATATATATATATATATATATATATATATATATAACGCAAATTTCACAATTTTTAAAATTGTCAGTTTTAAGCGAGAAGGATGGCAGTTTACTACTTTACATGCACTTTGATACTATTTTTATGTTGTGGGAATTCGTTTTAATATTGTGGGAACGTTTTCGCGAGCTATTCACATTATTGGTTCGTCGCTGGTTACATACGGTAAGTTTAAACTAATATTGTTTTATTTTGTTGTTGTAAAATGCATGTTTTTTGTGTTTTTTTCGATTTTCTCCTACGTTTTTGGTTAGTACAGGTCAGGTCAGGTCAGCTTAGGTTAGGTCAGGACAAGTCGTGTTAAGTGAAGTCAGGTCGGGTTAGGTTGGGTAAGGTCGGGTAAGGTCGGGAATAGTTCAGGTCAGGTCGGGTTAGGTCGAGTCACGTCGGGTCAGTGTAGGTCGTTCAGGCGACAAGAAAAATGTTGTCCCTTCAACCTTCAAACAAGCTGGGGTACTTGGAGCAAATAGGCGTGCTGGAGGGGAAAAAGAGAGTGTTGATGCAAACAGTGAAAAAGGCTGCTTATAAACGTCCAACTAAACTGTTTTGTCGATGTTGCTTCTATATTTCATTATATTTTATTTAATAATAGATACCGAGAACCAATTTCTTAATCGGCAGTAAGCAAAATGTAGAATAAGTTTAGAAAAATGGATCATGTAAAAGACCTTGGTGAAGGTGGTAGAAGACAAACGCCGGAAAACAGAAAATTAGATGTTCTACTGACATTTCATGAAATTACCATACCAGTTTACGGCGCGTAGTATTAGATGATAATATCATTGATAATAATTTGACAGCTCTTAGAAGTTAAAAAAGAGAAAAAGTGGCATTCTTAAAAAGTTGGACTATTTCAGGAGCTTATAGTATTTTATGGTACAATATAATTTGCAAGCCCCTGATTCCCGATTTCAATGTTACACAACATTCCCCAACGCGCAGCGTATTACGTGTTGCGCAGCACAGAATATTGCAGAGCAACGAGCAACTTAGGACAACTGAGGACAACTGAGCCATAATCCTGTATATACAAATGCTGCCTCGATGTCTTATCGCTTACATGCGACGGTTTTCATGGCAACGGCACGCGCGCTGTTGAGTTGGTTTTTATTATGGCCACAAATGTTAAGCAGAATTCTGGGCCTGCTTCAAATCTTAGTTTCCGTTGTTTATTTAGATTTAGTCGGATCGTCAGACACGTAGTTTTATTTTTACTATGTTGCCGTTAAATGATCCGGCATGTCTCACATTTACAGACATTCAAAAGCTGGATTTTTCATGTTTCTTTTTGGTAAGTGGAATTAATTTGTTCATTATCATTTATAAAAGAATAATTTCAAAACAATATAATATTAGATACAAAATTTCAAGTCATAGAAAAGAGAAGGGCCTTGAATTTGAAAAAAAATCTTGTAGCTCCTCCCACTATAAACATATTTTCATAGTACGCTCTGTATTATATTACCGTGCTCGTGCGTGTACAGTGTGACAAAAATAAGGTAAATAATAATAAATTAATTAATTTATGTTCTCTCATCGAGTATTCGTGGTCATTATTCCGAAAATTATTCCTTGTGAAAGTCTGTATTTTTGTACAAATGGATTTTTTATTTAAATACCGAAGTGCCAGGAGAACTCGTGACCTTGAAAATGTAGAAAAATTTCGGCTGCGACGCAGAGGGGGTCTTCGCCCCCCTGAACTCTCCCTTTGGGGCCGCGTGGATTCTGTTTCACCCACTCCCAAAGTCACGAGCCGCCACTGGTACATACTTAATCTGAATAAATGTGCAATACTCGAATTGTTGGCTTATTGAACGTGAGTTTATAAGTGTATGTAGCCGCTGGATTGATGGTAACCTAGCCTTACAAGGGTGAGTGATTGAAGTTCAAATTCTATCAATATATATGAGTTGGGCCTGCTTATATGAAAATATATACAAGGCCAGTTAAATGAAGGAAAAGTAGTAAATTTTTAAAGATAAATCAAATATTTCATAGCTTTTCATTTCCTTCATTTCTGTATCATTCAAAAACTGTACCCAGCGTGTTTCGCATAAGAACAGACAGAGCAGGAGCATGTAGGTAAACCTAAAATACGGTGATTTAACGCAACTTACCCCTATACTAAGTTGCACCACCGAGAAATCATAAGCCCTCAAAGTGGGGTTAAAAATTTCGGAAAAAATCAATATCTGCGTAATACTTTAACTTAGAAAAATCAAATTTGGCACACATTCTGAGTCTACCAAGAGCATCAATCGATGGTAAGTAGAGTTTGATTTAGGCATTTGAAATGGGTTGATAGGTTAAACCCCATTTTAAATGCATATAACTTCTCAGGGGTGCAACTTATAGTATAGGGGTAAGTTGCATGAAATCACAATATTTTGGGTTCCCCTAATGCATGCCCCTACTCTGTGTCAGTTCTTATGCGCAACACCGTGTATATATTTAAAAAAAGCAATGTTCCCCTGGGAACATATATGGAAATTTTGAGAAGATTCATTGACTTGTTCGTGGGACATTTTCAGAACATACTGGGAGTATTCTAAATAACAATCTAAGAACCTTATTAGTATGACAGAATCGGTCCAATTGTCGTGTTCATAAAATTTTCTATGAACATATTTGTATCCTGTGAGAATGGTCTGGGGATGTTTCAATATTCTTTCGAAACATTCTTGGTAGATTCTCAGAATGTGTCTGTGCTGTCTGGGTTAATCGGCTTCACAAATGAGAAGAAGCCTACACACCTGTTCGTTAATTATTGGTGCCCTTAGCTGGCGAAACCGATTCATATGAAATACAGGGGTAAAGACTATTGTGTATTCACAAATTTTTGTTTTCTGCTCTATAACCAGTTTTGCTGTTTGACAGCATCATCAGACAGGAAAAAAATGAATTCATTTATATAAATTCATGAAAAATTCAAATAAAAACCCCTTGCAATGTTATGATGTTTAGGTCAAAATATTCTTTTAAAAAATCGAAATAAAATAAAAATGACGGATGAATATTCAAAATATCTAGGTGATGCATGTCAATATCTAACATAGAAATATAATCAACATATAACAATAATAACATCAATTAAAAAAAGTAAACAAAAACAGTAATAAAGCAGATTATATACAACGAAAATATTGTTACAAAGCACTTCAAGAGATGTGGGTGCGGTGCTGCCACATCTGCAAAACTTCCCCGACAACTGGAAATTCGTGCACAATCTAACAACACCGCCTCCCCACCCCCCTTGGGGTGCCTGGTGTGACCCCCACAGGTAGTCTCAACCCTCTAGGATCAAAAATAACGAAGTTATCAACTTGTACCCCGCCAGAACAGATAACTGAGATCTGCGCAATCGGAATACCCTGTGTATACACCCTGTATACGCAGAGAAGCCTTACACTCTGTAAACGCAGAGAGCCTTTATAGTACGAGAAACACCTCTTGTGTAACATAGGAGGATGGCCACATTTGGATCAGCCTGTATATACACCCCCCTGTATACACACGGAGCCGTTCTGTATTCACATAACCTTCTAGCAAAAGAAGGTCCTGAAACATTCTGGAATGAAACACTCCCGAAGCGAGGTAGAAGGAGCGACGGGTATATAAAGGCAGAAGTAAGCCAGCTCAAGGGACTTCAGTTAGATAATGTTGGAGTGACTCGGAGGAGCAGTAACCAGTGTGAAGTGTTAGAGAGTAGCGACTGTAGTTCCAATGTAGTGACTTTTGTCCAGATTAGCGATTGTAAGACCAAATAAACTGAGTGTTTTGTGAGAGAGACATTCTAGAAGTTTTATTGTATCCATATTCAGAGAGTAAAGCTGTTTTGTTAACATCTAAAGTCTCGCTTATCCAGAACCCGGAGAAAACGCAACAATATCGATATACATTAACCCATTACATTATGACAACTGTTTTGAAAAATAGTAAGATACTGTTGGTAGAATTCTCAACAAAAAAAAATTTCATCCCTACAAAATTCTCGCAACACATGAACTTGGCGAAGATCACTTTTACAGGACAGAAATCTGAGAGGCATATGCAAACAAAACCCTAATTTAGTAGATTACATTTTGTTTTCCGTCGTCGAAGCCACTCTTACGTTACATTGAATTGTAAATAGACATAATACCCGCTACTGGACACAACATAATCCCCACTGGATGCTACAGATACATACTAAACAACGTCAGAAAGTCAATGTCTGCATGGGACTTAACAGCGATGAGTTAATTGGACCATTCTTTATCGAAGGAAATTTAACCATAGAAAACTATCTAAATATATTAATAGACGTCGCGCCAGAACTACAAAATCGCTGGTGACAATCAAGATGTAGGTATAGTTCCAGCAGGATGGACCGTCTTCTCATTTTGACCTCGAGGTCTGAAGTTGCTTAAAAATGGTTTTCCGAACAGATGGATCAGGCGTCGAAGAGAAATAGAGTGGCCAGCTGGGTTGCCTGATTTAAATCCATGGGACCATTTTATGGGGTCACATGAAAAAGTCCGGGCAAATAATTTGGACTACCAGAGGGCTTGAACCCTTGATGCAGCTGGAGTAGTGAGGTAATAAAGATTTGCAAATGTTAGATGATTGTTTTTGAAAAGACTCGAAACAATGCAAGACGTTTTGAAAATTTGTTTTGATATTTTTAAAAATTTATGGGGCAAATGTGGTTTTATTGTCAAAACTCTCAATAATAAAAAGAAAATTGTTTCTTCCCATAATTTATATTATTCAACCTCACTAAAATTTAGTGACTTGTACGCAGAATAATTGGTAGATTCAAAAAAATATATATAATTTTCTATTTAAAAAACGGTTCGCTGTTACCAAGGCGACAATTTGAGCTGCCGAAAATTTTTAGGGTTACACAAATATGTCAAGAAGATAAACCAACAACTTTGATTCGAAACATTGTTAATTTTTCTTTTTTTCTTTTTAAGTTATTTCCGCTAATCCAAATATATGCTCTGTGACAAAAGATCGACAAAATATGATAGCACATACCTCTTAAAATTTACGAAGATTTTTAGCACCACATAACTTTATAATAATAAAAAAAAACAGTTTATCAGAGTGTTATCTCAGCTGAAGTAACGGCTGGTAGATGGCGAGTGAAGAAAGCACCGGAGAATATTTCTATCAATTTTATTATTCCTAGAAAATCCACAGTGCTTTAGTGAATAGAGATTAATGAAACCTGATATAGGCAATTATTTTAATGAGCTCATCTCTTGTAGAAATTATTAATAGAGTTTAATAACATAATTAAATAATTCACGATAGTAAAAATTTTGAAATCCTTATATCAACTGTAAGAGTAAGTGTCAAGGATATTTTAATTGACTCCGGAATGGGTGTAAAAATAAACGGTTTTTAAAAATAATTACCACAGTATCTTTGCACATGTAAGTTGAAAGATTTAAAGGTCAAAGTAGGTGTCGAAACAATTTTAAGCGCATGTTGTTGATACAACAGTATTTTGCATTATATACCTACCTACAGTGTGTCGTCTAAGCACAGGAGAATAGTAGATGCAATAATATGTAGAGTGGCTGATAATATTACAATTTAATGCAACTTGTCCCTACATCAAGTTGCATTAAATGTCATATTTTAAGCCCCCCTGCTTGCATCCAATATTCGCAGGTTCTTAAAAAAAGACTTACCCCCATATTAAGTTGCACTACAATGGCGGAAGCGAAGACGGAAAATAATAATAATATAGTATACTTTCCATTATGTGGGTTAATGAGCGAGACGGGCCACACGGATAAGACAAATACTACATTATATATATATATATATATATATATATATATATATATATATATATATATATATATATATATATATATATATATATATATATATATATATATATAAGCGTGTCCTGATTATACTTCAAAAAAATTGGGGTGTGAGTTGCCCTTGAAAAAATAGTGGGGATAGTTCGTATAACATTTTTCATTTTAAGGTCGTAATATTGAGATACAGGGTGTTAAATTGGTAACGCTTAAAGCCATTTTCCTTAATTATCTTTAAAACAGCTAACGATAAGATTTTCAAAATTTGTACATGACTAAATATTAACATCATATAAAGAAAAACGCAAAATCCGATTTATTATGTAAAGCAGTGGCGCGCGTGGCGCCACTGAGGGTTATAATTGAGAAAAGGAAATGTTTAAACTCAAAACTTCTGAACTTTTCCAACGTTTTAAAGAATTTAAAGACAAACACAAAAATAAGGTATACTGGTAGAAACTCCGTATGTTGTGCAGTTTTCGAGGAAAATGGAATTAAAATTGTTTGTTCACTAAAGACGCAGCAAAAGTTGTCAACACCAGTTTAAATTGTCAAATAATTAATCTCAGATAGTTTTATTAAAGAAAAGATAATAAGGAAAATCTTCACTTACGTTTGTGGATGCAACGGATTAATATAAAATTTTGCTGTATCCATAGTAACATACACTTTCAGTTTAAAAATCTAAATTTAGCGAACAACCAAATTTGCCTACATTTTTATTGGAAAATTTAAAAATTTTGACTTTTAACATATTTAAAAAAAAATTATAACCATCAGAGTGCCCCCACGCGCGGAACTGCTTCATATAATAAATCAGATTTTGCGTTATTATTTACATGCTGTTAATATTATATATATATATATATATATATATATATATATATATATATATATATATATATATATATATATATATATATATATATATATATATATATATATATATATGTATGTATCACACCGATAACTAAAAAAATAATGGACCGATTTTGATAAAATTCAGCACGTACCTTCCTTTTGTAAGTGGCTTGGACAAGTTCGTTAGCCAGGAAAATCGAACGAGGTTTTCGGGGAAAATTTTGGGTTTTCTTGCGAAAAAATTTTTTATCTCAAAAAAAAAGAAAAGCTATGGTAACCAAATTTGGTACGTATGTTTACGATATTAAAAGGAAACCATATACCAAATTTTATATTTCTATGTTAAAAGAAAAAAAAGTATTTCCTGCCAGATGATTTCTATAAAAATTCACTTCCATAACTCATTTGCTGCGTCCAGACTTTTAATTGTTGAACATGACAATTTTAATTATTATGGGTTTTCCTCTTTATTCTATAGCACGTATTTTATTGCCTATTTAAAGTATTAACATTGATAAAAATTAAATTATGCCAATATTTCTTTACTTATCGTTGTATCTGTAAATTTTTCTCTGGTCTCATGAGTAGAGTTCTAAAATTGGACTAGCATTTTAGTGAATGTTCTTAGAAAAATTCAATAATGAGGAGATCTCGACTTTTGAATTTTGAAAAAATTTTTTCAAATTAGCGCGATCCCTAGAACCCATATGCGGGGTCAGTTTCAATTTTTATATGATATATATATATATATATATATATATATATATATATATATATATATATATATATATATATATATATATATATATATATATAATGGATCGATTTTGATAAAATTTAGCACCTGCCTTCCTTTTATAAGTGGCTTGGATATGTAAATCGAACCAGGTTTTCCGAGAAAATTGTGCGTTTTCTTCTGGAAAAAAATTTTATCTCAAAAAATAAAAAAGTTATGGTAACCAAATTTGGTACATAAAGTTACGATAAAAAGGAAACTAAATGCATCAATTCAACAGAAAAATCCTTAAAATTAAAAACACAATATAAAAATATGCACATTTATAATTGCAATATTCACAACATTAATTTACTGCTTAATGTCTCTAATTGGTTCTTCATTGAGATTTGGATTATTCGCCATTGAACCATCTATTTGGATTTTATTACTGCCACCATTTCATTGGGGCAGTTAATTAATATCGAGCTTATTTTGGATAGTTCTTTGTGTGGAACATTTTCTTCTACCTTGATTGCTATTATTGTTTAATATTCATCTACTGCTGCTCTTTGCTATTGTTTTTACTTACTACCCTGCCATCTTATATTACGGCAGTTAAAAATCGAATGCTAATTACATTGCTACGTTTCATTCTCGCAGTTTCATGTCGAATTCTCGAATTGTCACTTTGACTTTACTTTCTGCAGTTTAAAAAACGAATGCCCATTGCCCTGCTAACTTCCATATATATATATATATATATATATATATATATATATATATATATATATATATATATATATATATATATATATATATATATATATACAGTGGCGGATTTGCAGTCTTGGCCGCCCTAGGCCCCAGGCCATGTAGTAAGTACCAGCCGCCCCTTTCTCAGCACCCATATAAACTACATAATGAATTTACTTTATTGGCCGCCACTAATACCTGGCCGCCCTAGGCTCGGGCCTACTGGGCCTTAGGGCAAATCCGCCACTGTATATATATATATATATATATATATATATATATATATATATATATATATATATATATATATATATATATATATATATATATATATATATATATATATATATATATATATATATATATATATATATATATATATATATATATATATATATATATATATATTGGTGTGTGTGTGTGTGTATACACGATGATAACTACCTTATTTTAAACGAGTAAACTGATTTGATGGATTCCCCTTTCTTCGAAAATCTTCTTTCTATTTCAATATATCAAACAAAATATGTTTTAATAGGTTGATGTATGTCGATATTTTCGTTACGTAGAACACACTTTATTGCTGTTACTGTTAATTAGTATTTTTATTATTACGACTTTTGTTATGGTTATTATTAGAGGTGTGCGAACCCATGTTTTGTTCGAACCGAACTATGAACGAACCCAAGCAAATATGTTGCCTCGAACTTCGAACCTCTGAAATAGTATGTCTAAGGTTCACAGTCGAACTTCGAACTTCTTAGAAATTTAAAATCGAACATCGAACTACCCAGAATTCTTCAGTGTTCATATATCATTTCCTTAAACACAAAATTTAGGAATATTGTACCATACAATATTTGATATGTGAAAGATTCCCATTCTTTTAACAAAAAGGAAGAGTTCGGTAAATTTGCAAGTTGATTGGGTGAAAATGCCTTCTGGTGCTGATCGTTTGTGCTCATGGTGAAATAAATCATGTTGAAACCAATGTTTTTCAACGTCAATCTGCAATTATCCTCATAAATTCTGAAAATTCACGTTACCGATCGCTTTCGAAAACCGCCATCATAATGTTGTTACTAAAAAAGGTGTTGGGAGGCTAGGATATATAAGAAAAATAATTCTGTTATTGCTAAATGGCTCCGTCGTGTCTCAATGTGCCCACCAACTGTCAAAAATATACATGAGTGAAATCTCCTAAAATTATGCTATCCACTCAATGAGACCGATAACGAGTTTAAAGCGCCGCTACCGAGTTAACGGGGCCGCAACTTCGCTATCTTTGGCAGCATTTAATGCCTGTAAAGTTAAATTTCGAAGCATTTTTGAGAAACGAACTTCGAACTATTTTGGAGAATTACATATTTCGAACTTCGAACAACTTCAACATCGCTAGTGCAACATATTTTCGAACCGAAGGTTCGGTTCGAGTTCGGGTTCGGTTCGAAATTTCGAAGCTTCGCACACCTCTAGTTATTATTGTTATAAGTCGTCATTTCCATTATATCTGTTGTCTCCCAAAGAACTTTTTGATCAAAACACCATAACATATCAAGTTTTTATTGATGGTTGTTAGGAATACGAATAAATAAATTAAATTTTATCCGATCTAATGATGCTGTCAAGTATAGAAACCAGAGCCTCAGTGGTCCAGTGGTAAGAAGGTATGCCTATGAACCGAAGGGTGCTGGATTCGATCCCAGGGTTCTCTCACTTTTTCAGTACATGCCGTAACATTAATATCAACCGAGGTTCTGGCACTGTATTTGAGCAAGTTGAACGTCTGCACGTTCCGCCCTTCGGATGGGACGTAAAGCCGCCGATGTAGTGTCCACGCGATGTTGGGAACGCTAAAGATCCTTACTATCCTCGTAGAAAGGCTGGGGTTCGGCAAAATTTCCTGAATAGTTAAGTGAAACTGCTCCCTGGCGTCGGTGATTGACCATATCGCGGAAATAGACCGACGTTAAAGAAACAAAAAACAAGTGGCGAAACCGGTCACAGAGAAAATACACCTGTGAATCCAAAGAAGTTTTTTTTTGTTTCCTTAACGTCGGACTATTTCCGCGACTATGGCCAATCAGCGACGCCAGGGAGCAGTTTCACCTCACTATCCTGGAAATTTTGTCGAACCCCTGCCTTTCTGTAAGGAGGGTAGGGATCTTTAACGTGCTCAACATCGCATGGACACGTGACCGACGGCTTTAGGCCCCCTCCGAAGGGCGGAACGGGCAGACATTCAACTTGTTCAAATACAGTGCCTGAACCTCGGCTGATGTTATTGTTACAGTTTGTACTGAAAAAGTGAAAGAAGAACCCTGGGATCGAACCCAGTACCCTTCGGTTCAGGGGCGCACGTTCTTGCCTCTGAACCACCGAGGCTCTTGAGAGAAGTCCCTACATCTGTATTTAACTACTAAAGTAATCACTAACAATATTCAATATAAGATAACTCCCTAAACGAATTTAAGGTGCTGTTTTTCTATATATTTATTCTCCAGGTTTTGTTACACAATCTTCTACTGTACTTTTGTTTTTGTATACAGTTAATGAAGTTTTGGAAAATTTTCGAAAATTTTAAATGCCAGTAAAAACATAAAGGTGACATTCAAATCGAAGCGAAGGAGACATTCTGTTTCTTGACAACAGCTGTAATTATAAATTAGCTTGTAGACACTCTACTGCTATGTACATGTTAATTTTTTAATTTTTTTAAAATGATTTTTGCGTTTTAGTCTATTTTAAGAAGCAGCAGGTAACAAATGTAGTTCGCGAAATTGGACATAAATGCTTGGTCTAAGATATGAGAGCCTAATAATCAGTTGAAGGGTCGATGAATTTAAATAAAGATGTTGTTGTTTTCAATTTTTATTAACTTAACAATAACATATTGCACAAAAAACTAAAGTTTATAAAATAATAGACTTTATGTCCACACATCGCTAGTAAACCAAAGGATAGGGGTTACATCTTGTTGAACATTGCGGAGTGCAAGGATTCTGTCCTAAAATCAAAGGAAAGAGTTATATTAAATTACATATATATGTAATATATATATATATATATATATATATATATATATATATATATATATATATATATATATATATATATATATATAATGTATTCTCATTTATTATATATAAGGCTGTTTCAAAAAACATGCACCATCGCTCATGGGGCAATTCCTTACTAAAAATAAGAAAAAAAGTTCCTGTGCACATGGGCCCGGAAACGCATAGTTTCCAATATACAGGGAGTTGAATTTTAATTTTTTTTTAAATTTTTTATAAATAATTTCAAAACCACTGGATTGATTTTAATGAAACTTGGAACTTGAAAGTGTATTATGAAAGTGCATATTTTCAAGTGAAAATCTGCTTACAACTGCGTCAGTGGCGTGCGTACGGGGTAACTGTAAAAATTCATTTGGGGAAAAAATATGTGCGCCACTGTCTTTTTGCAATTTTGATACATCAGTTATGAAGCTTATTACATAAGCCACAAAAGCTGCCTCTTGGTATTTTTTCGTTCAGGGTATCCCCTAGGAGATATGATTAATTTTATAAAAAGGGGCAAAATACCGATTCGTTGGAGTAATGAAAACAGTAATCGTAAAGTGCCATGAAACTATAATTTTTGACAGTTCTCTAAATTCTACAATTTTGAAGTGCTTTGTAGGCGTCAAAAGAGTTTTCGTGCTATTCTTTAAATTTTGATACGGTGCAGTACTTTCGTTTTTAGTTATTTGTTGATACTGAGCTGCTCATTAATATTATTTACTCCTCTCAAGATGGTTTTCATTAAGTACACTTCAGCGGATTTGACTGATATGTTGTTAATTTATGGACAAACAAATCAAAATGCTAAACAAGCTGTGCGAGTTTATCAGGAAACTTATCCGCAAAGAAGAATTCCTGACAAAAATATTTTCCCACGTATTGTAAGACATTTGAGAGAAACTGGTTCTTTAAAACTTTTAAAAGCTGACTCTGGACGCAGAAGATACCGCCGAACTGTACGAGTTGAAGAGGCAATATTAAATAGAGTTGAACGTGATCCTAGTACAAGTACGAGAATTATTGCCACCGAACTGGGTAATATTTCGGCATCATCAGTTCACAGAACTCTGAAGGATCAAAGTTTATATCCCTATCATTTTACACGTGTCCAGGAACTTCTACCTAGAGACTTTCAACCAAGGGTAATGTTTTGTCAGTGGTTCTTAAACAAACTTAGACACGACCAACATTTTTCTAAACGTGTACTATTTACTGATGAGGCGTCATTTACGCGAAAATGTATCGTAAATTTTCACAATTTACATACATGGGCCGATGAAAACCCACACTCTCTAAGAGTTGCAAATTCGCAGTATCAATTTTCAATTAATATTTGGGCTGCTATTATTGAAAATCACATAATTGGTCCTGTTGTTCTACCGAATCGTCTTGACCATGAATCATATTTAAACTTTTTACAAAATGATTTGCCGTTGTTACTACCGCTTTTTATGAGAAATGGTACAATGTGGTTCCAGCATGATGGTGCGCCCGCACATTTTGCAGCAGTTGTAAGAACATATTTAGCCAACACATACGGTCACCGATGGATTGGTCGTGGAGGTCCGGTGTCATGGCCACCTCGATCTCCGGACCTGAATCCTCTCGATTTTTATTTGTGGGGTCATTTAAAAGAAATAGTGTATAAAACACCAGTAAATACACGAGAAGAATTGTTGGGAAGAATAGAATATGCATTTGACAGCATTAGAGAAGATCAAAATATTTGCAGAAGAGTAAGAAGATCTTTGCGCAGAAGGTTAAATAATTGTAACGACGCTAATGGTGGTCACTTTCAACATTTTCTTTAGCTTTGTTATTAAAGTCAATTGAGTAATGTACAAAAAACAAGAGTTTGGAAAAATCATGGTGTCTTTACGATTACTTTTTTTATTTTTATTTTTTATTTATCATTTTTTATCAATGTTTGTAATATTCATTTCATTGTTTATCACCAATAAGTTTTACGTAGGTTAGTTATTTGCACGTTTATTGCTGTAATGTTTACTGTATGTTTTGTTTTTCATATTCTTATGGTTGCAGTAAACATATATTATTATTATTATTATTATTATTATTATTATTATTATTACGCCGACTAATCGGTATTTTGCCCCTTTTTATAAAATTAATCATATCTCCTACGGGATACCCTGAACGAAAAAATACCAAGAGGCAGCTTTTGTGGCTTATGTAATAATCTTCATAACTGATGTATCAAAATTGGAAAAAGACAGTGGCGCACATATTTTTTGCCCAAATGAATTTTTACAGTTACCCCGTACGCACGCCACTGACGCAGTTGTAAGCAGATTTTCACTTGAAAGTATGCACTTTCATAATACACTTTCAAGTTCCAAGTTTCATTAAAATCAATCCAGTGGTTTTGAAATTATTTATAAAAAATTTAAAAAAATTAAAATTCAACTCCCTGTATATTGGAAACTATGCGTTTCCGGGCCCATGTGCACAGGAACTTTTTTTCTTATTTTTTTAGTAAGGAATTGCCCCACGAGCGATGGTGCATGTTTTTTGAAACAACCTGTATAATAAATGAGAATACAGGTTTTAAAAATGAGCAGAAGACTTAGTTGAATATACATTTTGTTGTTACGTAACTTACTTTAATCGAATCAAATGAGATAGATGAATCGTCCCATTACGTAGGATATATGTAGATGATAAAGAGTAAAGAAAAAAAATAAGACAAGGATGCTCAGTGTGTAAAGAAGAATGAAGTTACAAATCAATATGACTGATATCGAGGCATTTTATTTGGTTCCCTCTCCATTATTTTATTTGGTTCCCTCTCCATTAGTCGCTCGTCACTTGTCATGACTTGATGATGGACCAGGAGAGCTCTCCTTTTATCCCGTAATCCTGAGCCGATGGAATGGACTTCTGTTGGTAGGTCTTCATTAGTTTGGCTATAAAAGCAAGTACAGTTCCCCAACTGCTCTGCTGAAGGTGACTGATGATATTTTTGCATCAACTGATGACAAGAAGGTAACGTCCCTCATTCTTTTGGATTTGAGTAGTGCGTTCGTTTACTGCTGGTAGTCTTGCATCCGTTTTTCTACGCCGGTAAATTCGTTAATCAAAATTTACTTAAAGTGACCGGAAACACGCAGTGGTCATTAATAAGATAATATCCTCATTTATTAGTCTTAATTTTTCAATTTTTAAAGTACAGATGACAAATTTAAGAGGACTTTGCTAATTAGTGTTAAGCCAAACATAATATGTAACACAAGTCTGAAGCAATGTTTGTATAGACACGATGTATAATTACAATCAATCAATAAATAATAATATTAATAAGCATTTTAACCTGCATCAGGGAACGAGGTTCATCAAAAGATAGCGTTTTGTAATTTATGGCGCTGCAAGCTTGATTTGGATTAAGCAGAACATAGAGAGAATAGAGGCTTTTGAAAGGTGGACATGAAAAAAAGTCTGGACGTAGCAAGTGCGTTATGGAAGTGAGTTTTCATAGAAATGTTTTTAATAGCAAATATGTCTCTTTAATGTAAGCAGACATCAATTTGGTTAGCGGTATAACCTATATAGTGGAAACAATGTACCATATTTTATCAAAATAACTGATTGTTTGAAAACGTACAATGATTTTCCGAAAATAAACTTAAAATGTTTCCGAGAAAACTAATTTCCTAGCCAACAAACCTTAGGTTAATAGCAAATCGAGGTATTGAGATTTGAAGTATTTAATGAAAATTCGTTACCCAAACGCACTTACTGCGTCACGATTTTTTTATCTTACAAACATGCATCATATTTCGATAAACAATGGAAAAATGTAATAATATAAGGGATGTTCGGAAAAAAATGTGTAGGTATCACGAACGACTTATGGGCTACCCTGTGATTGTCAAAATGATTTTGTAAGATGCAGCTTAAATTTTTCTCGTATCTTGTATAATAACAGTTATATTTAGCTTTACCGTACAAATGCGTCACCCTGTATGTATGTAAACAGTTAAAAACTGGAACTAAACCCGAATATGGATTCTAGGGGGCCTAGTGTGCACTTATTATTTAAATAAATCTTTTTGAAATTGAAGAAATGCAAGATGTAGACCAAGACGAAAACCACTGAAGATTAATATATTTTTTCTACAAAAGTTAGCTAAAAATTATAAATCGTTAAACCATAAACTTAACTAAAACTACTGCCAAAGCAATAGAAAATGTGCTTATTTGAAATGAATATTCAGGAAACATTTTGGTAAAATGAAGAACAATGACGGTTGAAGCTGGAACTTAAGTGTATGCAGAACACTCTTCTTGCGACATTTTCTTTACATCACCCGTATTTGTTTCATGTTCTATCTCTAAATGTTGCAAATTTTGACGTTTCAAATCGCGACTTTGACGTTTTGAGAAAAACCCTATTTTTTTTCCTTAAATGCCTATAACTTTTTGTATTTAAACATACAGACCTATATTTGGCTCACTCTTTATAATACAAACACGCGTACCAAATTTGGTTGCCCATACTTTTTTACTTCCGGAGATACAAATAATTTCCGAAAGGAAATACAAAATTTTGCGGGAAAACTTAGGTGTTTTTTTCTGGCTATTGAACTTATCCCAGCCACTTGCAAAAGGAAGGTACCTACCAAATTTGATCAAAATCGTCCCATTACTTTTTGAGTTATCGGTGCGATACATACATATATATATATATATATATATATATATATATATATATATATATATATATATATATATATATATATATATATATATATATATATATATATATATATATATATATATATATATATATATATATATATATATATATATAAACATATTGAAAATTGAAACTGACTTTGGATATGGGTTCTAGGGGGCCTAGTTTGCACTCATTTGAACAATTTTTTTTAAATTCAAAAGTCGGATCTCCTTATTAGCGAATTTTTTAAAGAAAATCAATTAAAAAATAACAAAAACAAGGTACACCAACAGAAAAGTATATAAACGTGTACTAGCAGAGGTGATAAAAAAAGCCTGGACGCAGCTAGTGCGTTATGGTAGTGAATTTTCATAGAAATGATCTGGCACCAAATATTATAACTTTTTTTTTATTCTAACATAGAAATCTAAATGTTGGTATATAGTTTGCTTTTCATATTGTAAACCTATCTCTCAAATTTGGTTACCATAGTTTGTTTATTTTTTGAGATCAAATTTTTTTTCGAAAGAAAACTCAAAATTTTTCTAGAAAACTTAGTCAGATTTTCCTGTCTAACGAACTTGTTCAAGCCACTTTCAAAAGGACGGTACATGCCAAATTTGATCAAAATCTGCTCATTACTTACACACACACACACACATATATGTATATATATATATATATATATATATATATATATATATATATATATATATATATATATATATATATATATATATATATATATACATTTAAACTGACCCTGGATATGGGTTCTAGGGGTCCTAGTTCGCGCTCATTTGTAAAAATTTTTTCAAAATTCAAAAGTCGGGATCACCCCATTAGTGAATTTTTTCTACGAAAATTCACAAAAAAAGATGCTCTCTGAAAGAAATTGATTAAGAGGAATGCAAAAATTATTAGACCTGTTTTTAGTCATGATAAGTTTTGAACCACACTATTTTAAGGACGCCCGCTCACAAGAAATGCAAGATGTAGACCAAGACGAAAACCACTGAAAAACTTCCACTTTTAATACGTACAAACTCTCAGCAGATTTGTAGAAGAGCTCTTAACAAAGGGGTGGACCAAGAAACAACTAAAGAAACCTATAAAAATAAAAACTTTGACATTATTTTCAGATTACCTCCCATACATGTACTCCTGAAATATCCATTTATACATTTGTTAGAATTAAGCCACTGACTAATTTTACCGTAAATTTAACAGTGTTTACCGGAAAGCTCGTTGAAGTAAAACGATATCTTAATTTAAGTTTCCATAATTTCGCATATGAATGAATTTTCATTAACGAAATTCACTAATAGAGAGGTCACGATGAAAAGCTTTTGAATTTTTTTTTCAGATGAGCGCGAATTTGGGTCCCTAGAACCCAAAACCAAGGTCCGTTAAAATTTTGATATGTATATATATATATATATATATATATATATATATATATATATATATATATATATATATATATATATATATATATATATAGTGTGTCCCAAACTGGCTAGGAATGTATTGCTATCTCCGTTATTATTAGAAATAGGGAAACGGTTAAATTAGCAATGTTTTGTAGAATTTCATGATCGTTCAAAATATGATTTTACTTTGCCTATTTTCATTTTCGAGTTATTTTGAAAAAACAAAAATTTTTCGATTTTTTTCTTCAATATAAATAAAACGTTATATATATATATATATATATATATATATATATATATATATATATATATATATATATATATATATATATATATATATATATATATATATGTATATATGTATGTATGTATCCGAGCGATAACTTAAAACATACTGAACTGATTGGTACGAAACTTGGTACATATCTTCACTATATTAAGGCCGTGGACGAATTAGCACATCAGCTATAACGGATATTTTTTCCCCAAAAACAAACACAAATATTTTTGAAAACGCTATCTTTTTGAAAGTATTAGAGTGACTGAAATGATACTTTACATGTGGCTAGAGATGGTATAAATAAACCAATGCTGTGAATTTTAAGTAATTCGGCTCACAAAATTTAGAGTTTCTTCAAAATGAAAAAGAAAATCTGAAGGGCATGCGTTGAAACGACTTAGTGGTTAAAGTCCAATGCCTGGCAGAGAGAGTAGTTAACTGCCATGCGTAGAATGATTCATACAACAGGTTACTAAAGAATACAAATAATAGGATAAAACATACTACCAGAATCAACAATTGTAAAAGCTCGGCCACAAATATTCCAAATGGTAGACGACATGATATTAAAAATTTGCCGTATGATTGTTTTTTAACTGGGGGGTTCAATCAATTTTGGAAGTATACGATATTTGTAGGTTGATGAACGGCCCCAATTACAGTTTTAGACTTAAAGTGTAGCATAATATAGTGGAAATGGAAACAAAATCAGGTCACGCCTCTATAAAAATGATTTAAAAGCAGTTTGTTCTTTTGTCTTTAACTTAAACATAAGACGTCATCTAAGATCTAAACAGTCGTTGAATGTGTTTCGAGTGAAAATTCTATTAATTCTGTAATTAGTTATTACGTTTACTTTTAATATAATATAAAATATCCCGGGGCTCAGCTGGTTCAGTGGTAACCTGGTAGTCTCCTTACGCAGAAGGTTCCGAGATCGATTCCCGGTCGATGAATGTATCATTTTTTGTTTCGCTTTGACATTTGGAGAAACAATAGTGCACAGATTTCATACGTTTTAAACAAGATCTCATTTTTGTTTAAAACGCCTGAATAACTTTGTCACCGTTGACTCTAAAATTAAAAATTTCAGCACACATTTTGTTATTGTTGATATTGAATTTTTATTAAGAAAAATAACACTTTCGAAAGAATTCTTCAAATGTGTCCCTAAAAATCGATCTTCAAGGTCTGTGTAAGTTTAACGTATTAATTTTAGCAATATGTCGTATAATAATAGTGTACAATTCCTATGAAAATTCACTACTATAAAACACTTGCTGCGTCCCGAAGTTTTTATAATTCTGATTTACAACCGATATAACCGATATTTATTTATGTTTATTACTTAATAACAATTTTCATAAATATAAATAACATAAAGTGCATTAAGTGAAGATTGTAACCTCTGATAAGCACTGATAAATAGACTTGTAGAACTTAAATCACCACAACACATCTTTTAAAGATCTGACGATTGTTTCACTAACAAATTTATCGTCATCGGAGGATGATTTTTCATCCTCCTTGGTTTGGTTCTCCAAGTATACTTATAAAGTGCATTATTATTATTATTATTATTATTATTATTATTATTATTATTATTATTATTATTATTATTATTATTATTATTATTATTATTATTATTATTATTATTATTATTATTATTATTATTATTATTATTATTATTATTATTATTACCTGATATGTACTGTGGTTGATGATATTGCTGGGGATATTGCGGAACATAATACTGTTGTCTTATGGCAGGCTGAATGTATTGCATTGTTTGAACTGGTATCTGGTTAGCTGTAGCAACAGGCTGTGGCGGAGTCCTAAGAACCATCTGGCTAGTAGGCATGGCCTGAGGAACTTGACCGTATATTACTTGCGGACTAGGCTGGGGAGCCATCATTACTTGACCAGTAGAACATGGAGATCCAATTGCGCAACCACCTATGTCAACAGAATTTTTTTTTTAATTTTATATTTCAACAACACACCACGAGGGCTTACAGCCTAAATACTATCATATCGTGGGTGTCGACAAGAAGGAAAGAGGAAACTTGTTAATTCTGTAGATTTGCCAGCGAACAACAAGGCAAAAAATTTAGCCAGTTTTTGATGTGGTTATTAAATGAGTTTTTTCCCCTCAGAAGTATGCGGACATAGCGGTTTATTGCGTCGTTAAATGCTAGACGATTTTCTTGACTGGGATTGAGTAGAAGCGTTGTGTGAGCTTTGACCTTTTCAAGTCTGGCCTTGTCACAGGATTAAGAGAACCAGGGCTTTTGAGTGGCTGAAGAGGTTTTCTGTGTACGTGGAATAAATAATTCCATGCCCGCTTGAATAGTTTCGGTGACGTTCTGTGAGATATCAGAGGGGCCAGGATGAGAGAAGCAGACAGCTGATGGAAATGTGGAAAAGTAATTTCGATATCTGCGTGTTTTTCCAAATTTGGTCTAAATGAGTTTTAGTTATACGCCATGTAAAATATAAAGCTTATGCACTTCTTGTTTATAATAAGTCCCAGGGGCATCTAACGTTATTAATTGTGCTCAAAGTTGATAAAAGTGAGATACGCCTCCTCGTCACGTCATCGTTGGCCCAGCGCTTATTTGTGGCCTCCAATTTTGTTGGTAATGTTTGCCTGTGCAGCATCAAAACTTTTAAACCATTTTAAATGTATATTTTCTGAAGTAGATTAAGTTGTAAGACCATTCCTTGTAATGGCTCTGAAGACGAGCTTTTACTCCAAAATATAAAAGCTTTCCAAAAGCAAATTCTAAGATTCACAAGTAGAACATTGTGAAATATACGACAGGGTCACCATCTCGGTGAGAAACCAGGTAGTGTGTTGTCACGACAGCTCCAAATAACACAAAATGTTATAAAATAGGGACTGTCTACAAGCAACTAACAGTTTTGTAAATTATCAGCCCTGGCCCATTTCTTCCCGACCGCTTTACGCCCCCTCCGATGGCCAAATGAGCAGACATTCAACTTGCCTAAATACAATGCCAAACCTCCGAGGCTTTTAAATTCAATATATAATAACTTGTTCTAAATAGGTTTGAATTTACAAATTTATAATTTTTAACAGCACTGACAAAAATTTTAAATATGATCGTTTTAATATAAACTCACCAGGGTACCCAGCGTTGCGTTTTGAAATTGTTTTTAGTTTTTCCAAAAGAATTTCTCCGTTGGATAGAACCACTAAAGTTAAAAGGATTGTAAAAATCTTCATCTGAAAAATTAAATTTTTAAAGAATATGAAAACTTAGCAATAGTATAATTAATAAATAAACTGATTACTAACCGTGCAATATGTTACGTAGCTTTAAAAAAATGATAATGAATGACCGACGCGGAGTTCTTGTCAAATTTTGGGGATATCTATACTATTAAGAAGATCATTTATCTGCTAAATGTATACTGAGTGACACAGAAAATGAAATTATCACGGAAAAAAATTGTGCTGTAAAATCACTCACAACTTCCATATTGCTGTAATAATCTACTCTCATTGGAAATACTTTTTTATGAAATAAATTTGTTGTCGATAACTTTATTACCAGAAAATTATTATTACACCCCCCCCCCCCCACATAATCAAGCCAGACTTTAGTTTTATGAGAAAATGTCAGATGTTTGGTAATATTCGCCTTTCTAGAGGAAACCTCTTACTTCTCCTCTTTGTTCTAGAGCTGTTTTAGTCACAAACAACCCAGACTTTCTGCTACCTGTGTACCAAATTTAACTTTGATGGCATAATAACAAATGAAATTGGTATTCCACCCTTACGTGATCAATGCCTACTTCAATTTCAAGATAAAATGCCGGGCCGTCGTATTATTTTAATTTATCTTCTAAAAAAATATCTGGAAAACATAATAAACTAACTACAGACTTGGAGACTACTTCTCTGGCTTCACTGTTGGTTTTCGTTGGTGTCGGACGTAGCCAGCGCGTAAGCTAACTGGAGCAAGTGGCTGTATGTAGTATGGACAAGTTTCACCAAGTAAGGGCAACAACAATCAATGAACAATAAACGAAGCTAAGTGAAATATAAATATATTTTGTTGACTTCACATTTTAACGCAAATGTTTACTATGCAAAACAAGGTACAAGTTTTATTACTAAAATACCTAAATCGGAAATTCTAAGTTGGGGTATCGAGAGGATTTGCAAATATACCATTTTCTTGAAACCCACAGGTGAAGACGAAATACTACGACGGCATCACAGCAGAATTACTAAAAGATATCGATGATATAATATGCGTACTATTGACACACTTGTTTAACAAGTTTTTTTATATTTCAACAACACACCACGAGGGCTTACAGCCTAAATACTATCGTATGGTGGGTGTCGACAAGGAGGAAAGAGGCAACTTGTTAATTCTGGACTTGAAGCTTTGGAGGTTCGGAGGAGAAGGAAAAACATGTGCCGCAAGGAATTCCACAACTTGGAAGTCCTCGGGACAAAAGAGCGGGCATAACAAGATGTTCTATGTCTGGTAACCTGAACAGTAAAAAGGTGATTCGCTCTATTCCCCTGGTAGATCTGATGGGGGCAGCATGAGGCGGAACTATGGAAGAAAGCTCCTCTGAGCAGTGCCCGTGCAGATATCTATAAAAGAGAGAGAGGATACCAACGGCACGTCGGTGGGCAAGGGATGGCAGCCTTTGGGTGAGGGTAGGGTCACCGATGAGACGTATAGCTCTCTTCTGAATGGAGTCCAGGATAGCGAGTGTAAAAGCGGCAGCGGAACCCCAGATGTGGGAGTATTCGAGGTTTGGCCTTATTTGTGCAGTATATAAGGTATAGGGATTAGCTGGTGAAAAGTATTTACGAGCCCGGAAGAGGACACGTAATTTCTTAGCAGCCGATTCTGCAATTGATGTGCTGCCTGTCGTGGATTAGACTGCGTTTTTCAAGAAATTTTAGTAACTCGGTGTCTATATACTTTTCCATCACTTTAGAGACGACTGAAAGGAGAGAAATAGGCCCGTAGTTGCTAGGAAGCGCTTTGGATACTTTCTTCGGGACGGGTTGTACTCGAACAGTTTTCCAGTTACTAGGGAATATGCCTCTATTCTAGGATGTCTGAAACAGACGAGTCAGGACAGGAGCAAGTTCTGGTGTGCATTTTTTGACAACAATTGCTGGGATCTCGTCAAGGCCAGAGGCTTTCCTGGTATTAAGAGAAGAGAGCATCTTTTGTACCTTTTTAGTTTTAAAAATGATATCCGTCATTTTATGCGCGACATTGGGGACTGTTGGTGATTGAACATTTGGAGGTGGGTTGAGAGTATAATTGCCAGTGAACAACGAGGCAAAAAGTTTAGCCTTGCCCAGGGCGGTAGAAACAATTTCATCCCCTGAAACAAAAGGTGGGAACGTGCTTTTGCAGAAACTATTCCCAATAGATTTAGCAAGAGTCCAGAAGGGTTTGCTGGCATTGGAGCTGGAGAGGACTTTGTTTTTGATGTGGTTATTAAACGAGTTTTTTTGTCTCAGAAAAAATGCGGACATAGCGGTTTCTTGCCTCGTTAAATGCTTGACGGTTTTCTTGACTGGGATTGTGTAGAAGCGTTTTGTGAGTTTTGACCTTTTCAAGTCTGCCCTTGTCACATGATTTAGAGAACCAGGGCTTTTGAGTGGCTGAAGAGGCTTTCTGTAAACGTGGAATAAATAATTCCATGCAAGCATGAATAATTTCGGTGACG
Source organism: Tillus elongatus (assembly GCA_964006375.1). Taxonomy (NCBI): domain Eukaryota; kingdom Metazoa; phylum Arthropoda; class Insecta; order Coleoptera; family Cleridae; genus Tillus; species Tillus elongatus. The sequence continues at coordinate 144,971,861 of OZ023264.1, read as the reverse complement.
TTTTGTGAGATATCAGAGGGGCCAGGAAGAGAGAAGTAGACAGACGCCCATGGAAATGAGGTAAAGTAATCCCGCATTTCGCCCCAGTTCGCGGAGTTGTAGTACCAAACGATACGTGGGTGTGATGACTGGGAGACCTCGGGTTGCACTGCGCAGGAAGCAGTAACCATGCCGTGGTCTGAGCGACCAAGGGGGACGGTGACTGACATCTTATAGCATTCAGGTTTTGTAGTAAGAAGGAGATCCAAGGGATTGGAGCTGTGTGTGGTACAAAACGGAAATTTCCAAAATAATTAACAGTAGGAATAGTTAAACCTAAATGTAAATCAGGTGATAAAAAGAAATGGTTGACTACAGACTCATAACACCTAGCAAACATATTTGAGAAAATAGTGAAGATCAGCCTTAAGAAGTTCCGTGACAGATATCAGCTGATATCAGAAAAGCCATACTGTTTTAGATAGGGCAAATTTACGAGCGACGTAATTGCAGAAGTGCCTGAAAAAATATTTAACGCATTAGATAAGAGTAAACCCGCGCTAGGTATCTTATTCAAGCTAGCAAAGTCTTCTGATACCCCGAGTCATGATATATTGCTTGACTAATTAAAAAGATACGGTCAGATCAGGTCAGGTTAGAAAAATACGAGGTCAGGCAATATGTGAGGAGTCACCTAACGGTAAGACAGCAATATGTTGATATATAAATGGGCGGTTAAATCAAAATATACTGAATACACTATATGGTATGCCACAGGGCACAGTGTTGGGTCCATTATTATTCACCATTTATGTAAATCCTTTGCTCACAAAAAATATAAAGGCAAAACAGTCAGCTGTTTTTTTACCAGGCAGATACTTGGGAGGCTCTTACAGGAAAAGCCCAGACCCATTTTAGTAAAATTAAGCGCTGGCTAAATTACACTGCGAATGTAGACAAAATATGTTATTTTCAGTATTCACAATAACTCAAAAGCCACCATTGGCAGTTTAGTTGTAAAGTGCGGTGATCGTGACATTACAGTCTAACAAACGTATAAATTGACCAATATGGGTGTTGTGGATGACCATCATCTGATATGGGACTGACCTGTAACTATTCTGATAAGAAAATACAGGGATCTTCTTTTTAAATTCCTATACCCATGTCTCCATGTATGTCTGATAGTTTCTTTTGGATCTGGAAACGGACGGAACCACAATGGGAAATCCATTGTCTTTTGTTACCAAACTCTCTATGAATCGATTTTAGAGTGAGTTTGCTTGAACATTGGGTATTTTCCAAGGGTATGGTTGAGATGCGTTGACAATATTTTTGCCATATTAGATCTCAGTAGATTGTGGATTATTTTAATGAGTCGTATAGGCCTTTGACCTCGCAGCGCTGCGACCGTAATGGGTCTTTTGTGCGTGATCTTTTTCGCAAGGGTTGCCCAAAAAGTTCAGACATTTTATGTAGCCTGCTATCTTTTTAGGCACTATTTTACCTATTTCTTGGGGTGTTAAGGTCACCCCTCCAAGGTATTTGAGCCTCTTGCAGAACTAACCTATGCAGTCTCATAGCAAGTGTTCTGTTGTTTCTGCCGCTTCAGTGCAGTATCTGTGGTTTTCACTGTCTGCCTTACCTAGCTTACCTATACGATGACACCTTACTGGGGAAAGCCCTGTAAAAAATCATGTGATCGTTCCTGTTCAATTCAGGGAACAGTTTGAAATTCTCTGTTGATACGTTGATGAACCGTTATGCCCGACTTTAGCTTGTCGTTTTCCCTCAGTTTGATTCATCTCATGTATCATGTTCATTTCTTAGATTGATTTTTGTTAGTTTGTTACTTTGTTCTTCGTAGCCAGTTACTCCAAGGATTTTTACAGTCCCATGTCAGCTTAGACTCGGTTTTGAAATATTTCAGAATCTTTAGTGCCGCCTGACTGTCTGACAGGATGTAGATCTCTCTATTTCTGAGTCTTCTTTGTATGCACTACTGTACACAGATTTGTAGCAAGCATTTGTGCTCGGAAGATAGTGGAGGTTTCTCCTCGGGACTTAGCGAGTCTAAAATAGGTCCCATAATAATGCGACTGGGAATACCCAGTCCTGCCTCCATTTGTTTAGACTCTTCTGTATACTATACAGATGAGTTGTTTGTCAGATTTTCACTGTCTCTAGCCCATGCTCGCCGGTCGCTTATGACCACCCCAAATAGAATTATGAAATTTGGCTTCACTAGCATTTGGTCTGTCGGCTGGGCGAGTGACTCCAGTGAAATAATTTACAGGATCTTTAAGTGGCCAACCAAGTCTCTTGGTTTGAATTTGTCTGCTTGGAATAGTCTTTAGGCACCTAGTGCTGCTTCCCTCTTCATGCATATCTGTAGTGGAGTAATATTCAGCATTGCCTCTATTGCAGCTGCAGGGCATGATGACATAGCTCTCGATATTCCAAGGCAGATTAGCATCTGCATTTATTGCAACTTGTTTTGTGTTAAAGTTTGTTCTGTTTTTGGTCACCATACTATAGATGCATATGTGACCATTGGTTTAACCACAGTTTGGTATATTAAATATACCATTCCAGGATTCAGCCCCCATGTCTTTCCTACAAGTCTACGGCAAGTCTATATTGCCATTGTGGCTCTCGAAAGAGTTTTTTCCAAGTGTGTGTTCTTGTTCAGTTTTTGGTCTGAGAAGATCCCAGTAAAGACAACATCAATAATTTTCTTAATAAGTTAAAGAGTATATCACCAAAATGGTACATTGTCCAACTTCGCTTCACTCTATTGCACAATCATCTGAAGACTTATGATTTGTATATACCAGCCTTGTTTTTACGTCTTTTTGTTACTTTGATGCCGCAATGCACCTACTGAATAGGGATATTCTCTTTATCAATAATAAAATACTTACATGAATACGCATAGAGCATGTTTTTACCATTCGATAATTCTGTATAGGTTCCCTTGGTACTTGTGCGAGAAGATAACATATCGCACGGATGTGCATAATGTGAACATTCGGATGAAGGCTTAAACATTGAAATGAAAGGCCTCTCCTCCCGACACCAAAATTTATTTTAGATTTCCCTTACTCCCGACGCGTTTCGACACTCCAAGAGGTCATCTTCAGGGGATAAATCTACGAACATAACAAGAGAGGCCTGTCAGAAAAACATTAGTTTTTCCGGTAGGCAATTGTGCATGTCAGAGCACAATGATGACAAGGTGATCTTCACAGAAAAGTCACAGTTTAAAGTCATAAGTCACACAGTAAAACATCAACCAACAGTCAAGTTAAAATCTAAAAAGCTACAGATACAGTAACAACAGTTAAAATATGCTAAGTTAAACATTCAACTATACTAACAAAACTAAAAGCATCAAAGCAACTGAAAAGCGCTGAAAAAAAAAACTGCAAAAGTCTAATATTTGAACATTAAGAAAACAAGTTTATTGTAGAAGCACAAAGCAAAGCCAATGAGCGAAACTGACAGGTTAAACAACACAATAGGCAGACAAAATCAAGTAAGAAACCCAATGAGAACCGTTAGGGCAAAGAAAACTGTGAAACATTAAGTGAACAAAAACAAAATGAGCCATACTCACTTGAACAATTGAACAAAATTGAACTTGAAACTATACAGGAAGGTTCAACAGGTCACAACTTCATCCATTGTGCTAAGGGCCCTGCAAAACTACATCTGCATATTGCCAGAAAATTGTCTTCAAAAACAAAAATCAATGGAACATATTGGCGATTTTTAACAACCTTGATGAGGGGCGGCCATTATGTGAACTTGAAACGGGCAGGGTGCACCGGCGCAGGTGCGGGAAGAAGTGTCAGAAGCGAAACATGTCAATGACAAAAGAGTAAGAAATGAAAGGGGAGCCATAGAGCAGCCATCTTCAAATCATAATGTTCATGGTCATGTAGAAAAACCATAGAGTTCAGTAGCACTGTTACACCAATTGGCTAGAGAAATCTAAAATAACTTTTGGTGTCTGGACGAGAGGCCTTTCATTTCAATGTTTAAGTATGTCAATCTCAGACTGTGTGACGTTCAGAAATGAAATCATTACTTCCGAAATCATTACTTGTCTGTGCCTAAGCATAAACTGAATATTTACAGGCGATATTTTTCGTACGATGTTTGCAGCGTGTACAATAGTATACCGGAGGATATGAAAAAGTTGTCGGCGCGTTTATTCAGGGGGCCATGTTCGGCTATTTGCATTGTAGACAGTGATATATGTGTGGGTATGTGTGTCCGTGTGTGTAAGCAGGTACCCTGCTTTTAGTGAATTTTTATTTTGAAAAAATTACTAATAGAATGGTATCGATGGTGAGACTTTGCAAACATTTTTGCAAATGAGCACGAATTTGGGCCCCTAGAACCCATATCCAGGGTCAGTATCGATATATATATATATATATATATATATATATATATATATATATATATATATATATATATATATATATATATATATATATATATATATATCCAACTGAAAACTCAAAAACTAATTAACCGATTTTGATAAAACTCGGCAAGTACCTTTCTTTTATTAATAGCTTGGACGAGTTCGTTAGCCAGGAAAATCGGACAAGGTTTTCCGGGAAGATTTTGAGTTTTCTTTCAAAAAAAATTTTTTCTCCGAAAATTACAAAGATATTTCGATAAAATTTGGTTTACATATTGCTTTGGGAAAGAGCTAACTATGTGCCAAAATTCAGCTTTCTAGGTTTACAGAAAATTGAGCTATTCAAATTTGAAACATTTATTTTTAATATCGCTTATATGAGATCTAGTATGTCGTTGCCCTGGTAACGGAACATTTGATATTATTGCGCAGGTCTGTTAGACGCTGTAACTGACGTTTATCGTATGGTATAAGATTGTTTATATGTTTATTTGTTTGAGTCGACGAATTATTTGTGTTATTTGGGAAATTTTTATATACAAGTGCAAATTATTCCTTTATTAATGTTAGTGGGTGGATTAAACAGTGTTTGTTATGTTTTATCAACACATATAAAGGATCGAAGTTTTACAAAAGGGGCGGATATGCAACAGGTTAGTTATTTTCTCTCGGATGCTTTGGCGGTAGTTTTAGTTCAGTTTATGGTTTAACGGTCCATAATTTTTAGCTAATTATCGTACAAAACATTCGTCAATGAGGAGAGCGCGACTACAGAATTTTAAAAAGATTTTTTCAAATGAACGCAAACTAGGCCCCCTGGAATCCATATCCGGGTTTACGTTCAGTTTTGATCTGCTTACATATATACAGGGTGACGCGGTTCTACGGTAAAGCTCAATATAATTATTATTATACAAGAGACGAGAAAAAATTGTATAAGTTAATTATAGGGTGTCTTGAGCTGCATCTTATAAAATTATTTTGACAAATCACCGGCTGGCCCATAAGTCGTTGGTGATCCCTTATATTGTTTTTTTCGAACAGCCTTATTTTATTGCATTTTTTATCGAAATGTGTTTGTAAGAAAAAAATCAAGACGCAGTAAGTGCGTTTTGGTAGCAAATTTTCATTCAAGGCTTCAAATTTCAATAACTCACTTTGTTATTAACCTAAGGTGTGTTGGCTAGGAAATCAACGTTTAAAGTTTATTGTCGGAAAATTTTTGTACATTTTCAAACAATAAGTTATTTTGATAAAATATGGCACATTGTTTCTACTACATAGGTTATACCAGTAACCAAATTGATGACTGCTTGCATTAAATAGACATATTTGATATTCAAAGCATTTTAATAAAAATTCACTGCCATAACGCACTTGCTGCGTCCAAAATTTTTTTCTTTTCTTTTCTTTGTTTTTGATTTTACTTCCATTCTCATCTTCTCCTTCCTCTACGTACTGAACTTCTCCATCCTTTTGCCGTGCTCACTGTTTGCTTTTTGGATGACGTGCTGATGTGTGACCACTGCTTGGAGTTTTTGACTGATGTCTCGCGCTGTGGTGTGCCAGTATATGTAGTATATAGTAGATAATGTGTATACTGGGGTTAAGTGGAAGAGCAGAGTACACATTTATATGTGGCACTGAACTTCGCCCCGGTACTACATTAAAGGTTACATATTTTTGTGAATTTTGTATTATTTTCTTTTGGTTGTAGTACAAATAAAGACTTATTATTATTATTATTTTTATTATTATTATTATTATTATTATTATTATTATTATTATATTAAAAGCGTACTTTCAATATAATACATATAGGCTCTTATAAATAATCTACCCACAAAGAAAAGATCGTCTGTTACCAGTTTTTTGAGTTCAGTGTATGTATTTTCCTTATTTTACTTGTTCGGCGAAATATCTAATTGCTATCCTGGTATATTGACCTCTCATATATGTTATCTATATTTTACTTAATTGATTTGTAACACATATTATAAAGAAAGCAGTGTTTGATGATTACGTCGTTAAATCTAAGCGAATTTATAATCTTTTTATAATATATGTATGCTGATATAATTGTATCAAAAAGTCAAAGCAGTAAATATAAAATGTAACCTTGATTGGCAACTATTTTTTATTCAACTTCATGGCAGTTTCTTTTTTAAGATACATATAATGCTAATTATCCATCGTTGTTTTTTTACATAGCTTGTATTTTCCTCACCTTATGCTCAATAAAACAACCAGAGACAATTAATTATATCCACAGATAATTTCAATGAAAAGTTGATTCACCTTAAATTAAGTGCACTAATTGCAGTAGTGTCTCTATTTCTAGGAATTTCCAAAATTAGAAAATAAAGATGCACCGTGTATAAAAAGTATAGAGTAATATCTCCAATCAAAAATACGTTTGTCGGTGCAGTTTTATCAAGAAAAAAATCTATTTTCATAGCCACCCAAGTTTTCCCCAACCCTCGAGTGGTGGTTGCTAGGCAGTGGAATGCAAATATTTATAATGCACCCCTATATCGCGTGGCACCTCATTTTTAAGCTCTTTTAAGGAAAATAACCTCGCATCGAAAATTTGAAGTGTGTCTGGTCATGATAGTCAAGTGACAGTAGTTCGCAAAACAATAGTGCTGCAAATTGAATCATAACTTCCACATAGCTGTGATAATCTACTCTCCCAGAAAGACATTCTCATAAAGTGCATTTAGGGTCCATGACTTGACCACAAAGAAAATATTCGTATCTTTGTACCCATAAACTTCTGAAATGCTATATTACTCTAGTTTTAACGAAAAAATGTAAATTTTCACCAAATCACAAAAACAATTCGAAGCGTTCTTTTTTTGGCTGCTAACTGCATATCAAATTTGAAGATGACCTCTCAATTCGTTTGCAAGTTATTGCGCCTGCTAACAGACAGACGTACATGCCGACAGATAGATCGACCGACAGATTTAAAAAAATGTTTTGAGACTTTTACGCCGTTGTAGCAAAATAAATTTTTGTCAATAATGTTCCAGGCCCACACATTCAACCCCTAATTTAACTTCATCATAGAATACTAGATATTTGATGACATTAAAAGATTCCTAATAAATAAACCCTAAAACGTTATACTACTCGAGTTTTAACGAAAAAATGTAATTTTCACCAAATCACCGCCCATTCATCGCCTACCTCCCAAAGCGATTTTACCCAAAAACAATCCAAACCGTTGGTTTGTCGATTGCTAACTGTATGCCAAAGTTCTAAAGTTGTCGTGGCTACAAACACAGACATACAGACAAAAAAAAATTTCGTTCCAAAATCAATTTAGCGAATTGAGCAATTTGTGTCGCGATACCTCCACAAGTTGTGACGATGTGGAAGTAATTGACTTATCGCTCAAACAAATTATATTAAAGAAATCTGGTATCGTCTCGATTAAATTTAATATTCATTAACAGAAATGTAATCTGCACCTAGGTCCTCCTCATTGAGTCCTTGTAGAAACTGGATTTTATACGGATGAAATTTATATATATTACTCTCACATCGTCACAACGTGTGGAAATATTGCATCGGCTACAAAGATCTCAATTTTTTTTCGCTTAAACGTCGTAGAAAGTGAAAATATACAGTGTGTCCCAAACTGGAGAGGAATGTATTGCTATCTCCGTTATTATTAGAGATAGGCAAATAGTTAAATTAGCAGAGTTTTGTAGAATTTCATGCTCATTCCAAATGCGACTTGTATTTTGTGCTGCCTTTTTTCGTTTTCGAGTTATTTTAAAAAAACAAAATTTGACGATTTATGTTTTTTCTTCAATATCTAAGTAGGCGTTGATCTGACATGTATAAGACTTGCACATTATCAGGACACTTTTTACAGAGTAATCTCTTTGTGCTATTCTCAACTTTGGAATGTCATTTGTTTTTGAGCTACAGGTATCAACGTTTGTTTTTATTATGGCAGCCATATTGGATCTTTTGATCATGTGATAGCCAAGAGCTTTCCAGTGATGTACAACATGCTTGAGAAATCTTGTAATTGCACTGAAAATTTTGAGAAAAATCGTTTTGAGGATAGTAGGCTATGTATCCAATACCAGAAAACAAATGACAAAAAATGTGTTCAAGAAGCAGTAGGCCATGTAGTCTAACAATAGACTTCTACTTTTAACATCTGTTTCCGTAATGATTCACGCTAAAAAACTATTGCGATTTTATTTACAATACTTAATTTTAGTTTCTTTATCGCAAAATAATTTACAAATCATATTGCAGTCAGTGGCGTACATTTTTATGTTACTAAATTTTGTTGAGGTGCCCCCCCCTAACGTCAATGGACATAACAATCTGTATCTAATTAGGGCCAAATTAGCCCATTAACAATACAAACAACGCTGCAAAATTTCAAAACAATCGGTGGGGAGATATTTCAATTATTAAAAAAAAACGTTATTTTACAAAAAAATTTAACACCTTGTATCGTGGAAACAATGCATTTTAGCTCCTATGTTTATGGGAACTTTTTTTCATAAAATGGCCTGGGAAATCAACCCCCTAAATATTGCCCCATATTTTTTAAACACCCTGTATAACGGATACACTTCTTGCCTAGTGGAGAACTTAATTAACAAACAGAAAACAAAGAAAATATTAGCGAATTCAACGACTTTTAGAAGAGAGAAAGCAAAAAAAAATTGTTTGCTTACCATTTGAACCTCAAATCACGAGGGGTCTAGATAGCATTTAAAAAATAGCCAATTTGCAACCAACATTTTCGACAAAAAATACTTTAAAAAACATACAAGTTACCCCAAAAGACAAGGATAGTACGGTCAAAATGTCGGGAATTTATGAAATAAATGGTAAATATTGTGATCTTAAATACGTCGGACAAACAAAAAGATTTATTGGAATTAGATTCAAAAAATATTTGGCACAATTAAGATACGGTACTATAAATGTCAACTGACAATGTCAAAATTATTGCGCTCCAATTTAAATAGCTGTTTTTAGTATATTTTGGCTATGAATTTGAACTGAATGTTGTAAGATGAAGAATTAACTTTGGAGGCGATCATGGAAGTTTTCGTCAGCAGAAGCAGAAGAAAACTTAAAATTTTACAAAATGGACATTGTGCAAGTGAATATTCTTTGACATTTAACTATGTTTGGACTTTACCTCTATGCTATAAATTGTGTTGTGTGCAAGTACAAGCTTCGCTTCTTTGTATTGCACAATGTATATATAGTAAGCGAATATATAATACTAATACTAATAGATCTTCCGTCGCCCGACATATTTGGAATAATAATCACCACGTTAATGAGGTGAATCTAAAATTAATAAAAAAATGTTAGACAGCGAGGACAGCTAAACGCCTTCGAAAGTATATATATATATATATATATATATATATATATATATATATATATATATATATATATATATATATATATATATATATATATATATATATATCTATATATTGCTAAATATAGTAATAATGAGAAGTGTATGAATCTCTCTCCGCCGCCTATGAACACTCTCCTGATAGATTGCTTTATAAAATAAATACCGCCAGAAGCTCGTGCGATAGATTATACAAGAATACATATACTTCCGCCAAACGAAATACGTTAATTTTTGGTGTCGCTGAACCTCCCTAAATCGTTAGCGACCGACTGCCTGCAGAAGAATATAAATAGAGTTGTGTGTATAAGATATTTAACACTATTCATCCTCTGATGACGCTAACTTAGTTCGTGAAACGAACGTCAGGTTTTTTTAATGTTTTGTGGTGATTTGGGTTCTCCAAGTCTGCTTATATAGTGTGGAGTTTCAAACGCTTGACCAGCAACTAAAACAGTTGTTTCTTTTTTGGTTGTTTTTGAAATAAATGAAAACGCAATATTTTTCTTTAATTTTTATTGCATTTTTGAAATATTACAAAAAAGACAAATTTCGTGGATATGTAGGTAAATTACTGTGCTGGCAAAACATTGTAGAAAGGATAATTTTGATTGGGATCTTGAACAATATTATATCTAGGAGAAGAATTTCTTCTGTATAAGTGTATATTATTTGGCCATTTTGCTGCAGCGGGAGGTGAATATTGAGTCTGACGCTGTCCATAATTGGCATAAGGATTATATATAGGTCCTTGATTATATACAGTATAATGGCTGCCAGGTGGGTAAAGTGGATAACCTTGTGGATAACCGTATCCAGCCTGCCTTGGGCTTTCCAGTACCTTTGAATTCGACTTCTTCGACAAAATTGTTTTTTGTCCTAAATGATTACGGTCATTTGATTGCGGTACAAACCCGGGATAGCTGGATCCTGGAACAAGTTGCAAAGTTGGGTCGACGGGCTGAAAGAAACCATTTTGAAGAGGGACAACGTTTTGGTTATTTGTTGATTTGGCATCTTTATTGTATTGCTCAATGCTTATCAATGCCCTGCATGCTTTTGGGCAGGTGTCTTGTTCTGAACAAAGTTCAATCGTATCTGATTCCCCACAAGAGTAACATTTATCACAATCTGCAATAACGAAAAAATAACTTAAAAGTCATTGTAAATGTACCTACATAGCTACATAAATATAATGCTTATTACCAGTAAATATTACGTATATAAATATAACAAAAGTATGAAAAAACAAACTCGGGACGCAGCAAGTGCGTTATGGTAGTGATATTTTATTAAATGCTTCAAACTTGGATATCTCATTTTTCAATACACTTAGAGAGTTGAATTTTGGTATGTAGTAAGGTATTTCCTTAGGAAATATATCCACCAAGTGTCATTAAAATAACTTCGTAATTTTTGGAGGAAAAATTTTTTTTCGAAAGAAAACTAAAAATTAGAAAAACTCAATTTTGTATAAGTTTATAAAGCTTAATTTTAGTACCTAGCAAGGTCTTTCTGAAGGCAATTTATGCACCAAATTTCATTAAAATATCTTTGTAATTTCCGGAGAAAACATTTTTTTCGAAAGTAAACTGGTCAGATTTTCCTGGCTAACGAACTCATCGCAGTCATTAATAAAAGAAAGGCACTTGCCGAGTTTAATCGAAATCGGTTATAATAATCAATATATATATATATATATATATATATATATATATATATATATATATATATATATATATATATATATATATATATATATATATATATATTGAAACTGACCTCGGATATGGGTTCTAGGGGTCCTAAACCGCGCTCATTTGAAAAAAAAGTCTCACCATCGAAACCTCTCTATTAGTGAATTTTTCTTAATAAACATTCACTAATTCACTAATAAAAGGTGCAGGTTGCATTCGACGTTGCCGAATTCTAAATATCTCTTTAATTCTTTTGAGCAGATGTGTGGTCTAATACCATACTTATATTTAAGCGAGCCTTTTTTATAAATGATCGTCATTTTTACGAAAAAACAGAAGCATCCCAAAAAATAAAAAAAAGTCTGGACGCAGCAAGTGCGTTATGGTAGCAAATTTTCGAAAAAAGGTTTTTAATGGCAAGTATGTCTTGTTTTTAAAAGAAGTACATTTGGTTGGCAGTATAATCTATATAGTACCATATTTCAATAAAATAGCTTCGTTGTTTCAAAAAGTACAAACATTTTCCGAAAATAAACTTAAATAGTTCAAAAAAAAAACTGGTCCGATTTTCCTGGTCAATGAACCTCTTCAAGCTATTTACACACCTGCTAAGATGTAATTACTCACAAACAGCTTTAGGACCAAAATTGTAAAAAAATTTTTTTTATGGAAATTTGCAAAAATTTCTTTGACAAAAATTTACCACTTTTTTTTTACAGAAATTGCCTTCAGTAATGTTACACAAAATTATATTTTTCACAAAAATTCGACAACTTTTTTCTACAATAACCTACTAATCATTTATTATTAATTACCAACATCACAAAAATTCACAAAAAATATTATTTCTACGGAAACAGGGCTTAAAATTGTTTTAAGAATTTTTAACTATATTTTTTTAATTTATTTTTATTTCAACAACACACCACGGGGGCTCACAGCCTAAATACTATCGTACCGTGGGTGTCGACAAGGAGGAAAGAGGCAACTTGTTAATTCTGGACTTGAAGATTTGGAGGTTCAGAGGAGAAGGAAAAACATGTGCCGACAAGGAATTCCACAACTTGGAAGTTCTCGGGACAAAAGAGCGGGTATAACAAGATATTCTATGTCTGGTGACCTGGACAGTAAAAGGGTGCATTCGCTCTGTTCCCCTGGTAGATCTGTTGGGGACAGCAGGTGGAGGAACTATGGAAGAAAGCACCTCCGAGCAGTGCCCGTGCAGATATCTGTAAAAGAGAGAGTGGTCACCAACGGTACGTCGGAGGCCAAGGGATGGCAGCCTTTGGGTGAAAGTAGAGTCACCGATGAGACGTATAGCTCTCTTCTGAATGGAGTCCAGGAATAGCGAGCGTAGATGCGGCAGCGGCACCCCAGATGTGGGAGCAGCATTCGAGGTTTGGCCTTATTTGTGAAGTATATAAGGTATATAGATTCGCTGGTGAAAAGTATTTGCGAGCCCGTAAGAAGAAACTTAATTTCTTAGCAGTCGCTTCTGCAATTGATGTGACATGTTGGTGCCAATTGTGATTTCGATCCACAGAAATGCCAACAAGTGAAAAGGACTCATTACTTTGAATAACTTGGTTGTTCATTGTGATGGGTCTAGGGCTGGTGTATCTCTTATGATATAGAAGGCAAGACTGAGATTTGATGGAGTTGAATTGCACAAGATTTCTACTTCCCCAGTGCAATATTTTTTGCAGATCCACAGAGACAGAACCCTCCATGAGTCTGCGATCCTCATGTAATTGGGCTAAAGAGACAGGCTTAGAATATTGTATATTTGAGTGGAGGGTGCTGTCGTCCGCGTAACTGTGAATTGGGTTTGATGTGCTAGAGAGGAGGTCATTGATGTGGAGAAGAAACAAAGTAGGGGCTAAAGCTGAACCTTAAGGGACTCCTGCATTAATTGGATACAGTTTAGAGGAATGGCCATCCACGACAACAGAAATGCTCCAGGTGGAGAGAAAATTTGCTGTCCAGGTACAGAGTTTTAATGGTAGGCCATAGGCCGGTAGTTTATTAAGTGTCCGCGAAACAAAACAAAAAATGCAGGTTAAGTTTCATTACCTCCTCGTACACAAGCCGAATAAAACATTTTTGATAGGTTTTTGGAGTTATAGGGTAGAGGATACAGTTGTTTGCCAACCTTTAGGAATAATCTAGTTTCACTTCTAAACGTCAAACAGCCTGGGATAGGCATAATTAAATCCTCATTGAAAAGGTTTATTTTCCAGACAATACATCTATTAGGTCCTTACCCCTGAAGATGGCTACTTAGTTGGCCGAAACGCGGAAGGAACTTAAAAATGTATTGTCTGGAAAAGAAGCCTTTACATTGAGTATTTAATGATCTAATATATGGACGTTTGCTTGCTGTTGTGTAAGTTGTCGCCGGGCCAATTAGATCCGACACCATTGCTCTGCAAGGATGCGCAGTGTCTTCCTTTTAGGTGAGCTGCTAGCTTCGCAGTAACAGTAAGCATTTATCGGCTGTGCTACACGTACCGTTGATAAAACTTTCTAATTTCGTAAGAATCTGTTAATCAGTTGATCATTTGAAACTTGTTATATGTATGAAGGAGGCGTTTGTGAACCTCGAATTTGTTTTACAGGTAAGTAAATATCATATAAATTGTGTATTTTTGCAACTTAAGCCCACATTTGCATCTGACTCATGAAAATTTTAAGTGTTCAATAACTGTAGGCTATTTCTATATAAAACACAGATGTTGGTCACGGGACAATAGTTGCAAATCTACATTTGGATATGTTATATAGTTGTTGGCCAGTAAAAGTTAACTCCTTTCAATGAACTAATACACAAATATTTCTATTTGCAATCTTTCAAATCTTCATATCAAGAAGCCTGTACTGACGAAAGTCTTCAGCATGCTGTTGAGGATTTCAAAAATGGTTTAGTGCTACAGAAGGCTGCAGCCAAATATGGAATGCCACGATCTACATTACGGTTTCCATCTAGCAACAGATTTCACGAAAAAACTGTGAGGGGACCTGATCCTACCTTGACCCGAGAAGAGGAAGGTCTTTTTGAAAATTAGGTAACAACATGGTGTATGAAATGTTTTACAAGACGGCAGTAAGATATCCAAATATCTGTAAAGAAATTCTTGGATGTAGTTCCGAAAAAAAAACATTTTATGACAATAGACCGGGCAAAGAATCATATAAGACGGCATTTCTGATACTCTAATATAACTTTGCGTACTGCAAAAGCCGTGACAGCTGCCAGTGCTGTTGTTAGTAGAAACGACACCAGGAGATAGTTTGACATAATTGAAGATTACTTGAAATTTTTTTTATATATTGACAAATCCTTCAAGAGTCCATAATGGCAATGAGACCTGTTTTTAATTATGTCAAAAAATGAAAAGGTACCAGCGCCAAAAGGTAAGCGAAATATACATATCACCTCTGGGGATATAATCATATAAAAGATTATCAAAAGAAATTGCAAACTCTGTCCCGCTTGGGTGTGTTACCTGTAGCGAAAATGGCTGGATGACTAAAGAGGCGTTCTATGAATACGTTGAAAACGTTTTGTACCCACATTTAAAAAATCCAATGTAAAATTGACGGGCATAGTAGTAATTTGCGTAATAGATGAGGCATTATACAGCTCTCTACCCGAACTCCACAAGGATCCTACAACCAGCACGTGTTGCAGCATTTGAAGCCAATAAAAAATAGTTGAAAGCAAGAAGTTCTAGAATTCAGATAAGACAACCCCAATCAAATTGTGACTAAAGAAAATGTGAAAATAGTTATCGATAAATTTCTCCAACCAGATGCTATTAGCAATGGTTTTAAGTCATGCGGATTATGTCCATGGGATTTCACCAAGCGTCTAGGAAAAGAAGAGACATCAGCAAATTTTGTAGACAGTAAGGAAAAAATATTATTTTGTCACCTTGGAAAAATTTTAAAATGCCTACAACTGTATCCTTTATCCGAATCTTCATTGTTTAGCCGATATTGACAGATTTTTTATAGTGCAAGAAAGTTCTCAGACAGTGAAATAAAAACTTGAAGTAGAAAAAAAGGTTCGTCATGATAAGACCAGATGTATTCTCGCCACAATTAGAACCGTAGACCGGTTTCGCTCTAATTAGAGCTCTTCAGTACGGTGTACTAATTGTATCGAAAATACACCTATAAAGTAAAACGGCTATAGTGGCCAGTTTTCCAACACTGAGTGAGTGGTGATATACGAGGCAACGTGCCGCCACCTAGTTGCGGAACCAAGTAGTATGTTGTCACGTCAGCCCCAAATAACACAAAGTGTTAAAATTATGTTATTTGAAGCTGGCGTGACACACTACCTGGTTCCGCAACTAGGTAGCGGCACGTTGCCTCGTGTCTCACCACTCACTTAGTATTTTCGCTACAATTATTATACCGTACTGACGAGCTCTAATTGGAGAAAAACCGGTCTACGGTTCTAACTGTGGCGAGAATACATCTAGCCTTACATACATTGTCCCTATATTAGGGTAGAAATGGGCCAGGGCTGACAATTTACTAAATTGTTAGTTGGTTGTATACAGTCTCTATTTTGTAACACTTTGTGTTATTTGAATCTGGCGTGACAACAACCACTCACTTAGTGTTCGTCATGATGTTTTATTTTTTTAACCAACAATCAATCTAGAAGATAACAAATTAACTTCTAAGTACTTACCGATAACATCATAATTTCCAGAGTATACATATGGGGGAACAGTCACTCGTATAGTTTTGATTGCTCCATTTCCTGGTCCTATGAGTACATGACTGGCGTTTCCACATAGCGGTGTACACTCCACATGCTTCCTGATCTGACACATTTTAAATGTGGAGTACATTTGACATGTTTCTGGGTGAGTAACATTGCAACATTTTGCAGGTTCTATGGGATAATCAGGACCAAGCGATGGATTACCATTGTCACTAGTTGTGTTATCTAAAGTCAGGTTATATCTATTCACAGAAGTAGCATTCGTATAAACAACACTGTCGATGTAGTTTGTGTTGTTTATTGTGTTGGTGATATTGATGGTTGTGGTAACGTTGAAAGGAGTGTTGCGATTGATGTTATGGACCACATTGGTTTCGTTACTGACCTGAAAGTTGATAAATCATGGATTTTGTGTTGTTATTGAAAATAATAGGATGAAATTATTTTATATATATATATATATATATATATATATATATATATATATATATATATATATATATATATATATATATATATATACTGGCTGGCGCATTGAAAACATTCTTTCTGAATTCAGCACACTACTTTTTTCGGAAGTTTTATCAACTCGTTTAAAAATTATTCACAGTTGGAGTTGCAAGAACGTATTGCATTCATTGTGATAAGAAATGCATTAATTAGTCAATTTTTCGTTAAAAAAAACTAAAAAACAAAACCAAACGTCCAAAAATGTTTATTCAGTTAAGTAAGTGTTCAAACTGTTGACCACCAGCTTCCATACAAAAGTACAAATTTTGTTCAAAACGAGCTCTGACATTCTGGAGCATTTGTGGAGTTATTAGACGGCATTCTTCAACAATGCGTCGTCGTAATTCTTCCAGAGACTCCGGTTCTGTTGCGAAAATTCTACTCTTTAAATGGCCCCATAGAAAGAAGTCTAAGGGAGTTAAATCCGGTGATCTAGGGGGCCACTCAATAGCACCTCTACGCCCAATCCATTGCTCTGGAAACTCTCTATTCAAAAACTCCCTAACACGTTGTGGAAAATGCGGAGGAGATCCATCTTGTTGAAACACTAATTGGTTTTCTTGATAGCGATCATTTTCAACAATGTCAATTAGCAGAGGGTAAACGATATATTCTAGTAACTTCAAATACGTTTCCCCACTCAAATTGCGATCAAGAAAAATTGGTCCGATTAAACGGTCTCCAAAAATGCCAGTCCAGACATTCAATTTCTGTGGAGTTTGAATGTGGACTTCGTGAAAATTTTTTGGATAATTATCTGCACAATAACGACAATTATGACGATTGTTTCAATAAAAGACAAATGTTTGTGTGCGTGCACATATATAAAATAAAAACAAATAATTTGTGTAATTCAGTGCCTGTCAGAATGATTAATTTATGTATTGAAATACATGGTGATCTGAAAAAACAAACAATTCATATTTATATATGTTCGTATTACCTCACTAAGTATTATTCAGACAGATATATTCCGGAAATTTTTTTTTTAATCACAGAAAAATGTGCGAATGGCAACCTGCCGCAGCCATATACTGCCTAACTAACTAACTAACTAACTATGACGATTGACTGTAGAGTCTAATAAAAACGTACACTCGTCTGAAAAACAGATATTGAACAAAAAATTCCCGTTACCAGCTATTCGTGCAGTCATAACTTTACAAAACTCCAGTCGCCGGTGGTGATTTGATGAAAATTTAAATTTTTACGTTAAAACTAAAGTAATATAACGTTTTAGGATTTATTTATGAAAAGACTTTTAATTTCATCAAATATCTGATACTCTGTGCTGAAATTGAATTAGGGGTTGAATGTGTGGGGGTGGACTATTGTTGACAGATATTGTAATTTTTTTTTGCTAAAACGGCGTAAGAAGTTTCAAAACGTATAGAAAACTTGATTATGGAATGGGCATTTTTTTGTCTGTCAGTCGGTCTGGTCAGGTCAGTCTGTCGGTATGTCGGCATGTACGTCTGTCTGTTAATAGCAACTAATTTTTTTAGGTCTGTCGGACTGGATGACTTTAGAACGAATTGAGATATCATCTTCAAATTTGGTATACAGTTAGCACTCGACAAACGAACGGTTCGGATTGTTTTTGGGTACAATCGCTTTAGGGGGTAGGGGATGAATTGGGGGTGATTTGGTGAAAATTAACATTTTTTCGAGTAATATAACGTTTGAGGGTTTATTTATTAGAAAACTTGTAATTTCATCAAACATCTGGTAACCTGTGCCAAAATTAAATTAAAAATAATTGTTGACAAAAATTTCGAATTTTCGCTAAAACGGCGTAAAAAGTCCCAAAACATAGAGCACCGAAAACTTTTTTGTCTGTCGGTATGCCGTTGTGATGATGTGGAAGTAAACAATGATTTTTTGCTGTTTTTATGTGGTCGACAGATAGCGTTAATTTTGAACGTTTTTTCAGAAAATTTTCATGTGTTGCTACATGAGTGGTAGCTGCAATAGCTTCTTATGCTCACACGAAAAAATAAGCCTCCTATCATTAATACAGATATGAATTTTTATGTAATGCAACTTTACTATCGAATTTTCGTAAAAAAATTATATCTCGGAAAATACGTACTTCAGGGTTTTCCATAAAAAAGGTGTTTTTTTTTGAATAAGTCAAAAACGCGACTTACAATTGTTTTGTATAGCTTCATTATTAACAAAGTTAGGTGGACACTTAACTTTGGACAACCTGTATATATATATATATATATATATATATATATATATATATATATATATATATATATATATATATATATATATATATATATATATATATATATATATATATATATATATATATGTATATAAAGGGCAGTTCAAATTCAAACCTCACCATTAGGATCTTTGAAACCGTAAGAGATACGAGGATGGTTAAATTGGGGCAATGTTGCGCGTTTTTATGGTTATCAATTATCTGAAAGAAAATTTTGGGTGCCAATTTTAGTTTTTTAATTATTCGAAAAAAAAAACGAAATTTTCAATTTTAGTTTTCAAGTGAATACCGAAAGAACTAGACTTTTTTAACTATCATATTGTTAGGACATTTTTTATGGACAATCTAAATCTGTCATCATATTTTCCAAGTCGTTCTTGATGCAAGAGTTACAATACTTAACTTTGATTTTTCGTATGGGTGCCAAACTGGATTTTTACATTTCTAAAAAGTCTTTTTTTTTCTGATTACAATGACATATCACACGATACAATGACATCTTACCTGTTATCAAAATTTGGAAAAAATCGTTTGTGCGAAGAGTGCGTTGGATGGGACACCAATGAATTTGTTTAACGATCTAAATGTTGAGAGTTCAGCCACAGCATATGTTTCTTATGTTATGGTTCAGGAAAACTTTGATGCCTATAGTATTTCTGTCATTCTCTATGTGGCGTTTATTTGAAAATCATGAGTTTTACAAATGAAGAAAAGAGAGACATGATAAAAATGTATTACCAAAATAATAGAAACGCTGGAGTTAATAGTGAAAACTATTTAAATAAATAGCTGGAATGGCGGCAAGCACACTATTCTTATTTTAATGGACGTAACTGTTTGGTACTGTTCTTGTGTTGGTTGAACGTTCATATTACATATTTTTGAAGTTTTACAAATTTCGGTTGTGTTATGTTGGCCCGTTGGTCTTGTGACCGCCCACTATCTCTTTAAATCGATCCTAGGAATCCCTGTTCCTAAAAACCTTTACCACGTTTGAAAATCAAACAACCTACATACGACGATCGATAGAAAGGTCAACGTTACCGGAAATCTAGGTGGCCCCTAGCTTTTATACAGTGAAGATGGGCAGGGTTCTTTATAAGGTGTTACTCTATGAGGGCGCCACTTGATTGTTTTACACCTAGTTCCGGATATTTATAAGAGATGTTAATTACGAAATCCAGCTTACCAAGAATCCAACACAACCAAGAACTCCTTGGACCTCCCTGGCAGCTGCACCTAAAATCGCAGGCTTATACGTCGGAATGTACAAATGTGGGAACGAAATCTTACAGTTGGAATATCTTAAAGGCTTACGTAGAAGCTGACAAACACTAAACAGCACCTAACGTTACTAATACGGGAGTGAGAGGTGAGTGCAGAACAAACGACACACAAATATATATATAAAATAAAATTCTAGTTTATTATAAAATCCAGATGATGCCTACAAGTGGTCAGACAGATCAAAAACAGTATTATATATACACATATATAACCTATAAATTGCTAGCATGTATGTTAAATGAATAACAGAGTCCGCAAAATGACTCGCTTGCTATATCTCAATAATTTACTGCTAAACAAATAGCTTTAAGCTACTAACGTTCGTATGGTAAGCAATAACAAGTCAAGTAATTCAAACGCAACAATAAAAGTAACTAAGCTAAATCAAATGGAAATTTGTGTCCTTTCGTGATCACGATCAGCTTACAAAGATGTTAAAATATGAAAAGGTGTATCAAATGGTAGCCTAAATAATGATAGTACTTTATCAAACTCAAAGCAATTATATTAATGATAATGTGAATATAAATCATCAGCTGACGTGTAGGGTTCAAATAAAAAGCTGGGTATCTTATCCTATTGTGTTATCGTTAAAACTTTATCTTTGAATTTCAAAACTTGACCACCATAAGTAGAGTCACAGCTTAATACTGGATTTAAAAGTCCAAACAAACAAATTGAGTTCTTTATTAACAATACAACTTAAAGACTACTACCTGTAAGGTCTGATCTCCAGTGAACCTTCTCTGGTCGATTTTTCGCTAACAAAATATCTACTGTCCACTGTGTCGGTACCTTCCGGCCACCTGTACTTCCTCTACTCAACAACGAAATGTCCTCGGCAATCTGATGTTGCTGGGAATGACTTATAATTGAATTTGTGCCACAAAATGGTACCATACCAATATTCTTATTCTCCCATTGACCACTCGTTAGTTTAAGACAATATGTAGGCCTATTGCTTGTCGATTAGGCACTATAAAATCAATTAAAGCAAGACAAAAACTGAAACTAGAACTAAAACCAAAGGCTAAAACCAAAAGCCAAAACCAAAAGCTAAAACCAAAAGCTAAAACCAAAACCCTGTAACAAATAGAAAGAGAAAACACGCCTTAGTTACACATAAAAAAAAAACTACGAGTTGGGTATTACCTCCAAATCCTGAGGGTTTCTATGTTATGTCAAGGTGTTTTGTTGACCACAGTTAGACAAGCCGGTTCTGATTGAAAACAAGCCACAAAGCCACTTGCTTTTTCGGCTTTACGTATGTGACATTTACTCTCCACCACGGGAATATTATAGTATTCAAGTACTATGCGACTAATTCGCTTCAACTTCCCAAACCTCCAGAATACTATAATCGTTTTACAGCCTAGAAATTAATCTCCAAACTAGGATGAATGGCCCACTTGCCTGTTTCTTTTTTCTAGCTGAAATCTTGCCACACACTCAAATTAAATTGCTTCTTCCACCGTTTTCAAAACCAACCTTTTTTCTCAAAAATGTTTTCTCTCCCAGGTCATAGCTAATCTTGCTGATTCGCTATCGGTCAACAAAAAAAAAGACGACAAGAAATGGTGTCCCGTTCTTCCATCAAAAATATCAAACTCTGGCAACGAATAACTTAATACCGCAGAGTTGCGACATTTACACGAATGGGGAAATTCGGGCTTCGACCGCAAGACCTCGACATATGTAACACACCTAACTTCCAATATTAATCTCGATAATAAACTTCTTCCACAGCTTATAGAGACCGTTGTAACCACAGTTCTGCATGGAAGAATTTATCTCACTACATTAACACATAATTCAGTAATTTCCAACCAGCTAAAGTTAGACAGACAATAAATTAATGACGTGCTGGCAACCATGCCTTCACAAGACAGTGTACTCTGCCGTTGTCGACTGTTTCGGTGGTAAATCTCGACTTCTAGAAATTGAAACTGAATGAATGTAGATAACAAATTAAAGATGTTCGTTCACAGCTGTCCCTAAACCAATAACAATATGAAACCGAATAATTATATGGGGTGTTTTTGTTTATTTTGCCTGCTACGTGTAATTAATGATGTTAATATGCTTAAGGTGAATTTTACACGTAACAGTCTTTAAACATGCCCATAATTGTGTCTACACCCCGATAAAGAGTCAATGAAGGCAAGCTTAAAAATACTTCCCTACTATTATTAATTTATAGAAAATAATTTTTGATGTGGTCAGATTCAGACATAAGTACGCACCTTTTTACAGACGAACGTGGAAAGTTTTTTCACGAGCTAAGCGAGCAGAAACCAAAGCACTCTTCGCAGAACCGAGTTTTTCCAAATTTTGATAGCAGGTAAGATGTGATCGTAATCAGAAAAAAGACTTTCTAAAAATGCAAAAATCCAATATGGCACCCATTGGAAAAATCAAAATCAAGTAATGTCACTTTTGTATCAAGAACCTCTTGGAAAATTGGATGACAGATTTAGATTGCCCATAAAAAGTGTCCTAACAATGGAATAGCTAAAAAAGTCTAGTTCTTTCGGTATTCGCTGGAAAACAAAAAGATTTAAATCAAAATTTCCTTTTTTTTAGAACAATTAAAAATTAAAAACTGACACCTCAAATTTTTTTTAAGATAATTGATCACCATAGCAATGCGCAACTTTGCCCTAACTTAATCATGCTCGTATCTTTTACGGTTTAGAAGATCCCAATGGTGAGGCTCGAATTTGAGAATTTGAACTACTCTCTATATATATATATATATATATATATATATATATATATATATATATATATATATATATATATATATATATATATATATATATATATATATATATATAATCACTGTGCCTTAATTACTTACAAATGCTAAAATGCATCGATAGTCAGCACATAAGCGCTTAAACTCAGGTGCTGGCGCCTGACGAACTCTCAAATCCTTAAGAACGAAAATTTACCTAGCGGCCACTTGAGACCTGACAGCTCTTTTATGTTAGACGACACTGCTGAATTTCTCCAGCAGCAAGCCCAACAAGTACTTTATTTTTGCGCTGCGGAATAGTTTGCGCTTGTTATGTAGCGTAGTAGTTTACGTTTTACACCTTACTTTTATCTCACCTAAAATATATACTGAAAAAAATCTGATCACCCAGTAATTAGGGTTGATCCATAGTGTGTCAAACTTTAAAAATTCTGGACGCAGCAAGTGCGTTATGGTAGCGAATTTTCATAAAAATGTTTTTAAAAACAAATATGTGTGTTTTTTAAGAAAGCAGGCATCAAATTTGGTTACCAGTATAATCTATATATTAGAAACAATGTGCCATGTTTCATCAAAATAACTTTATTGTGTGAAAATGTACAAAATTTTCCAAAAGTAAACTTAAAGTGTTCCCGAAAAAACACGTTTCTTGGTCAACCTTATAGGTTAATAGCAAATTGAGCTGTTCAAATATGAAACATTTGATCAAAATTCGCTACCATAACGCACTTGCTGCGTCTAGAATTTCTTTTCTTACAAACATGCATTATATCTCGATGGAAAATGCAAAAATGCAATAACATAAGGCGTGTTTGATTAAAAAAAATTCGGGACGCAGCAAGTGCGTTATGGTAGTGAATTTTCATAAAAATGTTTTTAATAACAAATATGTGTGTTTTTTTAAGAAAGCAGGCATCAAATTTGGTTACCAGTATAATCTATATATTAGAAACAATGTGCCATGTTTCATCAAAATAACTTTATTGTGTGAAAATGTACAAAATTTTCCAAAAGTAAACTTAAAGTGTTCCCGAAAAAACACGTTTCTTGGTCAACCTTATAGGTTAATAGCAAATTGAGCTGTTCAAATATGAAACATTTGATCAAAATTCGCTACCATAACGCACTTGCTGCGTCTAGAATTTCTTTTCTTACAAACATGCATTATATCTCGATGGAAAATGCAAAAATGCAATAACATAAGGCGTGTTTGATTAAAAAAAAAGGAAATTTGTATCACCAATGACTTATGGGCCACCCTGTGATTGTAGAAATATTATTTTAAGATGTAGCTCAACACACCCTATGATTAATATATACAAATTTTTTTTCATATCTTATATAATAACGGATATATTGAGCTTTATTGATTTTTTACGAAAATTCGACAAAAATTATATACCATTAAACGATAAACTCTATAGCTAAGGCTACTGCCAAGCATCAGAGAAAGGGTCTATTTGAAATGAATTTTCTGCAAATATTTTAGTAAAATGAAGGACAATGACGGTTGAAATTAAGACTTTAGGGTTTGTAAAACATTCTTCTTGAGACATTTTATTTCTATAGCCCGTATTAGATTCAAGTTATTTGCCTAAATGTTACCAATTTTGACATTTTAAATCGCCACTTTGACGTTTTGAGGAAAACCCCAATTTATTTTTCTTAAAATGCCTATAACTTTTTTGTCTTTTGACTTACATTGCTAAATTTTGGTAGGTAGCTTACTTATAAAGATATAAACCAGCGTACTAAATTTGGTTGCCCTTACTTTTTTAATTGCGGAGATATAAATTTTTTTCGAAAGAAAACAAAAAATTTTCCGGGAAAACCTAGGCACATTTTCCTGCTTAACAAACTCATCCAAGCCATTTGCAAGAGGAATTTTTTCACCAAATTTAATCACAATCGGCCCATTATTTTTTGAGTTATCGGTGTGATACATATATATATATATATATATATATATATATATATATATATATATATATATATATATATATATATATATATATATATATATATATATATATATATATATATATATATAATATATATATATATATATATATATATATATATATATATATATATATATATATATATATATATAAACATATAAAAATTGAAACTGACCCCGGATATGTTTTCTGGGGGGCCTAATTAGCGCTCATTTGAAGAAATTTTTTCAAAATTCAAAAGTCGGGATCTCCTCATTAGTGAATTTTTTTTAAGAAAATTCACTAAAATGATTATATTTTCAAACCAAAATACAAAGAAATAACAAAGTTCTTTTAATATTGAGTTGGCTGCCGCGGTTTGGTTATGCATTCGATAACACTTCGAGGCATGCTTTAAATTATATATATATATATATATATATATATATATATATATATATATATATATATATATATATATATATATATATATATATATATATATACTTCAGAGATCTCTTCCACTTGTCTGAAATTACCTTTTAGGTCAATTAAGTGATTTATTGAAAGCATAAATATTTATTTATTTATGGCCTAAAGAAAAAAAAGAATTTCCCGAAGCAAGTTACGGAAGTGAATTTTCATAAAAATGTTTTTAAAAGCAAATAGGTTTGTATCTCCAATGCAAGCATTATTGATTTTTTTAAAAAGAAAATTCACTATAAAGTATATAACCGAAAACCTTCTTAGGTGTAATAACAGGTTACATAATGGTACTAGAAAAATTCTTTAAACAGCACTCGGTTCTAACTACTAGAACATCCAGTTTATTTGCCACATTTAACACCAAGTATCCACAGACTTTCCCAAAGTAAAAAAAATATACTTGGGGTGGAAGAGATTTTCGACAGATAATGAAGTAGAATATATGAGATGTTTGAAGAAGTCAGGAAATATTTAATTTAGAAGCTGTAAAGTACTAGAGGATCGTTAAAAAAATCATGATAGAGTTGAGCGCGGTTGTGATGAAAAATAAAAAAATAAATTGTTCCCAGTCTTTGGTTATATATGTAGGATAGGGAATGAATATTTCTTACCTCTTCCGGTACACATCTTCTAAAACAACCAGAATAGCAATTTATCTTTGTTTCACAATATTCGATGCAATTTCCCATGCATTGATTGCAAGACGTGTCGGTGCAACATCTTCGACCATGGCAGAGATTGCAGTTGTCGCTTTCTGACTGACAGCAGATTAAATTTTTATTCAAACAGTCTGGGCATCCTGCTCCCGAACAAAATTTTGTGCATGTATAGTCAATACAAGAATAGCATCCATCTTTGTTACATATATTTTCTGAGTTAAACAGCGCTGACGATGAGGATACACTCCATGCTACTGTCATCACCAAAGCTACTAAATGCTTAAGTCCAGTCATCTGAAAAATATAATCAAATAGATTAGGCGATTTCGAGAGGTTCAACAACATCTTAATTAACAAATGTACGTTTGGCGGAAATATCTGAATTCTTTTGTTATATCTCGGACATGCTTTTGCAGGTATTTTTTATTTTATAAAGCAATCTATCACGTGACTCCTCATAGGCGGCGGAGCGAGGTTTGTACATTTTTTACTATTATTATATTTAGATATATATATATATATATATATATATATATATATATATATATATATATATATATATATATATATATATATATATATATATAGATAGCTGTCCTGGTTGTCCAATAACTATTATCCCAAATATGTCGGGCGACGGAAGATCTATTTACAGTACCGTGTGCCCTAGCAAGTTTTTAAAACTATTTTTTGTCGAAAATGTTAGTTGCAAGTTGTTGTTTTTTCAAATGCTATCTAGACCACTCGTGATTCGAGGTTCAAGTGGTAAGCAAACAAAGTTTTTTCGGCTTTCTCTCTTCTAAACGTCGTTGACCCCGCTAACATTTTCTTTATTTTTTGTTTGCTAATTAATTTCTCCACTAAGCAAGCAGTTATATTCCGTTATATTCGGTCACGTTCTTAATATATTTTAATTCTTTGGCATATCTACTTTTAGTTAAGGGAAAAATAATTAACCTGTTGATTAAAAAATTCAGACTGGCAACCTTTTGTGCGTACGTATGATGTGAGGCATTCGGAATGCAGTTTAGAGTGGTGGTTTCTTTTCTATGGAAATTTGATTCTATAAAATTTACCCACAAATTAGAAATTAATAATAAATTACCCTTTCTAGATGTACTAGTTATCAGCCACTTTAGAATTCGATGTCCATAGAAAAGAAACACTCTAAACTACATTCCGAATGACTCACATCATGCGTAAGCACAAGAAATGGCCAGGCTGAATTTTTTTAGTAAACAGGTTAATTAAATTTGCTTCAAGCGAAAGTAGATATATCAAAGAATGAAATTATATTAAGACCGTGGCCAAATATAACGGATACACAGCTTGCCTAGTGGAGAAATTATTAGCAAAGAGAAAACAAAGAACATGTTAGCGGAATCAACGAGGTTTAGAAGAGAGAAAGCCGAAAAAAGTTTTGTTTGCTTACCATTTGAACCTTGAATCACTAGGGGTATGGATAAGATTTTTTTAAAAGCCAACTTGCAACTAACATTTTCGACAAAAAATACTTTTAAAAACTTGCTAGGTAACCCAAAACACAAGGATAGTACGGCCAAAGTGTCGGGTATTTATGAAATAAGTTGTAATAAGTAAAGACTGTGATCTTAAAGACGCCGGACAAACAAAAAGATCTATTGGAATTAGATTCAAGGAGCATTTAGCACAATTAAGATACTGTACTATAGATAGATCTTCCGTCGCCCGACATATTTGGGATCATAATCACCACGTTAATGAGAAGGATCTAAAATTGATAAAAAATTTTGAATAAACTATTCCAAGAATATATATATATATATATATATATATATATATATATATATATATATATATATATATATATATATATATATATATATATATATATATATATATAGCTAAATATAGTAATAATTAAAAAAATGTATGAACCTCGCTCCGCCGCCTTTGAGCTTTATAAAATAAAAAATACCGGCCAAAGCACGCCCGAGAGATAATAAAACAATACATATCTTTCCACCAAACGAAAATATGTTAATTTAGGTGTCGTTGAACCTCTCCAAATCGCTAGTGACCGACTACCTGCAGAATTGCAGAAGAATATAAATAGAGCTGCGGATATAATATGTTTAGAACTATTCATCTTCTGATGACGCTAACTTGGCGACTGAAACGATCATCAGGTCTTTTAAAAATGTGTTGTGGTGATTTGGGTTGTCTAAGTGTGCTTATTATAACACATTTAAATCAAAAGCTCTATAATTCAAACTGCTTTAGATCTCTATTTAAAGATTAAAAGAAGAAAGCTATGGGCATTTAAAGTAGAAACTTTGGGTGCCTCTGATGAGCATAGAAACGCACAAAAACAAAATATTTTGCATGGATAACAAAATATATTGTATATTACAGACAAATAGTAAGTTTATTGGCTCAAAAAGATCAAGAAGTACCAGGAAAATTTCTTTGAACATTTTATAGCTTCTCTTCTTAAAACGTGAAAGTCGCGATTTCAAACGTCGAAATTGGCAACATTTAAACAAAGAATCTGAAACGAATACGGCTTATGTAGAAAAAATGTGGCAAGAAGCGCCTTTTACCAAAAACCCTAAGTTTCAGCTTCAGCCGTTATTGTCTTTCATTTTACTAAAATGTTTGCATAAAATTCATTTCAAATAGACTTTTTCTCTGATGCTTTGGGAGTAGTTTTAGAGAGTTTATGGTCTCATACCCTACATGTTTTAGCGAATTTGTGTTGAAAAAGGTTGGTATTGAGGCAACCGCGACTTTTGAATTTTAAAAAGATGTTTTAAAATGAGCGTGACTAGGCCCACAGAACCAGCATCCGGGGTTAGGTTTTTATCTGTTTACATATATACAGGCTGATCCATTTCTACGGTAAAGCTCAATATATCAGTTATTACACAAGATACGAGAAAAAATTGTATGCGTTAATTATATGGTGTCTTGAGCTGCATTTTGCAAAATTATTTAGACAATCACAGCGTGGCCTATAAGTCGTTGCTGACACAAACTTTCTTTTTTTTTCAATCGAACACCCCTTATATTCTTGCATTTTTCAAGGAAATGCATCGAAATTGCGCGTTTCCAAAAAAAACTAATCAGGGCGCAGTAAGTGCGTTTTGGTAGCGAATTTTCATTTAATGCTTCAAATTCCGAAAACTCAAGTTGCTATTAAGCTTGGGGTCGTTGACTAAAAAATCAGTGTTTTGAGGAACATTTTAGGGCTATTTTCGGATAATTTTTGTACATTTTGAAACAATACAGTTATTTTGATAAAATATGGTATTTTATTTTTTCTACTATATAGGTTATACTGGTAACCAAGTTTGATGCCAGCTTTCAATAAAAAAAGACATCTTTTATAGTAAAACATTTTAATGAAAATTCTCTTCCATAACGCACTTGCTACGTCCAGAGATTAATATTTTGATTCTCTATTCTAAGCTGCAACCTACCAATTAGTTTTTTAAGTATTTTCTTCCAAAACCTAAGCTGCAATTTTACAATCTGTCGATCAGTTTTTTGGATATACGCCTTCAAAATAAAACGTAAAATAATATCAGCCTCAAACACGAAATTGATACAATTATTTTGTACATGTTACCTGGAAGTTTTGAAAGCGAATATCTAAAAAATGAATCGGTGAATGGTAAAACTGCGGCTTTGAATAGAGACTCAAAAGAGCTTTCCAAAAACGTATCAATCGACCTATTTTCGATATTTAAGTTAAATATATGCACCTATATATTTAATATACAAGCATCTAAAGAGTCTAATGGATTATAAAAGAAGATTCTAGGAGCGCTATCTAACGGCATTTGTTTTTAATGCAAATTCACTAAGAATAGTAGCCATATTTCCTTTACGCACGTACATCAGGTAGACCAACCCTTTTGTTAAATATAATACTACCCTAGCAATAAATAAAGCAAACAAATTTAGATACGTTTAATTGAGTATCACATATCAAAACAGTCTCGATTTTGTCACCAGTAAAAACAAAACTAAATATTTTTTATAGATAATTCAGACTGAAAATAGAACATTTTATAAGGACTTACCTTGTTTTAATAAGTCCAAGAGTATTCACTATATAAGACGGCGTTCGATTATGAAATAAAAAATCAGCCATGAACTTGCAAATATATCTTCCCAAATCTGCGATAAAAATGTCCAAGGGCAGCGCAACCTTCAGGTATGAATGATTTCTTTGTAAAAATTTGGCGGAACCATTTGAATGTAGACGATAATTTAAGTTGAATTATGTGTAAACAGATGTTACCAACGGAAGGGCGGGTACACCTTTACATATTTAAATTTATTAGGGGTTATAAAAATAAATTTTTTATTTGCATAGCTTTTTTCATTTCCGTTGTAGTTACGCTTGGGTTTCGTTTAACTGGATAAGCTTTGAAGTATATTTATAGATCTTGACAACTAAGGATATGATTGTGAAACGAACATGCACCTGTTGTTGTTGCTCGAATTATGGCAGTGGCTTTTGGCCATTAGCTCATTTTTCCAATTAAGGAGGTATAGTCAAATGTTTCCATCCCAGCGGGTCATTGATATCGGTTAACAACAAACAATACCGTCGAATCACCTTATGCATATATATATATATATATATATATATATATATATATATATATATATATATCTTTATCTTTCCTATACGTACACCCCCCGCATACAACCTACCTCCCAAAATACGTATCAACAATTGTTTGACATCTAGTATACACACATATATAGAGTTAAATATAAATTCAAACATATACACATATGACAAATATACGTATTAATTTTTTCCAATTTTATTATATTCAGGATTGCACAAGAGATACTAATCTTCGTGCCAAAACATACACCTAAACGGCCAGCAAGTAAAAATGTTTACGTCTTTTGCGAGTAATATCACAGATGATGTTAACAGAAGTAGAGGCGACCGTGATGACAAAGAAAGCATTCAATAGACAAAATACTTTTCCCACTAATAAACATTTTAGTTTGTACCTGATGGAGAGGTTCATCAAGTCATACGTATGAAGTGTTTTAATGCAGGGGGATTCCAGGGCAATCTGGATTCAGAATGAGTAAAACATAATGAAAACAGAAGCTCCTATATCCCAGATTCTCTT
Organism: Tillus elongatus; assembly: GCA_964006375.1. Lineage (NCBI taxonomy): Eukaryota > Metazoa > Arthropoda > Insecta > Coleoptera > Cleridae > Tillus > Tillus elongatus. The sequence continues at coordinate 144,940,567 of OZ023264.1, read as the reverse complement.
CTGGAGCCAGCTGTTCCTCTTATAAAAGATTCAACTCTCACAGTCATTTTACTTAGTACGTGTCGGAAAAGTAACTTGAAAGAGTCCTCAGATTTATTGAACTCTCATCAAATACTTGCACATTTTAACGTAATTTGTTATCGATATCTAGGTAGATGGATGCCAGGCTTTAAGACTTATCAAGGTGTAAATGATAACTCTTAGAACCAGTTTTTAGTATCCCTGTAAAATAAATTTAAAAACGAAACGACTGTAAAAGAGGGTTAGAGAGAATAGACACAATAATACAAAGATAAACAATGATAACAAATTTATTACTTGAGTTTGAAGTTAAAACACAGTAAATAGGGGTCGAAAAGAAGGGGCTATACCAACAAGTGGATCCTCATAGCCACCGACAGCCAGGCAGTCCTTAAGGCCCTAAGTAGCACACGGTTAAATTCCGGCTGGCAAGCGAATGCCGAGACGAGAGGAACGACCTAGCTGTGCAGAATGAGGTCACCTGGGTGCCGGGTCACTCGAGGGTCAAAAGCAGAAGCTGACAGTCTCGCGAAGAGAGGGTCAGCAGTACAATTTATGCGACCAGAATCGGTCCTGGGAGTGACGAAGAGCACAGTCAGGGGATCCATTAAATCCTGGGTCAGAAACGAACATAATGTGTACTGGGCAGACTGTCCAGGGCTCAGACATGGGTAGTCAGTAATCGAGGAACCCAGTTCAAAGAGAGCTGTGGAGCTGCTAAATCTTAGCAGAGGACAGGTCAGGAAGATAACAGGTCTCTTGACGGGACACATGGCCGTCAAGAAACACCTGCATAAAATGGGGCGGTTCGAGGGAGACCTCGCATGCAGACTATTCGGCGAGGGGGAGGAATCAGCCCGGCACATGTTGTGCTAGTGTAAAGCTCTGGACCGCAAAAGACAACTGATCTACGGACAGCCCAGACTGGAGACAGAGCAATATAAAACTTCACCCTACCAATTGCTGTGCAGACTAGTTCAAGGCACAATAAGCCAAAGGCTGCGGTGCTATGGGGCGGCAAAGACGCGGACGAGCCCTAAGGGACACAAATAGGGGCCGACAGAGAAAGGCACCTCAAATCATCCTTATGACAGGTTTTATCAGGTCCTAAATCACTAGCGACTTTGAGTTAATTATGATGGATTAACAGATTATAAGAATTTACTACAGTTAAACGTTACTAAACTTTAAAACCCCAGCTTTCCTGGAACGTTAAACTCTGAAAAGTTAATTTGAAAATTTAAAATAACACAAAAATTAAATCATTTATAGATATTTCTCAATTATTAATTTAGAACATGGACATCGAGGATAGCTATCTCGTATGTGATAATATTGCTATTAAATTTTCAAGATAAATTAATTACTAAAAAAGGTAAAGGTAAGATGCTTACTGGCAATTAGGCCATTGCTGGCCCTTTTTGCTCATCTAAACTAACTTACCCTCCACCTTGAGCTCGATCTCAACGACGACAGTGATTTGAAAAATCATCCGCCGCCGGGGAGTCTCGAACCGTCGACCCCCGAGTCCGTACTGGAAAGTCTGAATCGACTTTTCCGCACGGCCACGGAGGCGCTAATTAATTACTAAAACAAAACATACTTCATAATATTTTACAGATTCAGAAATGTAAATACAAATAATATTTACATATTACATACGAGATCTAGGTAATCGTTAGTCAAATCAAACACATACCTATTACTTCATTAATTAAACTGATGGATGAAGATGTAAAGAACATAACATACATGTGTTTTTCGAACTTCAAAAGGCCTTTACAGGCTGGTGTCGATGGAGAGTCACCTGGGTAAGGTAAAACGCCTTACATGTAGACCTGAGTATGCAGTCGGCCGAAAAATTAACTCAGGTGTCGCTACGACAGCTAACCAAAATTAAGCTGTAGGAGACGGTGAATGCCCTCAGACACAAGGCCTGCAGAACAAAAGCTGGAGACCAATGACAGCAGCCCTAACCTGGAATTGGAACAGACCTAACCTGGCACTGGAATGATAACAGCTCGGAAACGGAAACATCAGCCTGCAACTTGAATGCTAGCAGCCACGAAATGGAAACCAGAATGTTTCAACAAAAGAACAAAAAAACGATCATAGTACACCCGCTATATGTTAGAAAAGGGTTTTAAAATAACTTACCCTTCACGGGGAAGATCCGACAATTAGCACACAGATATCCAAGCAATAGGTATTTTATCTAATTTATTACACAACTGATTACTTAAAAATGCAACACATTTATATTTAATTTACTAGCTTCATTGCCATCGCAAACTTTGTGCTTGCGTAAAGCCTGAATCCGTTTTTTTTATAGCCGATCTTCCCTTTGCAGCCTGAAGCGGACTTATCTGTCTCGTTCGCGAGTCTTTTCTGTCCTTCTCTAGAACTCAACGCTCTCTGTATTGAAGGAAGTACGCATACATATACTCATGTGGCGTCTTAGTTGCTGGCTCAGAGACTCGGATTCTGTGACGTTATTAATCAAACTTGTGAAGCCTTTTCTAATGGATTTCTTTATCTGCATTTCAATGATGTCATTCTGGATATGCATCTTCCTTATCTATGCGTATTTATTGTCTAACGAAAAGAATATAATGTTACATTTTACGCTGCTAGATATTATTAAAGCAATTTTAATTTTAGCGAGAAGTCAGAACGGTGTTTATGTTGCAGCGAATTTTAATAAATATTGCTCATCGTATTTAAACTACAATATTTAACGCACATTTAAATCCAAGGCAATAAATACCAGTAGAGTTTAAAAAGAAATACTAACAGTTGTTAATGCATATGCATGGTGTCCGAAAAATGCAAGCCCCGACCTAAAAAGTTGAGCGTAATAACTTCTCCACCGGAGAAAGGCTGCAGATATCTGCCACTTCTACTGATACTACCATTGACATTGCTCCCCAAAAATCGCTTCTTTAGCACACTTGCGACCTATAATCGGAAAACTAGTTTCAGTCAAAAATACCACGCATTTAGTGTCAAATTACCCACTTGTCTAACAGTTTGCTACGAATCCTTGTTTAAGCTTTGGAATGCTCTCTCGGCAGACCTATTTCGGAAGACATAATCTCCAACTGATGAAGAAGGGACTAAACACATATTTTGTGGTGCAACAATCAAGTTTTTGATGTGGTAGGACATGCCTTTCGCAAAGAAATGGAAAGGCGTCTATTTGTTTTTAGTACACATTGTCAAATTTGAATCAAGTGAGATTGTGTGTGAGCAAGTTAAATGTCTGCATGATGTTTCAAAATTGGGTATGTATGTTCTAATTATGAATTATTTCATTATTGAATCATGTTTAGTGGGACATTTCTTAAACATTGCATACTAGTTTCTAATTCAAAATTAAGCATATATTGTAAATCTGAGACATTTCAATATCGTTTCATGTTTAGTACAATTTTCATTTAGTATGATTTATGTTTAATGGGACATTACTGAAACCTTGCATACTAGTTTCTTGCGTGGTTTCAAAATTGCGTATATTTTGTAATTGAAGGCCTAGCAGCAACAAGGAGGTAGCTGTTTTATTTTAAATTTTACAGGAGGTAATAAAACATACATTGCTAACTAATTCTAAAATACAGCTTTTTGATTTTTTTAAATGATGTTAATTTATCATAGAGAAGCCTTTTTGGAGCTACAAACACAAAATAAGTTTTCTGGTTAATCCATGAATGTATAAAAATAATTGCAGATACCTCTTTATTGCTCTCAACAACGTAAAAAAATGGAACATCCGTTTAAAAAAAAATTATTATTATAAATCTAGATGGTTATAATGTTAACAAAACTTAAAACATAAAACTAAAAATATGTAAAATTACTCTCCGTCCGAGAATTCCCCATCATTTGTGACATCTGTTTCTTCACCGCATACTACTTGACTCGATTGGTCTGACACAAGGAAGGTATAGTAGTCAATGTCAGCTTTGGGGACATATCTTTCAGCAAGATGCATAAAATTATGACATTTTTTTCTTTTTAAGGGGGAGGAGATGATTGTATAATCTATTTGTAATTATATCAGGGCACTCATTAGGACGCTTCTGTATAACAAACTCAGAAAAAATAGTGAAGTTGCTTGTTGCACTGCACCTTATTTGATTTTTGTGTTCAATAGAATATTCAAAGACCCTGTACTGCGAAATTTTAAACTTCTACTTTTCCTTATTACTGATAATCTTCTTGAAATAAACAGAAAAGTGGTCGACAAAATTAAAAATCATGTCCTGTGTAACAGGAACTACAACAAAATGTATCGGACTACTATTTTTATAATGTTATATATAATCTGAAGGCAGATATATCCTTTCTATGTTACGGTCATATTTTTCCCCCACCCCAAAGCATCTGTCACAGGGCAAGAAACTGTGCTCAGGTTCAGGAAAACGATGAATAATCTTGTCGAATCGGCCTGTTTTTACTAATGTTTGCAAATATTGTAATAAACATTCATTTTTGTTTTGTGCACCGCAATTATCAGAAAACAGATACAAAATCTTCACATTCCTGTATATCGAAAATATAATCAATTTTCGATAAAGTGATTAAGAAAACTTATAGTCTCGTTTGGGTTTTTGTGCCGGTTATCTCTTCGTACATATAAAAATGCGCCTTTCTGTGTTTTGCGGAATGTATACAAAAGTTATACATCCACAACTGTCTCAAATAAGAGACGTCGCCAGCTCAGACTTTTTGGCAAGGGCGCATTCTGTTCATGCGCAAAACACAGAGTTTCAATGTGAGGATTATCTTCACCCAACTTTGTTTTTTCTCTCAGGGTGTTAAAAAAACGTTGGCTTTCGCTTGGCGAACATATTTTTCTTGTTCTAGTTTTACAATCTCATATTCTGGAAGATGATTCCTCGCTTTTAACTGACTGTCGATTTTATCACATACCTGGCATGTATCAGATCTCGGATGTCTAAAACTAATATTGAAATTCTCTTTGAAATAACGAAAGTAAAAATCACAGGTGACTTTAGGTTTGTGAGCATTTTTTTTCTTATATATACCAATATTTATACACATCTGGCTCAAATTTCTCTAAATAAAGCTCATGCATCCTTTTGACATTAAGTTCAGGTGATAAGTAGTATTTTTTGAAATTTTGAGATCTACTATAATGACAAGTTCGCCGTGGAAAGGATTTAATATGGCTACTAACTTGCATCATTATTTCAGGTAAAATGCTGAAAAGGTATATTATGATGTTTACTTCTCATATTAGAAGGTGCCGTTGTTGCATTGTTAACGGTAATATGTGACGATAGCCGCTCCACTCTTTTAGTAGAAACCCCATGCATAGCACAGAAACCTTTTTTGCAAACTCTTTCTTAAAGAGTACCCAAGCGAAACTAAAAATAATAACACGTGAGTAGTTGAGACAATAAATCCAAAATAAAGTTCTTACCGTGTATAAACAGGAATGTTTTTTTTCCGATTACCACTACTTATATTAAGATTGATTGGTTTTGTTGTGATTAGCCCAGGAGATAGATGTCTTGCTTCATTTTGTCACCCTTTTTGTTGAAATTTTGGATTACTAAGGCACGTTTCTCTTCTGAAACTTTTTCAAAGCATTTATATTTACAACGGCAATCACTTCCCGTTGTTCTTGGCAGATTTGGCTTATTTCTTGAACTAGTGTGTGCTTTTCCCTTTGCTAGTAATCGTTTTCTAACATTTCTCTTCCAGTTCTTGTCGTTACTTGTTTTCCTTTTGTTCACAGCGGGAGCATTAGAATTACCGCTATCTTCGTTTTCGGTAATCTCCGTGCCAGATGGTTCGTAATTGTCACTAGATCCATCACTAAAATCACTTGTAAATCACTCATTTTTGAACCGCCAAAGTTACGTCTGACAGCACTTAAATGTTAGGTTAGGATATTATATGGTTCTCTAAAATCGTTTGTGCCCTGACGTTTGGAGCAACACCGATGTATCTGATACATGTAAATTGCTGTTGTGCCAAACAATATATGATGTATATGTAAACTCGTCCCTCACATCCTACTCAGTGCACTTGATACTCCCTTATTGCACCAACCGATAAGCATAATTTATTTGCATAGAATACAGCAGATAACTCATTTGAGTCAAAAAATGTCGATAGCTCCTTGTTGCTGCGAGGTCTTCAATTATGAAACATTTCAATATTGCGTAATATTTAGTCGGACATTTCTGAAACGTTGCTTACTAGTTTCTATTGATGCTTCAAAATTGAGTAAATTGTACAATCATGAAATATTTTATTATTGTTTCAATTTTACTGGTAAATATGAACCAATGTATAGTAGTTTTTAATGCTGTGTCAAAATGGTGTATATTTTGTAATTCTAAATTATTTAATTATTATTTCATGTTTAGTGGGACATTTTTGATATGTTGCATACTAGTTTCTTATGATGTTTTAAAATTGCGTATACTTTGTAATTCTGAAACATTTCGTTACACTTTTATGTGTAGTACAATCTTCACTTAGTGACTCATGTTTAGTGCATACTAGTTTTTAGTGATGATTTAAAATTGCGCTTATTTTGTAATCATGAAACATTTCATTATTGCATAAGATATAATCAGACATTTCTGAAATGATGCATACTAGTTTCTGGTGATGTTTTAAAATTGCGTGTACTGTGTAATTATAAAACATTTCATTATTGTATAATATTCAGTCGGACAGTTCTGAAACGTTGCTTACCAGTTTCTAATGCTGTTTCAAAATTGCATCAAGTTTAGACTTATGGAATATTTTATTATCTGTTGTTTCAATTTTAGTGGGATATTTCTAAAACATTGCATACTGGTTTTCAATGATGTTTGAACATTGCGTATATTTTGTAATTCTAAAACATTACATTATTGGTTTATGTTTAGTGGGACATTTCGAAATCGTTGCATACTGGTTTCTAATAATGTTTTAAAATTGCCTGTATTCTGTACTTGTCAAACATTTCGTTATTGTTTTATGTTTAATGGAATAATTCTGAAATGTTGCAAACTAGTTTCTAATGATTATTTAAACTTGCATGTATTTTGTAATTCTCTGTGTGTGCGTGTCTTTTGTTTTTTTAACGTTGGCCTATTTCCGCGACTATTGCCAAACATCGACGCCAGGGAGTAGAAATTTTGCAGAACACTTGCTTTTCTGTACGGAGCGCCGCGATCCTTAAAGTGCCCAACATCGCATGGATACGGGACCGACGGTTTTACCGTCCTTCCGAAGGGCGGAACGTGCAGACATTCATCTCAATCAAATACGATGCCACAACCTCGGTTGATGTTAATTTTCCGGTATGTACTGATAAAGCGAAAGGGAACCCTGGAATCAAGCCCAGTACCCTCGGGTCCAGATGCACACGTTCGTACCACTAGACCCCCGAGGCTCTATTTTGTAATTCTAAAACGTATCTGCTTTTTCTTAATGTTCAGTGGGTACAAAAAAATGGTGCCTGCGACTATTTTATTACCACATCGCCACAACGTGTAGAAGTATCAAATCGGCGACAAAAATTTCAAATTTTTTTCGGCTTAAACGTCGTAAAAAGTATCAAATTTGGAAACAAAAATTTGTTTTGTCTGTCGGTGGGTCGGTTTGTTGGTTTGTCGGCCTGTCGGTCCGGTCTGTCCGTCTGTCGGTCTGTCGGCATGTCGGTCTGTCAGCCAGTCGGTCTGCCCGTCTGTAGGTATCTGTCGGTCTGTCGGTCTGTATGTCTGTCTGTTTGTAGCCACGATAACTTTAGAACGAATTGATATATCGTCTTCAAATTTGGTATACAGTTTGCACCCGACAAATTAACGGTTTGGATTTTGTTTAAGTAAAATCGCTTTAGGAGGTAGGGGATGAATGGGGGGTGATTTTGTGAAAATTTACATTTTTTGTGTGTTACAACTCTAGTAATGTAACGTTTTAGGGTTTATTTATTAGACAACTTTTAATTTCATTAAACATCTGATGTTCTGTGCTGAAGTTTAATTTGGGATTGAATGTGTGGGGGTGGAATATTTGTTTACAAAAATTTCGATTTTTTTTTTGTTAAAGCGGCGTAAAAATTTTAAAACATATAGAAAAGTTGATACTGGAACAAAAATGTTGTTGTCTGGCGGTTGGTCGGTCTATCAGTATGTCGGTATGTACGTCTGTTTGTTAATAGGCGCAATAACTTTCGAACAAATTGAGATATCATCTTCAAATTTGGTATCCATTAAGCACCTAAGAAAGGAACGTCTCGAACTGTTTTTGGGTAAGATCTATTCAGGGGGTATGGGATAAATAAGGGGCGATTTGGTGAAAATTCACATTTTTCCAATAAAACTCGAGTAACATAACGTTTCAAAAGTTTATGGGTACAGGAATACAAATATTTTCTTTGTACTCAAATCATGGGCCCTATATTCATTCCATGAGAATGTCTTTCTAAGAGAATAAATGATCATAGTTATGTGGAAGTTATGATTCAATTTGCAGCACTATTTTACATTTAATTCATTTAAGTATAAATCTGTTTTGCATTTTCTTGGACAATATCTTAGATTTCATGGATTTTCATATAAATCTTACTCACTTAAACTTTTTTTTATATTTCAACAACACACCACGAGGGCTTACAGCCTAAATACTATCGTACCGTGGGTGTGGACAAGGAGGAAAGAAGCAACTTGTTAATTCTGGTTTAGAGGTTCGGAGGAGAAGGAAAAATATGTTCCGGCAAGGAATTCCACAACTTGGAAGTCCTCGGGACAAAAGAGCAGGCATAACAAGATGTTCTATGTCTGGTGACCTGGACAGTAAAAAGATGCATTCGCTTTGTTCCCCTGGTAGATCTATTGAGGGAAGCAGGTGGAGGAATTATGGAAGAAAGCCTCTCTGAGCAGTGCTTGTGCAGATATCTATAAAAGAGAGAGAGAGAGAGGTCTCCAACGACACGTCGGTGGGAAAGGGATGGCAGCCTTTGGGTAAGGGTAAGGTCACCGATGAGACGTATAGCTCTCTTCTGAATGGAGTCCAGAATAGCGAGTGTAGAAGCGACAGCGGCACCCCAGATGTGGGAGCAGTATTCAAGGTTTGGCCTTATTTGTGAAGTATATAAGGTATAGAGATTAGCTGGTGAATAGTATTTGCGAGCACGGAAGAATATACCTAATTTCTTAGCAGCCGCTTCTGCAATTGATGTGACATGTTGGTGCCAATTGGGATTTCGATCCACAGAAATGCCAACAAGTGAAAATGACTTATTACTTTGAATAACTTGGTTGTTTATTGTGACGGGTCTAGGGCTGGTGTATCTCTTATGAGATAGAAAGCAAGACTGAGATTTGGTGGAGTTGGATGAGGAATTTGCACATTTTTTTATTCTGCTCTTATATAATTCCCCACATTGTATAAAATCAATTGCCATATAAAATTTAAATTTTTAACTAATAGTTTTCCTGTAAAAAATATAGAAAATAAAAATAATTTTCTCCGCGCCAAAACGCAGTCGTAAACAAAGATGGCCTACTGTGACGTCACGATCCGGTATCTGCCAAACGATTCTCGCTTACTCACACAGAGATCCTCATCTCACCATTAGTGTTTATGCGACTTACGTGTGCCGGATAGTTATTGTTATCAACTTATATTATTGTTAATATCTATATACTCGTATTAATTATTTTTAAAACTGTACAGTCTTATAGTATGGCTACAGAAGTTGGATTTGTCCAAGGACAATCTTACAATTTACCAAAAATTTATGTAATTACTAGCAATGTTTGCGTTTTTAGAAAACAACCCGAATTTCATGGGTGCTGAGCTAAAAGAAGTCAAAGCTGGGAGGTACGTGTCTGATATGAAACTTATTTTATCCTGTAAATATCTTTGTTGGATTTTATGTAGTAATTTCTTATAAAATATAATGTAAATAAAAGCATAACCTCAAAATGGTCTCCATTCAAATGATATACAAGAAAAATATACACCATTTCTTCCTGATTTATTTTCTTATCCTTATCCTTATCGTATTGTGATTCTGAATCTGCTGTAGCCATCACACAGTCACGCACTAAACTAGATTAAACACGACTTACTACCTTTGAACCTATGTTATACACTAAACACCAAAACTACTTAAAACTATGATAAAACTGCTCAGAATTCGATGCAAACACAAACGAAAACAAAACAACGTTAAATGGTAATGCCCGCGTAAAACGCAGATGTACCGGATCGTGACGTCACAAACCTCTTCACCAATCATACCGCGTTTTCGTCCACCCTGTCTTTTTGAATTATATTCAATATTTCAATAATTAATTACTGATTAGTTGTTCACTTTAAGGGGGTTTACTTGTAGACATATATTTTTAGAGTATTTTGCTGTACTTTAAATACGTTTTTCATCAAAAGTAAATTATATGCAACTTCCTCATTGTACAATATTTTTACTTCCCCAGTCTAATATTTTTTGGAGATCCACAGAGACAGAACCCTCCATGAATCTAATCTAATTGGGCTAAAGAGACAGGCCTAGAATATTGTATATTTGAGTGGAGGGTTCTGTCGTCGGCGTAACTCTAAACTGGGTAGGATGTGCTAGAGGGAAGGTCCTTGATGTGGGGAAGAAACAAAGTAGGGGTTAAAACTGAACCTTGAGGGACTTCTGCATTAATTGGATACAGTTTAGAGGAATGGCAATCCACGACAACAGAAATACAGGTACAGAGTTTTTGTGGTAGGCCATAGGCCGGAAGTTTATTAAGCAGCGCTGTGTGCCAGACCTGGTCGAATGCTTTGGATATGTCTAAAGCGACAATCTGGGATTCACCGTGTAGTTCCATAGATTTGTTTCAAGAATGGGTGACAAAGGAAAGGAGGTCGGCAGTTGATCTGCGCTGACGGAATACATACTGCCTGTCGTGGATTAAATGGAAAATTAGTTAGGTATTTGGTTTTAGAAATTATAGAACGTAATGTTTCAATAATTTAACTAATTTAATATACGCTTTTTAAGGTTTGAATAGATTGCACAATGTGTTAAATAATGGGGTTATTGCTTTCAATCTATCACTCTCAGGCAACGTGTCAGAAGTGAGTTGAGACCATAGTTCCTTTGGTAACTCTCCAACACAATTATTTGAGGAACACAAAGCTACTTGAAAAATGACGTTACAATGACATAGAAAGAAGCTACTGGAGACAGAGGGTCATGGTTGGGATAACAAACCGCTGTCGCCTTAGAGTGTGATGATGCTGAATTAAAATATGTTATTAAATTTGAGAAATTTCCCTATAACTCATAACAGCATCGTTTACTTTAAACTTTTGTGATAAAAAAATTCCTAAAATATTACTTGGTGATTAATTTGAAAGCTATGAAACAAGTGCGGCAATGGCAATACTCTTGAACTTTGGCGTCGGTCAATTGCTTTATAAGCAATCTATCATTCCTCAGTTACACATGTTCAAATTTTATATTTTATTACATAGTCTAATCTGGTTTTGCTTAATCAACTCTGGAAGCATCGGTGAAACAAAAAATGTCTACTACGAAGCAAGTGAGTTTCTTTTTACGTTACCAGAATTCTTTGTATTAAAATAAGTAAGTTTTTTTATTATCACTAGACTAGAGCCTCGGTGGTTCAGGGGTAAGAACGTGTGCCTCTGAACCGAAGGGTACTGGGTTCGATCCCAGGGTACTCGTTTCACTTTTTTAGTACAAACTGTACAATTAACATCAACCGAGGTTCTGACATTGTATTTGAGCAAGTTGAATGTCTGAACGTTCCGCCCTTCGGAGGGGGCGTAAAGCCGTCGGTCCCGCGTTCATGCGATGTTGAGCATGTTAAATATTCCTACCCTCCTTACAGAAAGGTAGGGGTTCGGCAAAATTTCCAGGATAGTGAGGTGAAACTGCTCCCTGGCGTCGGTGATTGGCCATAGTGGCGGAAATAGGCCGAAGTTAAAGAAACAAAACACACACAATATCACTAGGCACAATTAGTGCACTACAGAGAACCTAATTCACCACATCATATTCGTAAAACCTGACGGTCGTTTCACTAACAATTTTAGCGTCATCAGAAGATACATAACGTAGGGCTTTTAACAACTAAAATTGTATTAGTAAATATAAAAATTTTTTTTTTGAATTTTGAAAAAAATTCTTCAAATGAGCGCTAATTAGGCCCCGAAAACACATATCCGGAGTCAGTTTTTATTCCTATATATATATATCAGACCGATAACTCAAAAAATAATATGCCGATGTTGATCAAATTCGGTAAGTACCTTCCTTTTCAAAATGGCTTAAATAAGTTCGTTAGCCAGAACAATCAGCCCAGTTTTTCCAGAAAAATGTTGTGTTTTCATTCGAAAAAAAAAAAAAAATTTCTGGAAATAACAAAGGAAGGGCAGCCGTGGTACGCGTGTTTGCATTATAAAGAGTGAACCATGTACCAAAATTCAGCTCTGTAAGTTAAAAGACCAAAATGTTATAGGCATTTAAAGAAAAAACGTCAAAGATGCGATTTGAAACGTTAAAATTGGCAACATTTAGACAAAGAACCTGAAGCAAATACGTATTATGTAAAGAAAATGTCGCAGGAAGAGCATTCTGCAAACCCTTAAGTTTCAGCTTCACTCGTCATTGTCCTTCAGTTTACTAAAATATGTCCAAAAATTTTTGCATTTTTTTTTCGATATATGATGCATATTTTTGTTTTGTTAAATATTTTAAATGTCAATAACTCAATTTCCAATAACCTAAGATTCAGTGCCTACGAAACCAGTTTGTTTGGAAAGATTTTAAGTTTATTTTCGGAAAATTTTTGTACATTTTTAAACAATAAGTTATTTTGATAAAATATGGTACAAGGTTTCTACTATATAAGTTATACCGGTAACCAAATTGATACTTGCTTACGTTAGAGAAACATATTTGCTATTAGAAACATTTTTATGAAAATTAACTTTGATAACGCACTTGCTGCGTCCAGACTTTGTATTTTAGGTGCCAGATAATCAACAACACTAACAATAGAGGCTCTTAACTTGTTGCTTGGCTTAAGATTTTCTATATCTACGTGGTGATTATTAGCCTAAATATGCTGGACAACGCATGACTTATCTGTAGTACCCTCTCTCAGTTATTTTAGATGTTCCTTAAATATAGTTTCAATATATCTTTTAGTTTGTTTAACATTGTTAGGTTTATAATCCTGACAACCTATTCCATAGATAGTCGACATTTCAGTGGCTTTATTCTTTTATTTTGGGTCACTTAGCAATTTCGTTAAGATATATTTTGACGAAAATCTTAGCCGCAAAATGGCTTTCTTAAAAACGACTTTGAGATCTATCGTAATTTTAGATTCAACTGGCAAGCAGATAACTTTTTTGTCTGCTTTTTCTCCTAGATGTCGTGGATTCAGCTAACATTAATTTCTGTTTTGTTTAATAATTAATTATACGTCTAAGCAAGCAGACCGACTATTCTATTTGTATTGTAGGTAATCTAATTCTTTGTTATATCCGTCCCCATTTAGGGCAAACTGTATTTAACTACGCACCAGAAAATTTAATTACACCGTGTTCTGTTCGAAAGTATGGTGTACTCGGAATGTAACTGCGAGTAGTGGATTCCTTTCTGTTTACCTTGAATTGTAGATTATGCTTATTTTGGAGGACTAATAAATGACTAAATAAATAAATTCATAGATAAATCTTATAGAGTCAAATTTACTGTCCAGTCTACTTTGCCTACTTTTGTATTTAACACCGCTAAAAAATATAAGTTGTATTGACTTAAAGCTCTTTGTCCAGAAAATTTTCTCTACAAAGTTTACTTGTTCTTTAATTTTCTCCGTTATTTTAGAATAAACAACCATACCGTATTGTATTTTTAAATCAATTATCTGCCAAATGACACCAGATGGCGGCCTTTGATAACGCTAGTTGCACATAACATAACATATCATTACATAACATAGCATAACATTTATTAATTTCTGAACGTCACAACGTCTGGGTTAGACATATTTCCAAGGTAAAAAAGAACAGAACAAGGCTATACTCCTAGGCTTTTGCTAAATAAATTCAGTCTGGAGTATAGCCTCGTTCTGTTCTTTTTTACCTTGGAAATAACATTTATTAAACCATCAGCGATTACAGGGTTCGTCACAAGCAAAATAATTGTATAATAGACTTACACATCACAAAGAGTAGGTGAAAAATACAGATAAAATCAAAATAAGATATAAAATGAGCTAACATTAGTTATTTAAAAATTAGAGTCTTCAACTGAGTATATAGACCTGTCTAATAATTATCTTTTTAACATAGATGTAGATTGTCTTTTAGGCAATTGCGTGCCTCGTGCTGGACGTGAATTTAACACTTTAACAATAGTGTACCTAGTGGTGCATCTGCGTGCGGATTATCCTGTGATGGGAAATGACAACTTCACTTTTACCTCTAGTTTGATAACTGTGAACTTGCTCGTGGAAGATGAGACTGGATTGACAGTCATAAACGTAAAGAAGACAGGCAATTATATAACCTGCTGGTACGGTAAGTATTTTATATTTCTGGAATATTTAGCAATAAAAAGAAACGTTAGCGATCGCTCTGATGACTCCTTTCTGTGGCAGAAAGACATACTCTGCATGAGGCGAGGCTACCCACAGCAAAACTTCTTAGGTTGCAATGCTTTGAAAGTAAACTTGGTAAGTACCCCTTGGGGCGCCTTTATCTATAATATATCTTATTCTACAGATTCAGTAGATGGCTGAATTCACAAAGTGGAGATTGTAACCTGCGATGAGCACTAATAAGTACACTTGCAGAACCAAAATCACCACAACTTATTTTAAAAACCTGACGATTGTTTCACTAACCAACGTACCGCTATCATAGCATGAAAAATTCAAAGATTCAAAATTTTTCAATCTCTGATAATGCTAACTTGGTTAGTGAAACGATCGTCAGGTTTTTAAAATAAGTTCTGGTGATTTGGGTTCTCCAACTGTACTTATAGATGGCTGAAGATTACACATTCGATTTATGTGGGTTTTCCAACTTAAACAACCATATCTATGAAACCCTAAAACTTTATTATTTTCATCTGAGTTCAGTAGATGATCCTTGGTTGTTATTATTATGAGTCTTGATGTTCTTCCTGTATTAAGCAATAACTTGTTCGCCTTAACCCATGCTTCCACTTGCTGGAGCTGTTGATCACTTTTGTATTTTATAAGCGCTGGAACTGCTTTATTAATAATTGTCATGTCATCTGCGAAGATGCAAACTCTATCTGCCCTGACGTTTTCTGGCAATTCGTTAATGCCAAACAGAAAGAACATTGGTCCTAGTATAGAGCCCTGTAGAACTTATAAGTTTGTTTGTTTGAATTCGACGTGGTATTTTGCCAGTTAACCAACTGCACTCTGTTCCTTAAATACTATAAATATTGTAAAAGTGTTCCTTACTATATTATGCCCCCTGTATATTCTTCACAGCCCTCTTCATTTGTGTTTTTTATTTTAAATAAATATACCAAATACGATAGCGTTTGTTTTACGGGAACACTGGAAAACAACGAGGCTACATCAGGCTAAACCAAAACCCCCGCCTTCAATCATTTTAACAATTTTTACTTTATTCATAAATTGAAGTGAATTGGATACTGAGAAATAATTTTCTTTGTATTGTTCAACTTTGCTAAGGTTTTTGATATGCTTTTATACAGGCTGCTTTATTATTTTCTTAGTTGTCACATCTCACCTGATCAACGTGGCTTCATACCGAGGCGCTCCACTTGTTCTAACCTTCTGGAGATAATCCAATACATTTGAAATGTTCTTGATAAAAAGGGTCAGGTGGATGTAATCTATACCGACTTTTCGAGGGCTTTTGATACGATTAGCTATGGTATCATTTTGTCCAAGTTGAATGTGCTGGGCGGTTCCTCGACACTGCTTACGTTTTTTCTTAGGTCATATATGTCGAGCAGAAGGCAGTGCGTTGCGTATGGAGGACATTGTTCCGAGGAATATACTGCCACCTCGGATGTACCTCAGGGGTAAAATTTGGGAACCCTTCTCTTTCTCATACTTATTAACGACCTGCCCCAAGCTCTTCAGTGTAATCGGCTCCTCTTTTTGGATGACCTTAAATTGTATGTACAGATTGATTCTGCCCAGGACTGGTGTACTCTTCAGACTGACATTAAGAGGGTGTTTGCATGGTGTGATCGAAATCTTTTCTGCATGAAGTGCAAGGTAATGAGTTTTTCAGGAATAAAAATCCAACCTTTTTTGCCTATACGTACTTAGATATCATTATTCGACGTTGTAGCAAAACATTGACATATTTGGAGGTTATATTATATTCCACTCACAGCTTTCTTTTAGTTACCAGATTCACATACAATTATATCCGCTCTAGGAATGCTCAGATTTTTGTTAACAATTTGCGGTAACTTTGTCAATTTGCACGCTTTGAGAACATTATACTATGCTTACGTTAGGTCGATGCTTGAATACTGTTGTCTGGTGTGGCGCCCATATTATAACTGTAATGCATCCATTTCAATGAAAGTTTCTCAAGTACCTCTACATATTTTAAAGTTAATGGTTCGTATCCACCTAGGGGGTCGAGCAACTAAACTTGCTACTGTACTTTGACGAGATGTCAGTACTTGGGCGCAGCGTACATCTGCCACTGGAGTTCTCTATAAGTATAACATATGTTCCCAATTATTTTTTAAATCCACTTCTGAGCGACGTACAGTCTTTTTATATAACATCTTGCAGCTCCTCCCCAGATGAGATAGCCGTACAGCAGATGTCTCTCAACCAGAGATTTGTAAATGATCTTTAGAGGCTTTTGGTCAAACAAATCTCGATACATTTTAAACTTGCTGCTCAAAAATCGCATTTTGCACACCTGATTGTTTATGTGCTCATCCCATCTCAGATGACAGTCCACTATCACCCCCAGGTATTTCACCGTTCTCACGACAACTATCCGCACTGTTCCATGATCTCCATCTTTAATCTCCAAAGCCGCGTATAACGGCAAGCCGCTGGCGTAGCTACAAAAAGGCAAACATTTAATCTTGTTGAAGTTAATCGTGGTTAATCTAGAATCAAACCAGGTTGATATATTTTTGAAGTCATCTTCGGCTTTACTTTTCAACTCTTACCACGTTTCTCCCCTGTAGAATATGGCTGTATAATCTGCGAAGCCTATATATATATATATATATATATATATATATATATATATATATATATATATATATATATATATTTGAATGCTGCATAACACTGTATTTTCTTTTAAAAATACCCTTTATTAGTTTGCTGTACTTTCTGTGAGGAAGGTTCGAAACTGCAGTCTACGTAAACAAATAAAAAATCAAAGAAGGTACAGCAAACAAATAAAGTATATATATATATATATATATATATATATATATATATATATATATATATATATATATATATATATATATATATACTTTGTATACTTTATTTGTTTGCTGTACCTTCTTTGATTTTTTATTTGTATCAAATTTGTTTACGTGGACTACAGTTTCGAACCTTCCTGGTTGATCGCTACCATCCAGTAAGGTTCGAAACTGCAGTCCACGTAAATTATATATATATATATATATATATATATATATATATATATATATATATATATATATATATATACTCGAAAAATAATGGGCCGATTTTGATCACATCTGTTGAGTATTTTCTTTTGTAAGTGGCCTGGATAAGTTCGTTAGCCAGGAAAATTGGCCCAGGATTTCCCGGAAAATTTTGTCTTTTCTTTCGGAAAAAATTATATCCATGGAAATAACAAAGTAAGGGCAACCAAATTTGATACGCCTGTTTGTATTATAAAGGGTAAACCATGGACCAAAATTTAGGTCGGTCAGTTTAAAGACAAAAAGTTATAGGCATTTAAAAAAAAAAAATGGTGCTTTTCCCCAAACGTCAAATGCGCTATTTAAAACGTCAAAATTGGCAAGATTTAGGCAAAGAACCTGAAAAAAATACGGGTTATGTAAAGAAAATGTCGCAAGAAGAGTGTTTTGCAAACCCTCAAGTTTTAACTTCAACCATCATTGGCATTCATTTTACTAAAATATTTCCAGAAAAATGATGTCAAATAGAATCTTTTCTGATGCTTTGGCAGTAATTTTAGTTAAGTTTGTGGTTTAACTGTCTCTAATTTTTAGCGCTAGTTTTCGTAGAAAAAAATCGTTAGGGAGAGACAGCGGCTTTTGAATTTTAAAAAGATTTTTTCAGATCAGTGCAAACTGCGTCCACGTGCAATTCATATCGGGGTTTAGTTTCAGTCTTTGTGTGTTTACATTTATACAGGGTGACGCATTTCTACGGTAAAGCTCAATATAACTGTGACTATACAAGATACGCGAAAAAATTGTTTACGTTAATTATAGGGTGTCTTGAACTGCATCTTATAACATTATTTTGACAATCACAGGCTGGCCCAAAAGTCGTTGGTGATACCTACAAATTTTTTTCGAACACCTTTATATTATTGCATTTTTGCATTTCTTATCGAAATATGATGCATGTTTGTAAGAAAAAAATCAAGACGCAGTAAGTGCGTTTTGGTAGCGAATTTTCATTAAATGCTTTAAACTTGATTAAGTTAATTTGCTATACATTATGCTTATACGTAAATTTTAATACATTTTCAAACAATAAGTTATTTTGATAAAATATGGTACGTTGTTTCTACTATATATGTTATACCAGTAATCAAATTGATGCCTGCTTGCATTAAAGACATTTGCTATTAAAAACATTTTAATGAAAATTCACTACCATGACGAACTTGCTGCGTGCAAACTTTTTGTTGTTGTATTTTGTTGCTAATTATACTGTTGTTTTTATGCTTAATGTTTGTATGTGTTATTGTGCATTTGTATTCTGATTATCATTTTTAATATCCTGTAACAGCAAATTGTTTCTGTTGGGCATTTGAATAAATAATTAAATAAAAGTGTCAGGCAATCGGTTTTTCGAAAAAGTCGTTCCACAAAGCTTATTAGTTGAGATTAATTGAATCATAAAATGTAATGACTTATCAGTAAATAAAAACGTTTTGCAAATATTAACACTTTATTCATTATTATAGTAGGTATGAACACATTGGATAATATTAGTTATCTTAATTTAAAAAAATCAGTCAAAAATACAAATATACAATAATTATAATACTTTATATTACGTTATCTTCAGTTTCCTTATCATTTGGCACTGCGATTTTGATTTCAGCGTAGGTTTTATTCACATATGGACTAACTCTGGCCTCAATTCGAGGGTCGTGTGTGATATTGTACATTTTAAAGCTAGGATAGTTGCCACCCAATTGGAAAGCTAAAGGATTGTACAAGAACGGTTCATCTTCTTGGATTGGACCAGCCATAGAGACATTATGTAGGCGGTTGAAGAATACTGAGTCATCTATCGTTTGGTCATTTTGATCATTTGTTGGAAACATGGGTGGTTGGTAACCACCAAATCCTGAGAATGGAGGTACACCTGAAAACAATATTTCTATTACATACAGACTTGGAGCCTACTTCTCTGGCTTCACTGTTGGTTTTCTTTTTTGTAGGTGAAGGACGTAGCCGGCGCGTAAGCTAACTGGAGCAAGTGGCCCTTACGAATTCTGGATATTCTAGTTGATTTATTTAATTAGAAAGAAGAATATCCAAAGAAAATACATTTAACTATTCTTTCAAAAAAAGTGTAATAAGATAATGAGTTGATGTATGTCGATATTTTCGTTGTATAGAGACTGATTTTATACTGTTATTGTTTAGTTATTTTATTGTTGTAACTGTTATCATAGTTATTATAGACTGGTTCTATTTTTATGTTAAATATTGACATACATCACGTAGACATTTTGGAAGCCTCATCTGTCATCTGTGTTTCATTTTATTTTCAATTTGATAAATTTTTTGATCAAAACATCATATCATAACATATCAACAGATCTTTTTTTGTAGTTGTCATGATTTCATACTGATTCAATTTTTATCTGTCTGAGAATGCTGTCAAGCAGCGAAACTATAGTCACAGAAACGTTAAAGAACATCCTAGAACATCCAGAATTCGTAAGGGCCACTTGCTCCAGTTAGCTTACGCGCTGGCTACGTCCTTTACCTACAAAAAAGAAAACCAACAGTGAAGCCAGAGAAGTAGTCTCCAAGTCTGTATGTAGTATGGACAAGTTTCACCAAGTAAGGGCAACAACAATCAATGAATATTTCTATTACCTTCAAGAAGTAACTGTCTCTCCATTAAAGTAATACAGTCTGGATGTAACAAGTTTGTTGTAGTAGCAAATCTTTCAAATCATTAAACATACAATAATTAGTTTCAGAAATACAAATTTGTTTTGAAAGTAAACATTTTTTCGAAAAAAAAAAACGGTTTAATTTGGCTGGCTAACAAACTTATCTAAGCGATTAACGGAGGAAAGGTTATTAATTTGATAGACACCTTCCTTTTGTAAATACCTTAGACACGTTTGTGAGCCAACTCGATTGAACCAAATTTTCTGTATTACATTTTCTTTCGAATTTTTTTGTATCCTTTGCAACAAAGTAATTTTAGAACATTGCGAAATGTACGACAGGGTTGCCATCTCGGTACGGAACCAGGTAGTATGTTGTCACGACAGCTCTAATAAACAAAAAATGTGCACAACGAACCAATAATTTTGTTAGCTTTGGCCTATTTCTTCCCTAATACTGGGACAATGTTGGTTCCGCACCGAGATGGCGACCTTGTAGGGCTTGTAGTATATCTAACAATGCTCTAGGAGGCTGGCTACTATAGCCGACTTAGTTTAGATGTATTCTCGCTGTAATTAGTATAGCGCACGGAATGAAACCGGTATGCTTTTATAATTATGGTGAGAGTGCACTAGCCTTACAATTGAGTGAAGATCTGAACCTGTGATGAACACTGATAAATATAATTAGGAGAACCTAATTCATTACAATACAGTTTTTAGACCTGACCACCGTTTCGCTATCAAAGTTAGGGTCATCAGAGGGATGAACTACTATTTATATATGTTAGCGGCCAATCAGTTGCAAACAGCAACAGATAATAAGATTTCAACTACGAAAAGAAGAAGTAATGCAACTGCGAGACAACAAGTAATTCAACTAAGAAAGAGAAAAATAAGTGGTGGAAAGAAAATTAAATACCTGGTACGAGATTGGTCAAGACAGTTAAATAAGACAAAAATTAATTAATAATTACTGCCAAGCTGCCAAATCCTAATGGAAGAACAAATAGATTTTAATAATCACAGAAATAATGGAAGGATCCACCAAGACAGCATTCAGTAAGTCGTTCAAGAACTTTATCGGTATAAAAATAATGACTCTTTTTTGTGAATAGTTTAAAGGATGTTTTCGTTTCATTTAGGATATTAATGTAAATTTTAGTTCACTAAGGGGGATGTAATATAAAGGCCGAATCATTGTATTATAATCATATAATTCATTTTGTTAACTAAATTTGATTTTACATATTTGAAATAACCTTTTGTTAATAGAAATTTATTAATTTGATCAATCTGATTAATTTTGACCTCAAATCAAAAAAATATTAATGATATGGAAAAGTAAGGCTATTTTCTCCATTAAATAAAAAGTAAAATCAAAAGACCCAATCATGCATAATTTTTTTTGAACATTCAGGAAAACTAGAATTCATAAAAACGATATATTTAAACAAAAATGCTAGCCCAAGCACAGAACCCTACCCATGAGATGAGAGAAAAATGTAAAATCATAGCAGGAAGTAAATAATTATTGGCATAATTTCAGTATTTTCAATATTAGCGTTTTTTTAAAAATAAAGACGCAATTGCATTCTCATGTTCTATAATTAAAAGTGCTATCAAGGTATAAAATAAATATAAATAAAAGAAACCACCCACGAAATACCATAGCAATATATATATATATATATATATATATATATATATATATATATATATATATATATATATATATATATAGGGTGGCGCATTGAAAACGAAACAGACCGATTTGGCCCAGATAATTTTTTTTAAAGAAACGATGAAACACGTCAATTTAAATATTGAGGGGGACATGTTTTGACATAAAACTTAACTTTGTCACATCAACCCCTTAAGGGTGGTGATAACAACCCCTATATTTTAAATAGGGAACATGGGTCGAATGTTACATCGTTTGAAAGCTCTTTCTTTGTTGAATTCAGCACATTAATCTTTTTGAAAGTTTTGTTAACTCGTTTAAAAATTATTCGCAGTTGGAATTGCTAGGAGGTCTTTCATTCATTGTGATACGAAATGCACTAATTACTCAATTTTTCGTTAAAAAAACTAAAAAACAAAACCAAACGTTCAAAAATGTTTATCCATTTAAGCAAGTGTTCAAATTCTTGACCACCAGCTTCGATACAAAAGTACAAATTTTGTTCAAAACGAGCTCTGACATTCTGGAGCATTCGTGGAGTTATTAGACGGCATTCTTCAACAATGCGTCATCGTAATTCTTCTAGAGACTCCAGTTCTGTTGCGAAAACTTTACTCTTTAAATGGCCCCATAGAAAGAAGTCTAAAGGAGTTAAATCCGGTGATCTAGGGGGCCACTCAATAGCACCTCTACGCCCAATCCATTGCTCTGGAAACTCTCTGTTCAAAAACTCCCTAACCCGTTCTGAAAAATGCGGAGGAGCTCCATCTTGTTGAAACACTAATTGATTTTCTTGACACCGATCATTTTCAACAATGTCAATTAGTAGAGGGTAAACGGTATCTTGTAGTAACTCCAAATACGTTTCGCCACTCAAATTGCCATCAAGAAAAATTGGTCCGGTTAAACGGTCTCCAAAAATGCCAGTCCAGACATTCAATTTCTGTGGAGTTTGAGTGTGGACTTCGTGAAAATTTCTTGGATTATTATCTGCCCAATAACGACAATTATGACGATTAACTGTAGAGTTTAATAAAAACGTACACTCGTCTGAAAAACAGATATTGAACAAAAAGTTATAACTTCACAAAACTCCAGCCGCCGATCAAAATCATCTTCATTCAGTTATTGTACAAGATGAATTTTATACGGGTGAAATTTATGATGCCTCAATATTCGCTGAATAGTTCTTCTTTTGATGTTTGAAACAGTGGCCAATTTTCTCGTGCTCAAAGTTGGGTCTGCAGCAATTTGACCTAAAACTTCAACCTCAGTAGTCTCATTTCTAACCGGAAATTCATGTTCAGGATCCCGTTTTTTTTGGCTACTGAACCACTTTGTCGAAACTTTGCAACTAACTCCAAAATGTATTTTCTGATAACATGTCTGTTCGGATGTCGTTCATTAAACAAATTTGCGGTACGGTTGGCACAGTCATCGTTTTTAAAAAAAGAGTAGTTATTTCAACTCTTTCTTCTACAGAATACACCATTGAGAAATTAATTTTATTAGTATTAGTATCAAGTATCAAACCGACCGATAAACTGAAATAATAAACCGCATTTCTCTCATTCCGATAAGAAATGTTCTGATAGTCAATTTTTTGTTTACAAACCAACAGAACATTGACTATGAGCACATTTCTTATCGGAATGAGTGAAATGCGTTTTTGCATCTTCAACTGTGAATAATTTTTCAACGAGTTATTAAAACTTCCAAAAAAATTTGTGTGCTAAATTCAGAAAAGAAAGAGCTTTCAAATGATGTAACACTTGACCCATGTTCCCTATTTAAAATATAAGGGTTGTTATCACCACCCTTGCGGAGTTGATGTGACAAAGTTGAGTTTTATGTCAAAACATGTCACCCTCAATATTAAAATTGACGTGTTTCAGCGTTTCTTAAAAAAAATTATTTCTCTGGACACAAATTGGTATGTTTCGTTTTCAATGCGCCACCCTGTGTATATATATATATATATATATATATATATATATATATACTTTCGTAAGCATCTAGCTGACGCGACTTTCTGACATTTTTTATAAACTTGAGTTTTTCTTTATCTACATGATGATTATTATCCCAAATATGCTGAGAAATAAATGATTTGTTAATAGTGCCACATGTGAGTTGCGCTAAATGTTTTAAATCTAGTTTCAGTAGTTCTTTTAGCTTGTCCGACATAAGTTTATAATCTTTACAACCTATTTCATAGATTCCCGACACTTCTGTGTTTTTATCTTTATCTTTGGGTTACTTAGAAATTTTGTTAATGTATTTTTTTGTAAAAAATGTTAACAGCAAATTGACTTTCTTCAAAATGCTATTAAAACCTATCATAATTCGCGGTTCAAATGGTAAGCAGACAAGCGTTTTTCCTGGTTTATCTTATCTGAAAGTCGTAGATTCCGCTAACATTTTCTTTGTTTTATGCTTATTGGCTAGATTCTTCACTAAGCAGACAGACTAGCCATTATACTTAGCTATATTTTTAATATATTCAAGTTATCTGTTGTATGTTTCCTACTTATGGAAAACTGTATTAATCTATGAATTAGAAAATTCAAACTAGCTGTTTTATGTGAAAAAATAAGGTGTGAGTTAATCGAAATGTAACTCACAGTAGTGGTTTACTTTCTGTGGATGTCAAATTCTAAAGTGTCTCTATCTTTAGTGACTAATACATCAAGAAAATATAAATTGTTATTAATTTCTATTTCATGCGTAAATTTAATGGAGTCAAATTTACTGTTTAATTTGGCAATAAAATCATCTACTTTACGTAGATTTGTATTAAATATTGGAAAAACATCGTCTATATAACGAAAGCATACTCTAGGAAAATAGTCATATTCGTTTGCTAGGTCTGTTTCAAATCTACTCATGAAAAGGTCTGATATTAATGGAGAGAGCGGGTTGCCCATTGCTGTGCAATGGGTTTGTTCAAAAAATTCATTCATTCATTAAATTGAAAAATTTTCTGAGTCATGCGAAGATTTGCTAAATTTATATATTCTTTGCAGAACTCTTCATCTATGTTGTTCATTTTTAACAAAAGGTCTAAATACGTTAGCGTTTCTTTTATGGGAACACTGGAAAATAACGATATTAAAACCTCGCCTTGAACCAACTTAATATTCACCGCTTTTCCGGATTTATGGATTTTCAAGAGACAACACTTTTTGGAACTTTAGTTGCGCAAGAAAAAGGAATTTTAAGTCACATCTTATGGTCAGATGAGAGTCGTTTTCACAATAATGTCACAGTTAATCGGCATAATTATCACTAATCGGCTGCTAAAAATTCCCACTAGATAAGAGAGAGAGATAGAGAGAGAGAGAGAGACGTTTTCAGAAAATCTGGGGGATAAATGTCTGTTGTGACATTATTAATGGATACATTGTTGGACCAACCTTTTCTGACGGGAATCTGAATACGGAAATGTATTTGGAAATCCATACCAATGAGCTTTCAATATTGTTAGGAAATATTTACTTGAATTTGCGTTATAATATATTTTTCCAGCAAGACGGTGCACCTGCCCACAATGCTCGAGTGGTGACAGAATACCTCGATGAAATTTTTCCTGCAAGGTGAATAGGCAGAAATGGTGCTGTAACGCGACCCTCTAGACCTCCGGACCTTACGCCAATTGATTATTTCTTGTGAGGATATTTTAAGGATAAAGTCCATCAGACACCTTTAATATAGTAAGGTTAAATGTATTCTCACCACAATCAGAACCGTAGACCGGTTTCGCTCTAATTAGAGCTAATATTGAAGTCCTCAATAACAGAATAAGGGGAAATGTCAGGTTATCAATGGGGTGGTACTTAGAACTGTTACTTCTTGTTAACTGCTTCATCGGGCTGAGTCTTGCTTGGAAAATCATGGCCGTCATTATGAACACATCATTTAACAAATTTAGCATACTACCCTCCTTTCGCTTAGACATTTGTTTAATACTGATTCAAGAAATTGTGTATATAATTATTTTTATATAATATACTTTTTATTTAAACTTCTTTTTAACTTACTTCTTTAAAGCCACGTTAAGGAAAATAAGACTCATCAATTCTAAAGTTTTGAAAAATATAAAGAGTGTCATTGAAAAATCAAAACCAATTTTTTCGGATGTTTTTTAAATCTCTAAGCATATATGTGATGCCAAAATTTCAAATCCACAACCATCAATTCAGCACAGTATATATATATATATATATATATATATATATATATATATATATATAAATATATATATATATATATATATATATATATATATATATATATATATATATATATATATATATATATATATATATATATATATATATATATATATATATATATATATATATATATTGACTTCGGATATGCTTTCCAAAAGCTCTAATTCGTGCTCATTTGAAGACAATTTTCGAAATATCGAAAGTCGTTACTCTATAAAAGCAAAATTTTGTTTATGAAAATTTGCTAAAAGAATGTGTTTGACTCAGAGTGGGCTATATTTCTAGAAGCTAAAGAATTATACTATTTTTCACTGTTTGTTGTTACTAAATCAACTCTTTTCTATTGATATATGTTAGGCACGCAAGTTTTGTGTCTAGGTTATCTCTGTTTTTGTTAATAATGTTAAATGAAAGTCTCATTAATGAGCTGTAAGCTTATTTCAAGATTGTTATTGGCGAGGTTTACAAATGAAAAACAATTAACATGATTTACAACTGTTTATATACTAATGGCATTTAGTCCATTATGTTTCGTTTTTTTCACATCTAGCCTGTTTGTGTCAAAATAAATCTAAAATTTCCAATGCTTATGTACTTTTAAAAGAAAGGCTATAGGGTAATATATGTTTAGATTTAGATTTATAAGCTATCCAAATACGTAGAAATGTAACATGACGTCTATAAGACAAAAAAGCTAACTATAGTCTTTATATAGTAATTTTGAGGTAATACGAAACACAATAAGTAATTTTTTCTCAAAATACATTTTAAACTCAATAGAAATTGCCTCTTAACATTGTTTTTTTAAACTGAAATATAAACAAAGTTTAGGGCTTAACATTTTATATACATCACCGGTTCATAGTAGCATACCTTGTTACGGTAGACTTTTAGCCACCGATAGTAGCATACCTTGTTACCGTCGACTTTTAGCCACCGTATCATTCTGCTGATTTTAGGGAATATCTGAGAAAATTACAATGCTCATTACAGTCTTTAAATATTGGACGGCAAATAAAATGTCAAAATAAAAGAATTATAAGAAAATTCATCATTGTTTTCCATCGTATTAGTCTGACTTCTTTAGAATATTCTTTTGAAGGAAACGTATCTAGTGAGCATCAAGAGTTGGACCGACTGTATATCAAACACAGTAAAAATTTGTTCTGCGGGTCTATAGTTTTCGGTAATAAGATTCAACGACGTTATCAAGGGACTCTCGACCTCAATAGAAGAGACAGTAGAGTCGACTTAAAGATATCACACACTTCTTTCAACAGCAACGTTAAAGTTTCAATGCATAAGCAGAGGAAAAATCAATATTTTCACTTGTAAATATTTTAACCTTTTGTATTCTCTATTTTTGTCTTTCAAGTTGGATGACTCCATAGGTGAGGTAATAAGACACAATAGTTTTCAGTTAAAGTGTGACGTTTACATTTAGAATTAGACAAGTTTCTAGTGAGGTGGTCGCATTAGTTGCGCTGTTAGGATTCCACCAATCAGGGACTGGCGCATATAAGCGCGTGTTAAAAGGTGGCCGTTAAAGTCTATAAAGACGGAGAACTACAAAGCGGACAAAGGGTTCCGTTTTCGAAGCGTGAAACAATACCACCTCTCGTCGGAGAAAAGAAAAAGTACTTTAAAGTTCTCAAGTCTTCTGAGAAAAGAATTGCTAATGTCAGAAAGTAAAAATTAGTTGTCTCCCTGTCAGAATTGTTTGTGTAAGACCACATTTCGAACATTTTGAGGTCCAGGCGACGGAATATTGGTTCGCATTTTCTTATCTCCCTGACTACGGGGCCGTAGGCAGCATTTAGTAATCTCCTTGGGCACCGGCTGGTGGAAATGCCTTGCCTGATCGTAGGGTAACATTCAATAGCCTTCCTAATTACAGGGCGATGCAATGGTTGCTGACAACTGTACTTCCTCTGGGTAATTGTCAGACAGGCGAGCGATGAGCCAGTTCACTGCAATTTTTATAGTGATCGACGTCAATGAAAACATGTGAGTTCTCTTCAGTGGCGGCTCGTGACTTTGGGAGTGGGTGAAGCAGAATCGGCGCGGCCCCAAAGGGGGGTCCAGGGAGAAAGAGACCCAATTTTTTTTTAATTTTCAAGGTCACGCGTTCTCCTGGCACTTTAATATTAAATGAAAAATCCATTTGTACAGAAATATAGACTTTCACAAGGAATAATTTTCGGAATAATGACCAGGAATATTCGATGAGAGGACACTGTACACATACTGTATACGCACGCATACGGTAATATAATACGGCGCGTATCACCTGTGGAAATCTGTTTATAGAGGGAAGAGCTACAAGCATTTTTTTGTCAAATTCAAGCCCCTCTCAATTTTTTACAACTTGCAATTTTGTATCTAAATTTTATTATTTTGAAATTATTCTTTTAATGGTGATAATAAACAAATCAATTCCACTTACCAAAAAGAAACACGAAAAATACAGCTTTTCAAAGTCTGTAAATGACACATACCAGATTATTTAACGGCAACGTAGTAAAAATAAAAATACGCCTGTGACGACCCGACTCAATCTAAACAAACGACAGAAACTAAGATTTGAAGCAGGTTCAGAAGGCTGCATCACTTTTGTGGCCCAACCTACCAGTGCGCATGCCGTTGTCATGGCAACCGTCTCATGCAAGCGGCCCAAAACAGAGACAGCATTTGTATACGAACAAATTTGGCTCAGTCAGTCCGCAGCTGCTTGACGCTTTGCAGTTCCGCAATACGTAAGCGCTGCGCGATGTATACGTTCAATTAGGTGATGACGGACGGGCTTGCAAATTATATCGTAACATAAATTACTATAAAAATACATTATCAACTGCGGCGCGACGTAACAAGACATTTTTATGTGGTGGTACCAAATGAATTTAAGAGAATGAAAAAATAAATAAATTATGGTGGTTTAGTTTAACCGAAAAATATAGGTGAAGCAGCGCTTCACCTGCGTTATCTGACGAGCCGCCACTGATTCTCTTTCATTAAGTATTTGTACACTCACGTACCGAAACGATTTTGGACCAGACCGGCAAGAAGATTGAATTTTCTATGTTAATTTTTTACTTAATTTTCACTCAATTATAGTCAGTTCTCTTCATGCGCGATACACTATGTGGCGTTGCTATAAAACATTTTCTTTTAGTATTAAGGAAGTGATTTTGGAATCAGAAAATTTTACCTTTAATACTTGTAAAGTACGTAAGCAACTATTTTCCTAATTATTTAGGCTAATTAATTTGATAAGAAACGCAGCCCCTAGAAAAACAAAGAAGTAGAATTCATTATATTGTTGTTGCTGTTCATACATGTTGGCTGCGGCTTTTTGCCATTAGCACATTTTTCCAGTTTGGTTAGCCATAAAGCATTTCCACCTCAACAGTTTATCTATATTCAATATATACACATATGTACACATACACACATATATACACAAATACAGACATATATACCGCAATATCGGATCACTCTGTGTAGGTATATATTACATGTATTGTTCATTTATTCTATGCATTTATTAAATATATTTTTTTATTATTCCAATTTTCTCTTTTTTTATTTTAATACACAGTTATATACATATATACAACGCGCCTCCGTGGCCGTGCGGGAAAGTCGATTCAGACTTTCCAATACGGACTCGAGGGACGACGGTTCGAGCCTCACCGGCGCCGGATGATTTTTCAAAATCACTGTCGACGTTGAGATCGAGCTCAAGGTGGAGGGTAGCTTAGTTTAGATAAGCAAAAAGGGTCAGCAATGGCCTAATTGCCAGTAAGCATCTTACCTTTAAATATATACAACATTTTTTTTCATTTAGAATTCATTATACATATGTGTATTTATTTTCTTGATCATTTTATTGGCCATCATGTAATGTTTCTTGTAAATTTAGTTAACAAATATCTGGACACATCACTAAACGATTTTCTTAAGAAAGTTTAAAGCTTTGGTTCATTTTGATTTCTTTCTGAATTTAATACAAGCACGAGAATTTCAGCCCCATATTATGTTTGATATAATTGGGCATGCTTCAGTTATATAAATCAAAAACTCTCTGGCCAGAAGTAATATTGGTATTTAAAAGATTTATCTTTGAGAATTATGTCACTATACGCTATCTATTAGCTAAACATTCTTACTGTACGATATTGATTATCTCTACCTGAAAACCTCCTCATTGCTGTCTAAATTTTTATGTGCTTAATAAAGATGATTGTTGAGTTTTCTTCTTGATGATTTATTGCAAACACTGATATTGACCCCTTATTTCCTCTCACGCTTGGTGATATTAGAGTGTTGTGTTTTATTTAGGTATCTAAATTCACGATTATCGACAGTAACAAAGCTTTTGCACTGTAAGTCTTGAAAATATGAGCTTATAGGCAAGATTGCTTCACAACCAAAGTAAGTACAATTTATATTTCTGCTCTCTTTTTTATTTTATTTCTACAACACACTACGAGGACTTACAGCCTAAATATTATCGTACCGTGGGTGTCGACAAGGAGGAAAGAGGTAACTTGTTAATTCTGGACTTGAAGGTTTGGGGGTTCGGAGGAGAAGGAAAAACATGTGCCGGTAAGGAATTCCACAACTTGGAAGTCCTCAAGACAAAAAGCGAGCATAACAAAATGTTCTTTGTCTGGTGACCTGGACAGTAAAAGGGTGCATTCGCTCTGTTCCCCTGGTAGATCTGTTGGGGGCAGCAGGTGGAGGAACTATGGAAGAAAGCTCCTCTGAGCAGTGCCCGTGTAAATATCTATAAGAGAGAGAGAGAGAGAGAGAGAGGGGTTACCAACGGCACGTCGGTGGGCAAGGGATGGCAGCCTTTGGGTGAGGGTAGGGTCACCGATGAGACGTATATCTCTCTTTTGAATGTAGTCCAGTTTAGCGAGTGTAGAAGAGGCAGCTGCACCCCAGATGTGGGAGAAGTATTCAAAGTTTGGCCTTATTTGTGAAGTATATAATGTATAGAGATTAGCTGGTGAAAAGTATTTGCGAGCCCGGAAGAGGCAACCTAATTTCTTAACAGCCGCTTCTGCAACATGTTGGTGCCAATTGAGATTTCGACCCACAGAAATGCCAACAAGAGAAAAGGACTCATTACTTTGAATAACTTGGTTGTTCAATGTGATGGGTCTAGGGCTGGTGTATCTCTTATGAGCAAGAAAGAAAGACTGATATTTGGTGGGGTTGAATTGTATAAGATTTCTACTTCCCCAGTCTAAAATTTTTTTGGAGATCTACGCAGAGTGTAGTAGTCCATGAGTCTGAGATCCTCATCTAATTGGGCTAAAGAGACAGGCTTAGAATATTGTATATTTGAGTGGAGGGTGTTGTCGTCCGCGTAACTGTGAACTGGGTTGGATGTGCTAGAGAGGAGATCATTGATGTGGAGAAGAAACAAACTAGGGGCTAAAGCTAAACCTTGAGAAACTCCTGCATTAATTGGATACAGTTTAGAGGAATGGCCATCCACCACAACAGAAATGCTCCGGTTGGAGAGTAAATTTGCAGAGTCTTGGTGGTAGGCCATAGGCCGGAAGTTTAGAATCGGTGACAAAGCAAAGGTGGTCGGCAGTCGATCTGCGCTGACGGAATCCATACTACCTGTCCTGGATTAGACTGAGTTTTTCAAGAAATTTTAGTAATTCGGTGTTTGTATACTTTTCCAACACTTTAGAGACGACTGAAAGGAGAGAAATAGGCCTGTAGTTGCTAGGAAGCGCTTTGAATCCTTTCTTGGGGACGGGTTGTACTCGAGCAGTTTTCCAGTTACTAGGGATTATGCCTCTATTGTAAGATGCCTGAAACAGACGATTCAGGAGAGAAGCAGGTTCTGGTGCGCATTTTTTGAGAACAATTGGTGGGATCTGATTACATTAAGCCCAATTTAACAGCTTTGATAACCAAATTTAGTATTAACCATTAGAAAACTACTTACAAGAATTTTATCTCAACTTTATACTATTGTAACATCAAATATCAAATTAATTAATTAGTAAAGTATATAGTGGGCTTTTTCAGGGTGGATTGAAGTTGTATTTTATTATGTATTTTTTTCGGGGAAAACACAGAACCTCAACCTCGGACACCATAGGATCTTGGTTCAAACCACACTGCATACGAGAAAATCACTATAATAACCCATTCGTGGCACAAATCATCTTCAAAACAACCTTTTTAGTGAATTTTCATTAAGAAAATTCACTAATAGAGAAGTATATATGTATCCAACCGATAACTCAAAAAATACTTCACTGATTTGGACCAAATTTATGAATTACCCTTATTTTCTAATGGCTTGGATGAGTTCATTCATCAAATCTTAATGGTCAATTTTTCTTAATAAAAAATTTAAAGATATTTTTTAAAACGCAACATCTCTCAAATTGTCTAAGCGATTGAAACGAAAATTTACAACTTAAAAGTACATAATATACGTGGTAGTATACCAATTTTCAAGTCACTTGATCTAAGAAAAATAAGGTTATTTTAAATTAATAATAAAATAATCATCGACATCACTTCAGATTCTGTAATGCAATATCTACAATGTTGGACAAAGACAGATGACGTTATCTGTACTGCTATGCTATTTAAATATATCGTAGATATAAATCTAAACAATGGAAGTGGTCGCAAGATGTCAGGCTGGATGTTTGTGAGAGATACGACACAGACGCTATCTTAAATTTTAGCATGCAAATGTATACTAAGAAATAAACAATTTAACGAGAGTGATTCAATTTGTTTAAAAGCAATCTAGAACGACGTTTCATTATGTATAAACATTAAGTTTTCCATTCTTCACGTTCTCGGTATTTTAAATTAAAAGCCATCTCTCTCTCTCTCCTAATTTAATCTGACTACATGTAGCTATTTGTCACAGAGAAGCATGTACTCTAATTACGCATCGCATAACCTCGAAATCAACTCCGCTAATGCTAATTGCTAATATCTTATTAGGATCTTATAATATAAAACAACTAGTAACCTATATTCTAATACAAATATTAGGTAAATAATAACCTAACTTTTAATTTTAACCTAACTTTATCAAAATAACCGTAGTAGTATATTATGATTGTAACATCCAATGAAACAAATATGAAAGTGAAAGGTAAACTGCAAGTAGATTGTAGATATTGTATGTATTACCTATTGAACTCTATACAGAATCCGCTGGTATTACCAAAGGGAACCAAATTATTTTAAGAAAAAATATACCCACCTCAATCTAATACAGTAAGTACTTATAATATCTACGTAGGTATTACAAAGTACATATATCCCTAGTTAAAATTATATAAACAGATGTTTAGGTTAATTTATTAAAATTTTAATTTTAAAATTTTGTATTGTTTATATTTATTTCATTTTCAAAAAGTGTGGATACAGTAATAGTAAATAAGTGTTGAGAAGAGTTAAAGTGCGATATGGTAGCGAATTTTGAAATATTTTAAATGTTGATAACCGAATTTCCCATTAAAATAGAATCTTCAGTTCCGATACATAGTAAAACCTATAGAAGAGCAGAGTGAATACCAAATTAAAAAAATAACACAATGAGCTTCACAGATAATTACAAGTTTGTTTTAAAAATTTTTTTTGTCATTTTGTCTGCGGAAACCGGTTCGATTGAGTTGATTAAAACCGATCAGTTAAGCGATTAATATGGAAAAATATTTACCTGCCATCTATAATTTCTTCTTCTCATCTCGTATTGTGTGCTGAAATTATTAGGGGTAGAATGTGTAAGCGTGGAATATCAGTGATAGGAATCGAATTTTTTTTGCTAAAATCGCGTAGAAGGCCTCAAAATGTTAAAAATCGAGTGATGTATCGTTTCAGAAGTTTATGGGTACAGGAATACGAATATTTTCTTTGAAGCTAAATGACGGACTCTAAATTCATCTCATGAGAATGTCTTCCCGAGGAGAGTAAATTATCACAGCTATATGGAAGACATGATTCAATTTTCGGCACTATTAATTCTTTGTGTTTTCTACTTGGTGTGATTTTGCATGTTATATTTATGATCTACCATGTAATAATTGATGGTAAATAAATGTTGCTATAATTTTTTCTTACAGCTCACGAATGCGACAACAGTCTTTACTGTAAACAGCATTATGCTCTACGTCCTGCAGTCAGTTGAGTATTGTGTTGTCCATTTGAAAAAAAATAAATTATTAATCAGTTTGTCCGACAAGGTCAACTTCTCGTTGGCCCATTTGAGAATTGAACCCGAAACCTCTCGCTTTGCAGGCCGATACCTATCAGCTTGTGCCACGAGAGCATCTGTGTTATCTATTAAAGGCTTTTAAAATGTTTACTTAATAAACTATTTCAGTTTATCTGTTATTGTGGGTAAAACCTTAATTTTATTTAGTCAAGCCATCTCATCAAACATTACAATGGTACAAAAGATTATTTACAGTCAACATGTCGCGTTTCACGAAGATAAATAGATGCATTTTTAAAAACCCAATTTAACACAACACGTTTTAGACCTGTCGATCATTTTGCTACTTCTGTCAGAGGATAAGTAAACTATTATTCAACGTCTGGTGAAGCAAGCGAAGCGATCTACAGGTCTTAAAAACGTATTGTGGTGAGTTGTGTATATCTGTGGTTCTAATCTTCATTTAGTTAATATATACCTATTGGTCCTGGATAAGCTGGCATTGGTGGAATAAAACCCGGATTGTATCCAGCAAAATAGGGATTCATGTTGTATCCTAATGGAGGCGTGCCATATCCGGGATAACCACCGAAACCACCGCAGCCACCCATTTGGTAGCATGGTGGAACAAATGAATAACCTGGTTGGAAGAACGGTCCTTGACGATAATATTGTCCCATACCAAAACCATCGTCAAAGCAAAACGGATTACACTGACGTTTCTCCTGCCCAAAGTGATGTCCGTAGCATCCCTCACAGTTTGGTTGTTGTGGTGCACCACATGATACGTAAGGCCAATTGTTTGTGTACGCACAACTGGGACGTGGTTGAGGAATGTATGCCACTTGTTGCTTGCAAGAATTGTCATTACAAACCTGTGAAAATAAATGTATGATTAACTAAATAACAACACATTTCCATTTTACTGAATTCTCGTAGAATAAATTTCTTCAAATAAGCTATAACTATGCCCCCTAGAACACATCTGGAGTCAGTTTCAATATTTACTTGGTTCTCGGGTTGAATCGCGTCCAGAATTTATGAAAACTCGACGTTTCGGATCCTGTCTTGGAGCCATTTTCAAGAAGTAAAGGAAATATGTAAGGACACTCTAAGGCCTCAATCTGCCTACTCCTTAGAGCGGTGGACAAAGGTGGGTTGGGTTGTTGTAGCTCTATTACGGCGCCTCAATTTGGCCCAAGAGTTGAACACACTGAGACCTCAAAGACGATATCCGGCGAGATTTGGGGAGTAAGCAGATATATATATATATATATATATATATATATATATATATATATATATATATATATATATATATATATATATACAGGGTATACCACGAAATGCGTTGGTTAGACATTTTTATATTTATTAACGTACTTAAATTATGAAAATTTGCATTATGTAAGACATAACGCTCTTTACACGTAAAATAATTTGAAATCGATATCATTTCCGGTTTAACCGGAAGTAGCTATTAACTTTGTTATTTTTATTTATTAGAACGCCCTATATTTCTTACATATTTGGATTGTACTTAAAATTTGGTGTATACCAAAGTCAACTATCTTAGTATACTTTCAATTGTTTCAAAGTTGTGATTTTTTTAAATGTTTATCATTTGTATTGAAATATTGGAGCTATTAGTTTTCATTTATTTTTCATAATTAAGAATTAAAATTATGTTAGCCGCTAGTACAGATATTAGGTTTGTAGAATGCATAAGGATAATGGATATCATTTATAGAGTATGTTCAAAATTTAATGGCGAATCTGGAAAACTTCAAAGATCAAAAACTCATTTTTTCAAATGGAACACCCTGTGTATTTTTAGATATTTAGAAAATTTAATTATATGTCAATATTTCAATGCAAATGAAAAAACGTTTTCAAAAATCACAATAACTGTAAAACAATTGAAGGTAGATTAAGATAGTTTGCATTGGTGTACACATAATTTTACTTATAATCAAAACATGTAAAAATATAGAGGATGTTATATTTAAAATAACAAAGTTGATCGCCACTTCCGGTTAAACTGAAAATGATATCGACTCCAAATTACTTGGAAAGAGCGTTATATCTTATATATGAATGCAAATTTTCAGAATTGAAATACGTTAATAATTTAGTGGTATTCCCTGTATACTGACGCAGCAGGTGCGTTATGGTAACGAATAATACACACACACTAAATGTATTCCAAGTTCTACCTAATTTTATATATATATATATATATATATATATATATATATATATATATATATATATATATATATATATATATATATATATATATATATTTAATAAAAGAAAGTCATGAGCGAGTCATAGAACAGTGAACTATACAGGGTGTTTCGCATAAAAACCGACACAAAGCAGGGGAATGTAGGGGAACCCAAAATATTGTGATTTAACTCAACTTACCGCTATACTAAGTTGTATCCCTGAAAAGTTATGGGCCTCAAAGTAGGGTTTCTAATTTTGAAAAAAATAAATATCTCAGTTGTGCTTGAACGTAGAAGAACTAAATTTGGTACACGTTTTGAGTGTACCAAGAACAATAATCGAAAATAATAAGAATTCGATTGAAGCATTTTAAAGGGTTGATAAGGTATGATTCACCCTTAAAGTGTGACAGAATTTTTTAAACTATCAGCGAATTTAAAAAATTATTATTTCATTTTATAGGAAATTTAATTGTAAAACTTTTATTACTCTTATTAATTTTCAAAAAACTTTGTCGTTTGCAATAAAATTCTGAATAACTAAATACACGTATTAGAGCTGTTATTTAAAATATTTGGAAATTCAAACGTTGGCTATGAAATATAACGTCAGACTTGACAATCAGGGAAAAAGTTCTAATAAGACTAATTTAATAGAAAAACAAACAACTTAAGCAATAGAAATAACATAACATTTGCACCGATAAATTACAGAAATTGTTCAAAATGATTACCGTTCTCTCTCAGGCATAAATTTATTCTTCGTCGAAAATTGGAGTCTACTCTATCCAACAACTGTTCATTGTTTCTAATGAGTGTGCATTTGTGTGTAATGCGATTTCACAATTCGGCTCGAGACGCAGTTGGCGAGGAATACACAAATTCTTTTAACATTCCCCAAAGAAAAAGTCACATTTGTTGAGGTCTGGCGATCGTGGAGGCCAAACTTGTGGGCAATTATTTCCTCTTTCAATCCAGTTATTTGGATACTGATGGTTTAAATAGTCTCTATCTGAAATACTGAAATGACACGGTGCTCCATCATGCATACACCAATGTTCCAGTCTAAGTTGTAGAGGCACTTCGTCGAGTAGATCCGGGATATTGATATGGAGAAATTCTAAATAAGTTTCGCCATTTAATCGATTCGGTAAAATAACTGGGCTAATTAAATACCGATCAATAATACCGATCCAAACATTTATTTTAAACTCGCGTTGGAAATGTCAAGGAGTTACTGAATGAGGGTTTACATCAGAATATTCATGATGGTTATGTAAATTTGTAATACCTCTGCGGGTGAAACAAGCTTTGTCAGTCAAAAGAATTTTCTTTTGAAAACTAATTTTTTGATGCAAAATAAACTGACAGAAATTCACTCCTTTAACTAAATCTTCCGGTAACAACTCTTGCACTTTTTGGATATGATATGGGTGCAGTAGATTACGCCTTATTACTCGGTGAACAGAAGTTTGCGATATACCAGTTTGTCGAGATATATTTCCAGTACTAATATGTGGGTCATCTTCAATTGTATTCAAAATAAGTTTTTCGTTTTGTGTTAGTGAAAAACTTGCCTGTTTCTCGAGCCCGTCTTTCAACATTGGCAAATGTTTCCCTATGAAGGATTACACGATTATGAAATGTTCTCCGATATTCTTCAACACTTTTTCTGTAGTTTCCGTCACAGAAACCAAACACTAATAGCATATCAACTTGTTCGCTAAATGAAAACTTCCCGGTCATTTTCACAACATTCTGCAAATATTACTAAAACAAAATGACTTATTTTCCTGATTGTCAAGTCTGACGTTAAATTTCATAGCCAACGTTTGAATTTCTGATGATTTTAAATAACACAGCTCTAATACGTGTATCTAGTTATTCGAAACTTTGTTGAAAACGCCAAAGTTTTTTTAAAATTAATTAGAGTAATAAAAGTTTTAGAATTAAATTTTCCATAAAACGAAATAATAATCCTTTAAATCTACCAATAGGTTAAAAAATTCTGTCACATTTTAAGGGTGAATCATTCCTTATCGACCCTTTAAAATGCTTCAATTGAATTATTATTACTGTCCATTGCCCTTGGTACACTTAAAACGTGTACTAAATTTAGTTCTTTTAAGTTCAAGCGTAACTGATATATTGTTTTTTTTGCGAAATTAGAAACCCCATTTTGAAGGCCTATAACTTCTCAGGGGTGCAACTTAGTATAGGGGTAAGTTGCATTAAATCACAATATTTTGGGTTCCCTACATGTCCCTCCTCTGTGTCGGTCTTTATGCGAATCACCCTGTATATATATATATATATATATATATATATATATATATATATATATATATATATATATATATATCACTGTCACAAAATTATAATTTAAGAATAATGCGTCTTATAACACTTGATTAAGACGATAAAGAGAAAGGGAGTGGAAAGACCACGTAGACTCGAACACAAGTATCTGGTCGGTAAGGAGAACTAAACTCTGGGATCGCCGAGGTTAGTTTCAATGTTTGTATATATATATATATATATATATATATATATATATATATATATATATATATATATATATATATATATATATATATATATATATATATATATATATATAAATAAGACTATTTTTTCATATAAACATGGGTCCGCAAATGCTTAATTTTTAATTACAGCGTGTTAAAATTATTTGTTTTTGTCAGTTTTCACGAATAAGTCTGAGTCAAAATAAAGTTTTGGCGAGAAAGTTGGCATGCGGGGTTTTTTAAGGGCAAGAATTTAAAATATGTTATTGTTAGTAACATTGCTGGTAGAGGGCGCCACCTGTAAGACTATGCTTGCATTTAATTGGCTATAATTTTTTGACACTTTCGTATTCTGCGGAGCATACAACGGCGTACTCTGTGAAATATTTCTGGTGTATTTCTAATTTTTTCGCATCCAAGTACAATCCTTTGCAGATCATCAACATTTTCAACATTTGCTTCACAAACAATACTTTTGAGATGCCCCAATAAATAAAAGTCCATAGGATTTAAATCAGGGGATCGAGCCGGCCATGGCTGAGGTCCACCGCGTCCGATCCATCTGCGTCCAAAAGTGTTGCTTAGGTAGTTTCTGACATTTAGGGCGAAATGTGGGGGGGCCCGTCATGCAAAACCACAGGTTATGTCTTATTTCAAGAGGTACATTTTCTAGTAACCTTTTAGTTGGTTTTGCAGGAATTCAAGATAAGTTGTAGCATTAAGTCTGTGAGGTAAAAAAAAAAGGTCCTATCAAATTACACCCTACAATTCCAGCCCATACATTTAAGAAACATTGCTGTTGATGATGCCTTTCAAAAACTGCATGGGGATTTTCTTCTGCCCAAATATGGCTCTTACGAAAATTGCGAAACCGTCGCGCCTAAATCCAGACTCGTCAGTGAACAATACACAATTCAACAAGTTCTCTACAT
The DNA here is from genome assembly GCA_964006375.1 of Tillus elongatus. Taxonomy (NCBI): domain Eukaryota; kingdom Metazoa; phylum Arthropoda; class Insecta; order Coleoptera; family Cleridae; genus Tillus; species Tillus elongatus. The sequence goes on along the minus strand of OZ023264.1, from coordinate 144,900,351 downwards.
TATTATCTTGAAGAAACCATTGGAAAAATTGTAGGCGAGGTATAAAATATCTTTCAGGCGATAGTGCCTGCACACGTTGGATGTGATATGGACGCAATTGTTGCTCGTAAAGAACTCGCCATATCGTTGCATTGGATGCTACCAGATGATTGGCCATTTCCCTAGTACTTATTTTTGGATTTTGTTCAATTTCATCCAGAACAGCCTCTTCAAAATCAGGATTTCGTGCACTTCGTGGTCTGCCTCGATCAGCAGTAACTTTATTAAGGGTACCTGGTAAAAAATATATATATTCGAAAGAGACAGATCGATGTATTAGATAATGTAAGTATGTACCTGTTTCTCGGAGACGGCTCTCAATCCGTTGAAACATCCTTCTGTGTGAAATTCTCCGATTTGGGAAGGCTTCTTCATACAGTCGTTTCGCCTCATAACAATTACCAAAAGCCCGTGAATACATAACATGCATGTCTGTTAGTTCATTGTTGGTAAAGACTTCCATATTTAATTAGAAAAATTACGGACAATAGAATTAATTACTTAAAAATAGTGAGTAGTCACAAACGTAAAAGTCAAATGTAGTATATGTCACGACAAAAACGCAAAAATCAAGTCCCGTAACGATGAAAACCACTTTGTTAAATGGTTGGTTCAAAGTTTTTTATCATGGCTTTTTATTTTATCTTCATGATTGTGTCTTGTCAGAGAATTAATAAACTAGAGAATAAGAAAATTAAGTTTATACATACTGATAGCAATTAAAAGGTGGAAAATGTATTCCTATGATTTTTAGCAGAATAAATTTTTGAGCGACATCGACATACAAAAATTGAAATATCACGAAAATGGTGTGTCTGAGAGATTTAAATCAAGTATACATTTTTTGCTTACAATTGATTAGGGCTGCAATACGGTAGGTCGATATTACTGGGTGTCAAAAAATTACAGCCAATTGAATGCAAGCCATGTCTTACAGGTGGCGCCCTCTGCCAGTAGTGTTACTAACAATAACATATTTAAATTTCTTGCCCTCGAAAACCCCCACATGCCAATTTTCACGTCAAAATTTTAATTTGACTCGAACTTATTCGTGAAAAAATGACAATAACAAATAACTTTAACTCGCTGTATTTGCGGATCCATGTTTATATGAAAAAAATAGTCTTATTTTTTTGTGCTTAATGTGCACCTGTAACATAGATTATAATTTTTGAAACACCCTGTATATATATATAATTTTCGGAAAAATGTTTATATTATTTGAAATCTTATACTAACCTGTTGCTGGTAACCATGGATCATCTTCGAGTAGCATATGTCACCACACATTTTGTATCTGTAGTGGAAGCATCTGACAAAAGGGAAGGTTTCTTTTCGGACGCATTGCCTTGGAGACAAAACCGTACAGCAATTCTGCTTATACGTAGCACTAGAAGTACTTCCATTGAGATTAGATCTGTATGACCACACATTTGGTATGGATATGTTGTTATAATTTGTAGTGTTTATCCTTATGGGAGCATCAATTACATTTGTGTTGTTAATTACATTTCTCAAATGTATTATGGTGGTTATGTTGTGGGTGTTTCTATTGGTATTTGTTATGCTTGAGTTTCCTGAGAACGATCCAGACCCAGCGGTGCTATTTCCCACAACATACACAGTTTTGACTTGGTCAGTGCACGATTGCCTACACGAGCTTCTGCAAGTAGATGTTCTGCAATTGGCGTGGCAAAACTTATGACAGCAGTGGTTTGTCTTGCAAGTAGTGGTTTGACAGCAGGAGCTGCAACAGTTACTGCAGGTGTTTAAGTATGAACAACCGTAACAGGAGCCACAATCGCATTCGTCACATGAAGTAGCACAGCTGTTTGTGTTTTCGCAAGATGACTGACAGCCCAGAGAACGTTTTCGTCTGTGCTTCTTATTTGATAGACAATCCAGGTACGTTCTGTAGTCTGTCGAAGTACAATCTGTTTCGACGGTGTTTTCCTCACAATCATCTCCATGTATTCCATAGATAAGTATTGAATATAACATTAAGATAAATGTAATTTTCATCTGAAAATAATAATACTGAAAATCAGCAAGAAATAAAATTCATATTCAAATGTTATGTGCTAAGTTTTGTTACGCCCGACATTTTTAGTTGGCTTAGATTTTAATAATCTAAACACATGCTTTACCAACTGTTTGAAAATTTTTAATGCCTGCTGTATTTTAGCGAATTAAAAAAAAATTCGCTAATGAGGAGATCTGTGTTTATATATATATATATATATATATATATATATATATATATATATATATATATATATATATATATATATATATATATATATATATATAATGGACCGATCTTGATCGAATTTGGTGAGTACCTTCATTTTGCAATTGGCTTGGATAATTTCGTTAGCCAGGAAAATCGGACGATGTTTTCCCGGAAAATTTAGTGTTTTGTTTCTAAAAAATTTATATCTCTGGAAGTAACAAAGTAAGGGCAACCAAACTTGGTACGCGTGTTTGTATTATAGGGTGAATCCTGCACAAAAATTTAGGTCTCTAGCTTTAAAGACAAAGAAGTTATGGGCAGTTAAAAACAAATTTTGGAGTTTTCCTCAAAACGACAAACTCGGAATTTGAAACGTCAAAATTGGCAATGTTTAGGCAAAGAACGTGAAACAAATACGGATTGTGAAAAGAAAATGTTGCAAGAAGAGTGTTCTGCGAACACTTAAGTTTCAGATTCAACCGTCATTGTCGTTCATTTTACTAAAATATTTCCAGAAAAAAATTCATTTCAAATAGACCCTTTCACTGATGCTTTGGCTGTCGGTTTAGTTGATGCTTTCGCTGTAGGTTTAGCGTTTAACGGTCTATAATTTTTAGCTAATTTTCGTAGAACACATTCGTTACGAATTTTTGGTAAATTTGCAGATTAGCCCCCGAATACTTTTCAAAAAACTGTTCTCAGAAACCTGGTTAGGGCCCCCTGGATCCACAAACCCCAAGCAAAATTTCTTGTTCACACCCCCCAAGGAAGTTACGGGACCAGGAGTGAGTAGGGGTGCTGGGCGGGGTAGGTAGTAGAAAGGAAATATCAGCAGAAAATGCGAATAAAACGGGCTTGAAGGCTGTCTTTTTCACAACTTAAAGCCATATCCTCCTTAAACCCTGCCTACCCCTCACAGCACCCCTATTGCCCCAGGTGCCGTAACTTCCTTGGCGAGTATGAACAAGACATTTTTCTTGTGGTTTATGCAACGAGGGTGGTTGTATGCACGCGAGGGGGGAAGGAAAATCCCCACGACAAAGCAGCCACCCCCAAACCCACCACTCCTTCAACAAATGGTACCGGGGTGGGGGGTGTCTGATTCGTCGTAGGCATTTTCTTTCCCCCCACGTGTGCATACAACCACCCTCGTTGAATAAACCACAAAAACATTTTATTGTTCATACCCCCCAAGGAAGTTACGTGACCTGAGGCGAATAGGGGTGCTGTGCGGGGTAGGCAGCGTTTAATGGGGATATGGCTTCAAATAGACAGCTTTCAAGCAGTTTTCTTCGCATTTTCTGCTCATATTCCCTTTTTACTACCTACCCCGCCCAGCACCGCTATTCACTTCCAATCCCGTAACTTCAAAAGGGGGGTGGGGGTGGGGGGCGAGGGGCGAATTGGTTTTGGTGTGTGAACAAGAAATTTTTCTTGTGGTTTGTGCATCCAGGGGGGCTCTAGCAATGTTTCTGAAAACAATTTTTTGAAAAGCGTTCGAGAGCTAATCTGCAACATTACCGAATTTTCATTAAATCCTTCAAATTTCAATAACTCAATTTCCTATTAACGTAAGTTCTGTTGGTAAGGAAACCAACATTCAAGTTTATTTTCGGAAATTTTTTGTATATTTTCAAACCATAAGTAATTTTGATAAAGTATTGTACATTGTGTCTACAACATAGGCTATACCGGTAATCAGATTAATGCCTGCTCACATTTTCTATTGAAAACATTTTTATGGAAATTCATTTCCATAACACACTTGCTGCATCCAGACTTTTGAAAAATGTTTATATATTTTCAAACAATAAAGTTATTTCGATGAAATATGGTACATAGTTTCTACTATATAGGCAACCAAGTTTGATGCCTGCTTTCATCAAAGAAATATATTTGCTAAAAAAAATTTTTAAAGAAAATTCGCTACCATAACGCACTTGCTGCATCCAGTGTTTTTGATGGAAAATGAGCGAACAAAATATCCTCATACAGAGTTATGAAACAAGGTAAAATACCGTCTACCTTCTGTTATAAATTTTTAAGAGGGATATTACTAGCTGACAGTTTAAATTTTTATATGTTTATATATATATATATATATATATATATATATATATATATATATATATATATATATATATATATATATATATTTATACAGCGTGACACATTTGAAAGCAGGAGAGCCTCATAGCTTTTTTATATATGAAGCGATTTTGACCAAACTTCTTTTAAAATGTTTAAGAGGGAAAAGTGTACTTTGGGGCCAAGTTGCATCCCGTTTTTTAACAATCAAGGCCTACTAGATCACTTTTAGGGGCTGAAAATTACAAAAACCATATAAGCGATTTTTTTAGAAAAGAAAAAAACTGCGCACGCCACTGAATTCGGCGTCCCCTAAAACAGGTCTTTACCAAATTTAATTAGAAAATATTGGATATTAATGATTCTACGCCTAAATGGCGAATAGGGCTGTACAATATGAATTTAAGCTTCTTATCCAGTAATCCATGTGATAACAAATGAATTACAACGATTTTATTTAATAAAAACATTTAACAGTAGGCAGTTTCTAAGAGAAATTGTATAGTATAATAAAAAAAACATTATATTGTCGAAATATTTCCAATAGTCGTCACGTCAGTTACAATTTTGCTTAATATCCTTTAGACTGCTATCAGATAAACTTTAAAAAGTCTACCCCCACAGTTAATCTTAATATTGGTAATCTTTGTTTTATTTAAACTCACAAAATACCTCTAACTAAACATTGTCCAATGATACAGCTCCATCATAGTGATGAACATTATTCCTAATAGCAGGCTTTGAAATTACTTTCTGCTGAACAAATAACGAAATGTCAAATTTGTTAGGTAAGTAGTGAAATTTACGTATTGTTCATCAAGTACACTGTCAAATAGGTAAGGCTGGTAATTTTAGTTTACTGCACAAAATTGAAATAGTAAAATTTCGTTGTGTCAGTGACAGGTTCATAGGCTAAGTACGTCGAATTTTTACGAATGGCATCCAGAGCTTCACAACATTACCAAGTATACTGTTAATTTTGTGATTTTATTGTGTTAATATTTTCTTGTTATTTTATTACAAATATGAGTGATATTTAGAAAATTGTAATACATTTTTATTCAACAAATACAATGCGTATCTTTTATTAGACCAAATTAAAAATTACCTTTCAATTAAAAACATTCATTTGCTGTCACATGGATTACTGGATAAGAAGCTTATATTCATAATCAACAGCCCCATTCGCCATTTAGTCGTAGAATCATTAATATCCAATATTTTTTCATGAAATTTGGTAAAGATCCATTTTAGCGGACGGCGAATTCAGTGGTGTGCGCAGATTTTTTGTAAAAAAATTGCTAATATGGTTTTTGAAATTTTCAGCCTTTAAAAGTGATCTAGCAGGCGTTGGCTGTTAAAAAAACGGGAGGCCACTTAGCCCCAAAGTACACTTTTCCCCCTTCCACATTTCAAAAAAAGTTTGGTCAAAACGGTTTATATATAATTTTTTTTATGAGTGTGTCTTGCTTTCAAATGGGCCGTATATATATATATATATATATATATATATATATATATATATATATATATATATATATATATATATATATATATATATATATATATATATATATATAAACATATAAAAATTGAAACTGACCCCGGATATGGGTTTTAGGGGTCCTAGTTTGCGCTCATTTCAAGAAATGTTTTAAAAATTCAAAAATGGATCTCCTCATTTGTGAATTTTTTAAAGAAAATTCACTAACAAGGGGCATTGGGTTCCGCTTTATTTTGCAGCAGGGCATGCAACGACGACAAACAAATTAACCTACCTGGCCAGATACATACATATTAATATATTTAAGAACCTTTCCATATAAGACTCATTTTGAAGTTCAGTTAACAGTAATTGATTTATTGCTTATATTGACAATTTAACATTAATCCCACTGTTTATGTTTTAAACAATTAATAAAAAGTCTGAACGCAGCAAGTGCGTTATGCTGGTGAATTTTCATAGAAATGATCTGGCACCAAATTTTTTTATAACTTTTTTTTATTGTAACATAGACACCTAAATTTTGGCGTGTAGTATAATTTTTATATAGTAAACCTAGCTACCAAATTTTGTTACCACACCTTTTTTATTTTTTGAGATAAAAAATTTTTGCCAAAGAAAACTTAAAAAATGTATGTATATATATATATATATATATATATATATATATATATATATATATATATATATATATATATATATATATATATATATATATATATAATTAACATATAAAAATTGAAACTGACCCCAGATATGGGTTATAGTTGGTCCTAGTTTGCGCAGATTTCCAATTTTTTTCCAAATTCCAAAGTGGGGCCTTACGTTTCAGCTTCAATCGTCATTGTCCTTCATTTTACTAAAATGTTTCCAGAAAATTAATTTCAAGTAGACCCTTTTTCTTGTACTTTAGCATTAGTTTTAGTTATATCGTTTATGATTCAATTCTCTATAATTTTTAGCGAATTTTCGTAGAAGAAATTCACCAATGAGGAAACGCGACTTTTGAATTTAATAAGATTTTTTCACTAGGTCCCCTAGGACCCAAATCTCGAGTTACTTTCAGTTTTATCTGTTTACATATATACAGGGTAAGGCATTTCTAGGGTAAAGCCATATACGGGGCGCTCCCAAAAAGCGACTGAATAAAAAAAATCAAACTGTCGTAACTCAATTATTTCAAATAGAACATAAAATGTTTTTAGTAGCAAATATGTCTTTTTAATGAAAGCAAGCATCAAATTGGGTTACCAGTATAACCTATATAGTAGAAAAAATGTACCAAATCAAATAAGCTTTTCGACAAAATTCAATTTTTTTTTTTGCATGAACATTTTTTTCATGAAAATCCAAAATCATTTTTAAGTAACTTATTAAACACTTATTATGCCCTCCACTTCTGAAGCGCATAATATGAACTGTTCTATTTGAAACAATTGAGTTACGACAGTTTGATTTTTTTTATTCAGTCGCTATTTGGGAGCGCCCCGTATATGGCATCTCGATTTTTTCATGAAGTAATATAAACAAAAACCTCTCTAAATGCGTCATTTGCATTAGACTCCAAATTTTGTTGGTAAAAACGCCGTATCTCAATTTTTGATATGTGCCAAAAATGTGAAAAGTTGCAAAACAATTGAAATAACTCGAAAGCAAACATGCATCACAACTCGATGGAGAATGCAAAAATGCAATAATATAAGGGGTGTTCGATTTAAAAAAAAATTGTATCGCCACCTGTGATTGTCGAAATAATGTTTATAAGATTCAGCTGTTCAAGACACCGTAACCTCTACAATTGTTTCTCGTATCTTGTATGATAACACTAATATTGTACTTTACCGTAGAAATGCATCACCCTGTATATATGTAAACAGATAAAACTAAAAGTAACTCCGGATATGGGTCCTAGGGGACCTAGTGAAAAAATCTTAATAAATTCAAAAGTCGCGTTTCCTCATTGGTGAATTTCTTCTACGAAAATTTGCAAAAAATTATAGAGAATTGAATCATAAACTCTATAACTAAAACTACTGCTAAAGTACAAGAAAAAGGGTCTACTTGAAGTTAATTGTCTGGAAATATTTTAGTAAAATTAGGGACAATGACGGTTGTAACTGAAACGCAAGGCCCCACTTTGGAATTTGGAAAAAATTTTGAAAATCAGCGCAAAGTAGGACCCCTAGAACCCATATATGGGATCAGTTTCAATTTTTATATGTTAATTATATATATATATATATATATATATATATATATATATATATATATATATATATATATATATGTATGTATCAAAAACAATGAACCATATTTCATCAAAATACTTTATTGTATGAAAATCTACAAGCATTTTTAGAAAACATACTTAAAATAATATCGAAAAAACTGGTTTCCTAGCCAAGGAACTTTAAGTTAAAAGCAGATTGAATTATTGAAAGAAGCAGATAATGAAAATTCGCTACCAAAACGCACCTGCTGCGTTCCGAATTTTCTTTCTTACAAACATGCATCATATTTTGATGGAAAATGCAAAAATATAATAATATATACATACATATATATATATATATATATATATATATATATATATATATATATATATATATATATATATATATATATATATATATATATATATATATATATATAAAGAAAATTTGTATACCAATCTATTTGAAATGAAAGGACAATAAAGATTGAAGGTGACACTTAAGGTTTTGTAAAACACACTTCTTGCGACATATTGTCTACATAACTGGTATTCATTTTAGGTTCTTTGCCTAACAGTTTCCAGCTTTGACGTTTCAAATCGTGACGTTTTAAGAACAAAAACTATAACATTTTTCTGGTACTTCTTGACATTGTTGAGTCAAAAACGTATTGTTTGTCTGCAATGGACATTATATTTTGTTATCCAAAGAAATATTTTGGTTTTGTTCGGTTCTGTGGTCATCAGTGGCACTCAGTTTTTTTTTCTTGAAATGCCTTTAACTTTTTTTTCTTTTATGCTAGAGATCTAAATTTTGGGACGTAGTATATATATATATATATATATATATATATATATATATATATATATATATATATATATATATATATATATATATATATATATATATATATATATATGAAGAATTTTTTTCTACGAAAATTGACTAATAAACGAAGAAACAATAAAACAAGTTTTTTCAAAGTGATTAAAAAAAAGTCATTATCAGCGAATGCAATATAGTAGCAAACTTTTATAAGAATGGGTTTCCAAAAAAGTCGATAATTTTTATGGATACAGAAAGTATGTATAATTGTATAAAAAAGATAGAGGTTAAGTATATTCGAAGTTTTTATGAAAATTGCCGTTTTCGGTGTATCCACAATAATAATAAATACTGTATTTTATAAACAGGGTTTTTACCCATCACTAGTTCAAATATCATATTAATTATCTTGTTTGTAAGATGATAAATAAATTGTAATTGTTTAGTAAATAGAAATAGCCGCTGACTAAGATAATAGAGATTCTTTAAATTAAAAATATTTGCTTTAAATATAATAAAAAAATACTGAATTTTCATTACGAAAAAAATATAAGGCGTGTTTGATTAATAAAAAAGAAAATTTGTATCACCAACGACTTATCGGCCAGCCTGTAATTGTCAAAATAATTTTATAGGATGAAGCTCAAGACACCGTACAATTTTGTTTTGTTTCTTGAACGTTGGTCTATTTCCGCGACTATGGCCAATCACCAACGCCAGGAAGTAGTCTCACCTCATTATCCTGGAAATTTTGCCGAATCCCTCCCGTTGTGTGAGGCGGGTGGGGATCTTTAACGTGTCCAACATTGCATGGACATGGACGGACGGCTTTACACCCCTCCGAAAGGCAAATGGTGCACACATTCAGCTTGCTCAAGTACAATGCGACAACTTCGGTTGATGTTAATTGACAATATGTACTGAAATACTGAAAAAAGTGGAAGGAAAACACTGTTCAGTTCTTACCACTGAACCACCGAGGTTCACCCTATAATTAACGTATATAATTTTTTCTCGTATCTTGTATAGTAACGGATATATTGAGCTTTACCGTATATATATATATATATATATATATATATATATATATATATATATATATATATATATATATATATATATATATATATATATATATAAACAGATAAACGCTGAAACTAGCCCCGGATGTGGGTTGGGGGAGGGGGGGGGTCTAGTTCGCGCTTATTTAAAGAAATATTTTGAAAAGGGGCCTTTCAGGTTCTTGTCTAAAATGTCGCCAATTTTGACGTTTTAAATCGTGAATTGACGTTTTAAGCGGAAAATACCAACATTTTTTTCTCAAATGCTTTTTACTCTTTTAACTTACAGATCTAAATTTTGGAACGTAGTTTACTTTTTATTATATAAACCTGCGTACAGATTTGGTTGTCATAACTTTGTTCTTTCCGTAGATATAAAGATTTTGTAAAAGAAAACAACATTTTTGTGGTTAGTGTAATAATTTTTCTTGAATTAAAGATATTGCAATTTTTAGTGAATTTTCTTTAAAAAAATTCACTAGGGAGGCGAGAAAAAAATGTCTTTAAATGAACTCGAACTAGGACTCCTAAAACCCATATTATTATTATTATTATTATTATTATTATTATTATTATTATTATTATTATTATTATTATTATTATTATTATTATTATTATTATTATCATTATTATTATTATTATTATTATTATTATTATTATTATTATTATTATTATTATTATTATTATTATTATTATTATTATTATTATTATTATTATAATAATAATTATTATTATTATGTTTGTTACCTTAAATTATACAATATGCCTATACAAAAAGTCTAATACTTGTGGTGTATAATAACATAATTTATAAAGTCTTATCCAGAATTGCTTGACAGCTACTGCATACCAAATTCAACAAATTTCAAATTTTGACTTTCCAATTAAAATGACATTTTGCTTCCATGTCTTTCTTCGGATGTTTCACCCCATGCCTTTATTAGTGAATTTTATTTAAAAAAAATCACTAATGAGGAGATCCCGACTTTTGAATTTTGAAAAAATTTCTTCAAATGAGCTCTAATTTGGCCCCCTAGAACACATATCCGGGGTCAGTTTCGATTTTTATATGTTTATATATATATATATATATATATATATATATATATATATATATATATATATATATATATATATATATATATATAAATGCGCACCAGAACTTGCTCCTGTCCTGACTCGTCTGTTTCAGACATCTTACAATAGAGGCATATTCCCTAGTAACTGGAAAACTGCTCGAGTACAACCCGTCCCCAAGAAAGGATCGAAAGCGCTTCCTAGCAACTACAGGCCTATTTCTCTTCTTTCAGTCATCCCTAAAGTGATGCAAAAGTATATAAACACCGAATGACTAAAATTTCTTGAAAAACAAAGTCTAATCCACGACAGGCAGTATGGATTCCGTCAGCGCAGATCAACTGCCGACCTCCTTTCCTTTGTCACCCATTCTTGGAACAAGTCTATGGTACTACACGGTGAATCCCAGATTGTCGCTCTAGACATATCCAAAGCATTCGACCAGGTCTGGCACGCAGCGTTGCTTAATAAACTTCCGGCCTATGGCCTACCACCAAAACTCTGTACGTGGACAGCAAATTTTCTCTCCAACCGGAGCATTTCTGTTGTCGTGGATGGCCATTCCTCTAAACTGTATCCAATTAATGCAGGAGTTCCTCAAGGTTCAGCTTTAGCCCCTACTCTGTTTCTTCTCAACATCAATGACCTCCTCTCTAGCACATCCAACCCAGTTCACAGTTACGCGGACGACAGCACCCTCCACTCCAATATACAATATTCTAAGCCTGTCTCTTTAGCCCAACTAGATGAGGATCGCAGACTCATGGAGGGTTCTATCTTCGCGGATCTCCAAAAATATTAGACTGGGGAAGTAGAAATCTTGTACAATTCAACCCCACCAAATCACAGTCTTGCTTTCTTTCTCATAAGAGATACACCAGCCCTAGACCCATCACAATAAACAACCAAGTTATTCAAAGTAATGAGTCCTTTTCACTTGTTGGCATCTCTGTGGATCGAAATCTTAATTGGCACCAACATGTCACATCAATTGCAGAAGCGGCTGCTAAGAAATTAGGTTTCCTCTTCCGGGCTCGCAAATATTTTTCACCAGCTAATCTCTATACTTTATATACTTCACTAATAAGACCAAACCTCGAATACTGCTCCCACATCTGGGGTGCTGCTGCCGCTCCTACACTCGCTATCCTGGACTCCATTCAAAAGAGAGCTATACGTCCCATCGGTGACCCTACCCTTACCCAAAGGCTGCCATCCCTTGCCCACCGACGTGCCGTTGGTGACCTCTCTCTCTCTCTCTCTCTCTCTCTTTTATAGATATCTGCATGGGCACTGCCCAGAGGAGCTTTCTTCCATAGTTCCTCCACCTGCTGCCCCCAACAGATCTACCAGGAGAACATAGCGAATGCACCCTTTTACTGTCCAGGTCACCAGACATAGAACATCTTGTTATGCCCGCTCTTTTGTCCCGAGGACTTCCAAGTTGTGGAACTCCTTGCCGGCACATGTTTTTCCTTCTCCCCCGAACCTCCAAACCTTCAAGTCCAGAATTAACAAGTTGGCTCTTTCCTCCTTGTCGACACCCACGGTACGATAGTATTTAGGCTGTAAGCCCTCGTGGTGTGTTGTTGAAATAAATAAAAAAACTATGTATCACACCGATAACTCAAAAAAAATTGGGCCGATTTTTACTAAACTTGGTGAATACCTTGCTTTGTAAGTGGCTTGGATAAGTTTGTTAGTCCGGAAAATCGGCCGAGGTTTTCCCGAAAAATTTTGTGTTTTCTTTAAAAAAAATTTAAATCTCCGGAAATAATAAAGTAAGGGCAACCAAATTTCGTACACTGGTTTATATCGCTATATGTAAATTTCCTACCAAATTTAGCTCTGCAGGTCGAAAGACAAAAAAGTTATAGGCATTTAAAGAAAAATAAATTGGGGTTTTTCTCGAAACGTCAAAGTCGCGATTTAAAACGTCAAAATTGGCAACATTTAGGCAAAGAACTTAAATCTAATACGGGCTATGGAAAGAAAATATCTCAAGAAGAATGTTTTACAAACCCTGAAGTCTTAGTTTCACCCGTCATTGTCCTTCATTTTACTAAAATATTTCCAGAAAATTCATTCCGATTAGACTGTCTCTCTGATGCTTAGCAGTAGTCTTGACTATAGAGTTTAGCGTTTAATGGTATATCATTTTTGTCGAATTTTAGTAAAAAATCATTAAAGCTCAATATATCCGTTAGTACACAAGATATGAAAAAAATTGTATACATTAATTATAGGGTGTCTTAAGCTACATCTTAAAAAATTATTTATACAATCACAGGCTGGCCCATAAGTCGTTGGTGAAACAAATTATCTTTTTTTTAGTCGAACACGCCTTATGTTATTGCATTTTCCATTGAAATATAATGCATGTTAGTAAGAAAATAAATACGGGATGCAGCAAGTGCGTTATGGTAGCGAATTTTGATTAAATGCTTCATATTTGAAAAACTCAGTTTGCTATTAACCTATAAGGTTGACCAAGAAACGATTTTTTCGGGAACACTTTAAGTTTACTTTCGGAAATTTTTGTACGTTTTCAAACAACAAAGTTATTTTGTTAAAACATGGCACATTGTTTTTAGTATATAGGTTATACTGGTAACCAAAATGCCTGCATCCTTAAAGAAAAAACACACATATTTTTTATAATAAGTTGTAATCTGTCCATAATAATATATGTGGGGTCAGTTACAATTTTGATACGTTTATATATATATATATATATATATATATATATATATATATATATATATATATACATATATATATATATATATATATATATATATATATATATATATATATAAATATTGTATATAATATATAAATGTGATACATACACATACATACACATGCGCGCGCATATATATATATATATATATATATATATATATATATATATATATATATATATATATATATATATATATATATATATATATATATATATATATATATATATATATCTGTGTGTGTGTGTACGCGTATGTATCACAGCAATAACTCAAAAAATAATATCCAAATTTTGATTAATTTTAGCATATACCTTCCGTTTGTAAATGGCCTGGATAAGTTTGTTAGACAGGAAAATTGGGCCAGGTTTTCCGGTGAAGTTTTGGGTTTTCTTTCGGAGAATGTTTTATCTCCGAAAATAACAAAAGTTATGGCAACCAAATTTGGTATGTAGGTTTACGTTATAAAAGTAAACTTTATACCGAAATTCAAACCTCTACGTGACAAGAAAAAAGTTATAAGCATTTAACAAAACAAAATTGGTGCCTGATAATTCCTATGAAAATTCACTACCATAACGCACTTGCTGAGTCCAGACTTTTTATATTTTGTCGACAAAGAAATAAATATTAAATAATACTATTCCCTACAGTTTACGATAAAAAGAATTATATAATTAAGGCATCAACAAATAATGTTAAAATGTGGCGGTTAAATTGTAAATACAGCACTTATTTGTCTGCAAAGTATGAATCAAGCGAACGACGAAGCAATAAAATGTAATATTTAAATAAACAACAGGTAAAAATGTATATTTACCTTGCGAGATAGTGTATCCTTAGATAATAATGCGTTGCCAAAAGCGCCAAATATTTTTTATCAGTTTGGAACAGAGATAACTCCGTAAGCCCGCAATTCAGTTCCCGAATTGACAGGTAAGTGATGCGTGAACGTGCGGTTGAAAAGTCACTGAAGCAATACCGGAGCTTTCCACCTCAACCATTAGCATTCGCGAGTCCCTATCTCGAGTATAACCTATATCTGATAACTCAGCATTTTCTAAACTACGCGATTGTTTCTCTTGTTTATATTCATTCTTCAGATTAAACCACAGCAATAAACCAAAGAACATATGATAAGTTTTAGAAGGAATGGACTCAATGTGTGTATGCTTACATTTAAGAATATTCAGCATGAAATTAATGTAAATATTAATCAGCACTTTTATATTCGGCTGTTTAGTTTAATGGTCAAAGCTATTCTTGTTTGAGGATACTGTTTTGTAATTCACACCTACATGCCGTTAAAATATATGAAATATACTATGAAAACCATTAAAGAAATGTACACTAACTCGGGTTATGTTATACTACACCATCTCAGCGTCTTTAATAGTTAATTTTAGAATAAATTATTTATTTCAGTATTCATCAATTTACAAAACATTAAAATTACAAACAGTAAAAAATAATACAGAATACAAAAGAAAATAAACAGAGCACCTAAGTTTAATAACTTGTATGTGCTCTGAATGAATAAGAAAACACAATATATGCCAACAAAAAAAATAAAACTAGTATAAAATATTCTGTGTTACCCTGTCCTATATTACCCCATTCCCTCTCACTGACCCACCCCCCACAGTTCGCAGACAGGCGACACGACATTTATCTACAAATCCTCTCCTCCATCCATCCCACCAGCACAAGAATTCATTCACTCCCCTCTTCTTTCCTACGTTTCCACTCCATGCATATATAGAACACACAACCCGCACACACACACAGACTCACCCACGCACCCACGCGCGCACACACACATACAAACTCACACCCACGCACACACAACCAACCCGCATTACCATATTACACATTCTAATCACTGCATACGCACCTGCACATCCCTACGTATGCTCCCACACCTCCACATGTAACACCAATCAGGTCTTCCGAACAGTATTCACCACCGCCACTGCAAAATTCGATACAAAATAAAACAACGTCGGATAATCTGCACCGACACCACAACCACGGAAGCCAGCAACATACTCTTCCTTTTGCTTTATATATCATAGAGATGATAGAGGTTATACTCCAGTATAGTGTAGTTATTCATGACGAAATCGGCCAGTTTCTTTCTGAATTTGTAGTCTCTGCGAGTGTTTTTGAGATCACTGGGAACTAAATTATACAATTTTGACCCGACAAAGCACACAGACCGCTGAGTGACATTTTTCACGCATTTAGGTGCAACTAGTAAAGACTTTGACTGCTGCCTTGTCATATATTTGTGACCTGTATCAGTATGCGACTCTCTGCTAAAATGCGTATATTCAATTATAGATACCACATACAATCCTAATACATTCAGTATATTCGTGTGTTCGTTATACAGTAGATCCGTGTGATAATCAAGTCTCTTGTTAAATATTGTCTTGAGGATAAAATTTTGCGTCACCTGCAGTGGAGCAAGTGTCGCCTGGTAGGCCGATCCCCAGCACAGAATGCCGTATCGCAGAACAGATGAAACTAGGCAGGAATAAACAATCCTCAGTGTTTTAACATTTAAAACACTCCTGAGCATGTAGAACAGATGTATCAGCTTACGCAGTCTGGTGTTAAGATAGGCCACATGTTCATGCCATTTTAGATGCTGATCCACCATAATACCCAGATATTTTATCTCTGTCACTCGTTTTATACAGGAGTTGGTTGCATCTGTTCCTATATCAGGAAGGTCTTGTTTAACATCAGCTTTTGTGGGTAAGAACATAATATATTTTGTCTTATCAATGTTTATAAATAAGCTGTTCTCGTTAAACGACCTATTTACCTGACAAAGAATATCAACCGTTTTATGGTAGGTTGTGTTCCAATTATAACCATCACAAAGCAGAACAGTATCATCTGCGTATGACAGAATTGTACACTTACTCTTAAACTTCAATAGGATGTCATTTATGTATATCAAAAACAGAACCGGCCCCAAAATTGTTCCCAGTGGCACTCCCCTTGTAATCATTAGCGGCCTGCTGAGACTATCCCCCACCTTAACCACCTGCTCTCGTTCTGTCAGGTAACTTCTAAACACCTGCAATGCAATCCCCCGAACACCAACACACTTAAGCTTATAGAGTAGCATCTCATGAGACACAGTGTCGAAACCTTTTGTTAAATCTAAAAACACACCTATTGTTTTTTTATCACGGCAAAGTTACTCAGGATTGCCGACGTAAGTCTATAAAGTGCTGACCCAGTGAAGACATTTGGTCTAAATCCATACTGATCAGGAGAGAGTATATTGAAAGCGTCCAAGAAGCCCATCAATCTTTTTAAAAGGCATTTTTCAAAAATTTTTGCCAGTGTGTTAATAAGACTTAGGGGTCTATAGTTGCATGGTTCCAAGGGGTCACCTGCTTTAAAAATAGGTATTACCACACTAGATTTAAGTTTCTTTGGAACCACTCCCTTTTCAAACATCTTGTTTACGATATAACATATTGGCCTGCTCAAGCACATATGTGCGATCCGAAATATGATACACCATCAGGCCCCGGAGCTGAATTCTTCTAAAGGTTTCCTATCACTTCCACAATTTCTGCCTCTGACACAGGCGTCAAATAGAAGGAGTTGCACTGGTAACAAATACCACCCCCATTAACAGACGGTTTCTTGTAAGTCTGCATTGTATCCTTAAATGCGCTGACAAAATAATGATTTAACTCGTTAGCAATGTGAGAATCATTCTTTAAAAGTTAAGCGTCTGAAGCTCTCAACATACAAATATCTCCTTTATCGATTTTTCTATTGGACATCTCGCCGACTATATTCCAGATTTTTCTTTAGTTGGAATTTGTGGCCTCTATCTTATTTTTATATAAATCATTTTTTGATGTTCGTATTAAAGCGGTTAATTTGTTTCTATAGTTCTTATACTCACGTTCTAATACATAATTGTTTTTATCCTTCAACCACTTTACCTTTAGCTTATCTCTTATTTTTAAAGATGTCACCAATCCATGGGTAATCCAGGGTTGTTTAGCCCCGCACTTTTTAGTAATAGTTCTTTCTGTCTTCTGTATAATTTCATCCATTTTTATCATGAAATTATCAACCATTTTTGGTACACTCTTCCCCCCCCCCACAATGCCATCCCAAGTTTCCGTCCGCAGACATTCAAGAAACTTTGTGTCGTCAATTACACGTAGCTCAGTGAACTTTCCAGGTGCGCTGTCAGCCGCGCGCACACACCCCGTCCCACCAGATACACCCGGGAAATCGAGAATCAAAGACACCGAATAATGGTCAGTTATATCCGTCCGCAAAACCCTAGAAGTTGCACTTATAGTCCCCTCATTTATACCTTTATACACTCCCCCACTATACTTGCAGAAGATGTGATCGATGCAAGTCTGGTTTGTGCCAGTAATTCTAGTCGGCAAATCTACGTAAGATATATATCCATTTTGTTCTAGAATGTTATTGTATTGGAGGCCTACACTGTTTACACCACCCAGAATGTCTATATTTAAATCACCAACTGAAATGTCAACGTCGCTCTTCTGCCTTCTCTCGATGAAACCGCCCAAGCCCCCCAAAAATACATTTTCACTGCTAGATGGTGGCCGGTATATACCAGTGATTGCTATACTTTTGCCCATTTTGTTAAGACGTGCACTTACAAGACATATTTCCGTGAGTTTGGTTACCGTCAATTCAGCGCCGTAATTATTTTTTTTACGTACATTATACATCCATCATTTTGATTATAAAAACCATGACTATACATCAAATCATAACCCTCTATTAGATATAGCTGTACATCTGGAACCTTACAAGTTTCACTCAATATCAGACAGTCAACATTCCCTTCACCAAGAGCCCTCAGTAAAATAAGCAGCTCGTCAAAGTTTTTCCTGATACTTCTTATATTCATGTGGATGACTGAAAAAGAGGAGCCAGAAACATTATAAACCTTACTAAAGTTGTCTGCATCGATATACTCTGCCGCCCCAATGAAACTGTGGGAGGCTAACAAATCCAAACACGCATCAAAATCCTCCATTTAAAGCGCCCAAAATTCTGCCTCAGGAGTAACACTATTTATGTCTATGCTGGTAACACTTACAAAACTAAACTTATAATCCTAAAAGAACAGTTATCTTCTTACTCTAGCACAGTTAAAATACCTATATAACACGAAAGATCACAACAAAGATTAATCAACAGTCTAAAAGTCCCGTCATAAACAGGATATGTCAATAATTAAAAGCCGCTCAACAGCAACAATGCACAAAAACAATATTTAAAAAAATATTTTAAGACAATAGACGATTTGGTACCCTTTTTTTCGACACATGTCATACTACAATAAACTTAAAGTATCAATGTGGTAATATTGACTAGACATTTCGTTTCCAACTTGGATTGGGAGACATGAATGAAAGGCGAAAGAAATCTGTGAAAGAAATGGTCTAGTTACAGCGACCACAAGGTTTAAATGATCTATAAGAAGACGATCAACATGCAAAGCTCCAGGGGACATAGGAAAGTACCAAATAAATTATCATTACTAAGAAAAGTCAAGCTGCATTGAGAGTAGAACATTTCCTCTTAAAATGCTCTAAATTCTCCTATCTTTGTCGCGAATTGCTTATGCCGGAAGAGTTGAAACCATGTCTCTTTTTTTTTGGATACAGGAGTGAGATATGCCTCATGCAGACCTCATTCACGACACCGTAGTGCCGTGGGATATCGAGGTACTGTGAGACTCGTACTCTTAGTACACCTACTCACTTAAACTCCCTAGGAGTACCGGACCTTAGTCCATACCTCCGTCGGAAAGAATACACACAATGACTTTTGGGTTTGAATGTTTCCATTCTGATTTTGCCGCGGGGGCGTTAGCGGGTAAGTATAAGCTTTGGACGCTTATGCTTATATGGAAGTTGCTCATCGTAGTCGGTGGCACTACGGAGAAGAGCATTTGGGTGAGAAGCGGCTTTAGCGAACTGAGTTGAAGATAGTTGAGTTATAAACTCAAGTATCGAAGGCATTTCCATATCAGAATGAATCTGACTGTTTCTGACAAACCATGGTGCTCCGGTAACCATTCTCAGAATTTTATTCTGGATGATTAGAAGGGTCTTGATGTGTGTTGCGGCCGCGGTGGCCCATGCAGAGGATGCATAGGTCAAGGGTGGCCGGATGACGACTTTGTAGATGAGCAATTTATTGTTCATGGACACTTTGGAATTTCTATTTAGAAGTGGGAACAGCTTCGAGATGAACATCGAGGCTTTTCGTCGGGCGTGTTCGACATGGGGGCGCCATGTTAAGTGTTTGTCGAGGCAAACCCCGAGGTATTTGGCGGAATCTTGCCAGGGAATTAGACGGTTGTCTAATGATACGTGTTCGTGAGGTGTGTGTCTCTTCTTGGAAAATAGGACTGCTGAACATTTATCGGGGCTTATGGCTAGAAGGGATTTCCTATACCAGCCTTGCAGCTCGACTACGGCGGTCTGTAGTCGTTCGGTTATTATCCTCGGCTGAGTGGAGCTGCTGAGGATGGTAGTGTCGTCTTCGTACAGTGCGTATGTCACGTTTAGGGGCGCTGTCGGAATGTCTGCGACAAATATATTGTACAGCAGGGGGGAGAGAGCAGAACCCTGCGGGAGACCAGCCGTGGCTGAGTACGTTCTAGATTTGGTTCCCAGATGTTTGACCTGGTACTTCCTCTATTGCAGGTATGACCTGAACCATGTCTTGAAAATCCTCGAAAAATGATATAAACTTACTAGATTTTAACAACAAGTGAGTGGTGAACGTGCCGCCACCTAGTTGCGGAACCAAGCAGTATGTTGTCACGCCAGCTCCAAATAACACAAAGTGTTAAAAAATGCAGACTGTATACAACCAACTAACAATTCAGTAAATTGTCAGTCCTGGCCCATGTCTACCCCAATGTAGGGACAAAATATGTAAGGCTAGATGTATTTTCACAACAATTAGAACTGTAGCCCGGTTTCGCTCTAATTAGAGCTCGTCAGTACGGCATACTAATTGCAGCGAGAATACACCTATAAAGTAAGACGGCTATGGTAGCCAACCTTCCAACACTAAGTGAGTGGTGTATTTTCGCTGCAATTAATATGCCCTACTGACGAGCTCTAATTAGAGCGAAACCGGTCTACGGTTCTAATTGTTGTGAGAATGCATCTAGCCTTACTTACTAGATTTCTAAGATGATCAAATTTACTCAGGCAAATATAGACACTTAATGCAAACTACATTTACGGAAGGGTGGCTAATAAGCGTAGCAGTTGATATCACTGCAATCACTACCAAAAAATGGCCCCAAAATTTGCTCAATTCTAGCTACACATATCTTGGTACAGACAAAAATTTCGGGACGCAGCGACTGATTTATAGTAGAGAATTTCAGTAATGTAGAGTTGTACACTATAATTATATGGCATATTACTAAAATTAATACTTTAAACTTACACAGACCTTGAAGATCGATTTTAGAGGTCCTAATACGCGCACACGTGAAGAATTCTTTCGAAAGTGTTACAATCCATATCTCTCTATTATCAAAAAAATCTTGTGTTCTAACTCACTTTGAGAAAAATGCCCAAAATTCAATTTTCTACGAAGCTAAAAAATAAAATTGTGCTATATCGGTAGATAGTGTAAGTCTCTATAAAAGAAACTTATATTACAAATTTCATTAAAGTTACAAAAGATTTCCAGAAGGAAACTTAATTCATATTTAGAAAAGTAAAGTATCTGCCAAATCATAAGCGTAGCAGTGGTTTTTCCTTATTAATCGCTAGAATGATTTTACTTTAGTCAGCTTAATCAAACCGGCTTTTTCAATATCAACAATAACAAAATGTTTCCTGAAAATTATAATTTCAGACTCAAAGGTGACAACGTAAATCAGGCATTTTAAACAAAAATGATATCTTGTTTAAAACGTATTAAATCTGTGAACTAGTGTTTCTCCAAATGTCAAAAAAAAAACATACATTCATGGAGCTGGAATCGATCATGCAACCTTTTTCGTAGAAGACAAGCAAGCTATCACTGAGCTATCTAAGGATGTGTACGTTGTTTATGCACTGGCTACGTCCTTCACCTACAGAAACGAAACCCAACAGTGAAGCCAGAGAAGTAGTCTCCATGTCTGTATGTACATGATACTTGACACCGGTTTCACGCCCGGGATATTATATTAAAAGTATACGTACCAATTAATTACAGAATAAGTATAATTGCCATTGAAACACATTCAACAACTGTTTCAGTCCTATATGACGTCTTATGTTTAAGTTTAAAGATAAATTAAACTACTTTAGAATCATTGTTATAGAGAAGACTTGCTTTTGTTTAAATTTCTAATATATTATGCTACATTTTCAGTCTAAAACCAAAGCATAATATATCTATGCTGTACTAAAACTGTATTTGGGACCGTTCATTAAACTACAAATTATACTGCATTTTAAAAATTGATTGAATCGCCCAGTTAAATAATGCACTGATGATATATATATATATATATATATATATATATATATATATATATATATATATATATATATATATATATGGTTTATACCTGTTGTATATATCAATCTGCGGGTGTCAGTTAACTACTCTGCCTGTCAGGTATTGGACTTTAACCACTAAGTCGTTTCAAAGCATGTCTTTCAGATTTTATTTGTAATTTGAAAAAACACTTTAAATATTGTGTACCTAGTAAAAAAATTGATCAGTTGCGTCAAGGAGCTCACGAGTGGTAGTCGGCGAAGCCACCAATGCAACATTGTCGGCATGCATTATCACGTCACAGTCTGCTAAATCGAATGGAAGGATATTAACATACGTCAAAAACATTAACGGCACCAGTACTGATTTCTGCGGAACTCCACGCTCGAGAGGGTATTTAGATGATAAAATCTTTTCGATCCTCATACTTCTGAGTCTGTGTAATAGGTGGTACCTACACCATTACAAAATCTGATC
The DNA here is from genome assembly GCA_964006375.1 of Tillus elongatus. Classification (NCBI taxonomy): domain Eukaryota; kingdom Metazoa; phylum Arthropoda; class Insecta; order Coleoptera; family Cleridae; genus Tillus; species Tillus elongatus. The sequence continues at coordinate 144,877,534 of OZ023264.1, read as the reverse complement.
CCTTACACCCATTGTTTCAAGCTTCTTTAACAGAAATCGATGCTAATGGTATCAAAGCCACGAGTTAAATAGAAAAATATTCCTATTACCCACTTATCGCTATCCAGGTGCCGATTTATATTTTGTACTAGCTGATAGAAATCAGTATTAGTGGAAACTCTCCGACCAAAGCCATGCTGACAATTTTACAGTAAATTATTAGACGAATAAAAGTCAATTATTCTTTATTCAAATTCTTACTTATTCTTCGTTATTCAAATACAAGTTTGTTCAATATCTTACCGAAAATACTAAGATCATCCAAGAACAATCGCACGAAAATAAGGAATGTAGTCCCTATCTGTAGACAGATTTATTATATGCACCAAGGAAACAACAATGTAAATAGCTATTGTTTTAAAACATATGGTGAAATATTATCAGTACCACTGTTGTTTTCTAATATTGACGAATCTTCACGCCTAACATCCCCAAGTCCAACCCTGTAAAACCCTGTCCAACCCTGTCCTATATTAGCATGCAACTTCCCTTAATGCCTACAGCAATCACCAGATGAGTAGGTACTGACAGTGGCGCCCCTATGGCAGGTGTCATCAAGTGGCAACAACGGAGAGAAGCAGCTACAAGAGGATGCAAAAGTCGATTACTTCCTCGTCATCCAGCGTCCAGTCGGGTCGTGGAAAGACTGGCTGAACCATGAGTGGTAGTCAGACACAGCCTTATAGTTGGTTATGCTGTGGTCACACAAAAGTTAACCAGCGGTCAGGGAGCATCATAGGAAGATCGCCTGATCTGCGATACGTAGTCAAGACATCAAAACCCATGGTTGTCACTTTGAACACGCGGACATATCAGTGAGCCTCGTTGTGGAAAGAACCAATCTTCCGACTAACAACTGACCCGTGATTAGAAACCCCTTCAACCGCGGCATCAACACACCACAATTCTCATCTGTCACCTGGAAACGTGAAATACCTAGGCCCATTTGGACGACGCCACCAGTGACACCATCCATATGCTGGTTAGGCCAACCTATCCATTTCCAATCGTAAGTCACCTTTTATTGTATTGATCATTATTGGATCACAAGTCACTCATTCATTTTTGTATGTAAATTTGTAACTTTGTAGTATTATATTGTTACTCTTTTACCAGGTTTATTTATTATAAATCTGCACCCATGGTCCTTCTCGAGTATATAAACGGGCAATTAGAACCACTCTGCTGGTCTTTCTGAACTAATTACGCTAATGCACGCACTTTAGTTTAATTCAAACATTTAATACTTCGCGCCATTACATTTAGCCCTTTTTATGCTTCGTACAGCCACGTACATTAGAATTCTCTAGTTCTCCAATATGTTGCAGAACATCTTCGGCAGTTATCTTCTCAACGAACATTTGTAGATTTAACACAAGTTTGACCCAGGGTGCATCGATCAGATATTGTACTATAGGGTTTGTTTACACAATTCTCAGCTACCTGTAAGGATGTTTTGGCTGCTCATCTGCGGCATTCGCCTACAATTCACAGCTACAGAAGAAAGGTACTCACCACACTTTTCAGCGATCTGTAGTTCTTCGCTGTAGTACTGACCATCTATTTTCAATGTTGTATGACTCGTCACTTTACGAGTACGATTCAGGGTACAATTGACCATACACCAAATTTCTTTGTTCGAATTTTAGTGAATTTTCTTTAAAAAAAGTCACTAGTAAGGAGATCCCGACTTTTGAATTTTGAAAAAATGTTCAAAGAGCGCTAATTAGCCCCCTCTAGAAGACATATCGGAGGTCAGTTGCAATTTTTATATGTTTATATATATATATATATATATATATATATATATATATATATATATATATATATATATATATATATATATATACAGGCTCGCTGATAAGTCTGGAAACGGTCGATTATCCGGGAAAATATACAAGGTGTCGAAAAAAGTTTTATACAAAAGTTTTTGGGTTCTTCAATGTCTACTAGGCGGTGATAATTTCATTTATACAGGGTTGGTCATACAGGCGTGGCACACCAATATTAATTTTTTTTTTAATGGAACACCCTATATATTATTCGATATTTCAATCCTTCTCTTAATTTTGAGCAACATTTATCAGAAGCATGATGTACATAAACTCAATCGTTTCCGGGTAAAAAAATAAATAAAAATAAAACGCTATTGTTTTTAAAATCTATTGGATGAAGAACAAAAATAAATGAAAAGTAGAATATCTCTTGAAAACAATCTGTGAGTGTGAAAAGAACCGGTTGCGATGTTTTTAACATTGTTTGAAATCCTATTTTATAAGATGTTCAAAGTGTTCTCCATTGACCTCCTGACAATAATGAATTCGCTTAACAAAACATTGCACTGCATTTACAAGAGCGTTTTGAGGAATGTTATTAATTTCATGCACAATCCTTGCTTGCAACTCTTCTGCGGTCTATTTTGGTAAATTAAATTTTTTACATGACCCCACAAAAAAAAGTCAAGCGGCGTCATGTCGGGAGACCTAGCTGGCCATTCAATAATTCCCCTGCGCCCTATCCATCTGCCAGGAAAGGTTTGATTCAGATATTCCCGTACCTCAATTCCAAAATGAGGGGGTGCCCCATCCTGCTGAAACCATATTTCTTCCGCTGGTAGATTTGGGTCGTTATTGTTCGGAAATAATCGACTAACGTCTGGAACAATTGATTCTTGCAAAAGTGTCAAATATCGAGCAGAGTTCAAATTATAAAATAAGGTCCTATGATATGTCCACCAATAATAGCACACCAAACATTTACTTTTTGCGGTCTTTGGGTGTGAATTTGTTCCATCCAATGTGGGTTTTCGTCTGACCAGTACCTACAGTTGTGTCGGTTGACTTGTCCATTCAAACAAAATGTAGATTCGTCGGAAAACAAAATGTGGTTGGCAAAGTTAAAATTTTGGCGTAACTTCTCCATAATAAGTTCACAGAACTCGATTCTGCGATCAAAATCGTCTTCACTCAGTTCTTGCAATAAATGAATTTTATATGGACGGAACTTTTCCCGCTTCGTAATCTTTTGAATTGAATATCGACTCATATTGTGATTTAAAGCCAATTGCTGTGCCGAAGTTTTCGGATTTTCCACCACATCCAATATTACATTCAAAGAATTTTCTTCATTTGTAACGGTTACTGGCCTTCCAGTTCTAGGTTTATCCTTGATACCGCCAGTTTCGTGAAAACGATGCAAAGTTTTCGAAACTGTGGATTTGGAGATCGATTCCCGCTCAGGATGCAACTCATTGAACATAATCACCACTTGAGCAAAACTTCGTGTTCTATCACCGTACCCTATCATCATTAAAATTTCGATACGTTCGGTTTCACTTAAACTTGCCATTTTGCACAAAAACTGTTGACACTAAATTACTAATGTTTCAAAACTGTTGACACTGAATGAATGTTTGACATTCGTTGTCCTGGAAACATTTTAAAACAAAAGAATAATACTGCGTTTCTTATGGGCATCTTATCTTATCTTGGGATTCCAAACAATGTTAAAAACATCGCAACCGGTTCTTTTCACACTCACAGATTGTTTTCAAGAGATATTCTACTTTTCATTTATTTTTGTTCTTCATCCAATAGATTTTAAAAACAGTAGCGTTTATTTTTATTTATTTTTTTACCCGGAAACGATTGAGTTTAGGTACATTATGCTTCTCATAAATGTTGCTCAAAATTAAGAGAAGGATTGAAATATCGAATAATATATAGGGTGTTCCATTAAAAAAAAATTAGTATTGGTGTGCCACGCCTGTATGACCAACCCTGTATAAATAAAATTATTACCGCCTAGTAGACATTGAAGAACCCAAAAACTTTTGTATAAAACTTTTTTCGACACCTTGTATATTTTCCCGGATAATCGACCGTTTCCAGACTTATCAGCGACCCTGTATATAGATATATGTATAGGTATAGGTATATGTTTGTGTAACCGATAACTCAAAAAATAAAACGCCGATTATGATTAAATTTGGTGGATACCTTCCTTTTGCAAGTGGCTTGGGTAAGTTCGTGAGCCAGGAAAATCGGATCAGGTTTTCCCGGAAAATGTTGTTTTCTTCGAAAAAAATTTACATCTTCTGAAATAAGAAAGTAAGGGCACCTAATTTGGTACGCGGATTTCTAGGTAAATTACGTACCAAAATTTAGCTCTGTAGCTTAAAAGACAAAAAAGTTATAGGCATTTAAAGAAAAATAAATTGGGGTTTCCGTGTAAGGCTAGATGCATTATTTCAACAATTAGAACCTTAGATCGGTTTCTATCTCATTAGAGCTCTTCAGTACGGCATACTAATTGCGCGAAAATACACCTATAAAGTAATACGGCTATAGTAGCCAGTCTTTCAACACTAAGTGAGTGATGGACGTGCCGCCACCTAGTTGCGGAACCAAGTAGTATATTGTCACGCCAGCTTCAAATAACACAACGTGTTAAAAAATAGAGACTGTATACAACCAACTAACAATTTAGTAAATTGTTAGCTCTGGCCGATTTCTACCCTAATATAGTGACAAAGTATGTAAGGCTAGATGCATTATCGCAACAATTAGAACCGTAGACCGGTTTCGCTCTCATTAGAGCTCTTCAGTACGGCATACTAATTGCGCGAAAATAAATACAATTAAAAAAAAACCTTTTTTGTTATTTGTTTTGCAGAAACTAATTCGATTGAGTTGACTAAAATCGATCATCCAAGCGATTAATAAGGAAAAATACCTGTCACGTTTATAATTTAGCAGGTACATTCCTTTTGGAAATAAAAATTTAATTTGCGGTAAATTTGCAGTTTAGCACACGGGAACTTTTAAAATATTTTTTCCGAAACATGCTTACAACCCTTTTTGGATGCACATACTATAAGGAAAATGTCTTGCAAACGGCCCCTAAGAAAGTTATAGGACTGCTGGGTAGGGAAGAAAATAAAAAGGAAATGTGAGCGGAAAGTTCGCAAAAACCCGCTTAGCTGGACCTCTATAAGCTTCTTTTTACCCATTTTGTAGCTATATTTCCTTAAAATCCTGTTTACTTTGCCCAAAACCGTTATTCACCGCAGGTACCTCAACTTTCTTGGGGGTTGTTCCGAAGAAATTTTACTTGTTTTAATTGTTCTTGTTTATGCATTGAGGGTGGTTGTAGGCACGTAGACGGGGGAGGAGAACTCTCGTGACGAAACCGCGAAACAAGATTTTCAATTTATGTTTAAATTGGTACATCTTTTCATTTCTTAAAATATTTTTCCAAAAATGAATTTGAGGTTGCCTTGTTTGTCAGTTTCACATAGAGAGCTACAATATTTTATCATTTGAAAAAGTATATATACAGCAACAGTTAATCGATAAAGAGGGTTTTTGTGCAGCAAGTACATTGTGGTAGAGAATTTTAGTGAAAAGATTTCAAATCCGCTAACTCAATTTCCCATTAAGCTACAATCTTTAATCTTGAGCCATAGTAAAACCTATGTAAAATACCTTTTTGGTTGTTTTGTTTGCAAAAACTAGCTCGATTGGGTTGACTAAAACAAAACCATCCAAGCAATTAATGAGGAAAAATACCTGCCATATTGATAATTTGACATGTACATTCTGTTTGTAAATAATTAATTTTTTTCTGGAAAACTTTGGTAACTAATGAAGTTTGTTCTGCAATTTTTTTAAAGCGACTTGCAATATTTACATATATGTACCTTATTTTAATTTTCTAGCCCCATGGAAAATAGAAATTTCTTCAAGTAATCGCTTACTGGGACCTCTAAAACCAATCTTCAAGATCCACTTAAATTTAAAGAATTAGTTTCAATAATATACCTTACTAATAGTGTATAATTCTTATGAAAATTCACTACTATAATGCACGTGCTGCGTCCCTAAATTTTTTAAGTTGTCGATTTCATTTGAAGATATTTATTTAAAGTTTTAAGGCCATGATCAGGTTAAAAGTGAATTTTTATTACGAAAGTGAAATGATTGACGTTTAATGTCAATTTGGTCTTGTACAAAATTGATAATTTTGTAAAAAATATGGTATGTGGAGATTGAGTTATAGTTGCGATGGTGTATTGAAGTGGTTCAGATCTATGATAAATAAAGGCAATGGGTGAAGCATTACGTGGAAGAAATGAAAGTGAAGAGAATTATTTTTTCCTGGCTTGTCAAAATCGGAAGTTTGCCGAATTTGGTATATAATTGTCACATTGCTTTAGATGTAATTTTTAAAATTATGCAAATGTACACCACAAGTCCTAGACTTATTGTATTGGCATGTTGTATGATTTTTACCAATAAATGAAAAAATAATAAATAAAAGTTCGCTAGCATTTGTTAGAGACGTAAGGTTCGGCAACCTTGATAACAATAAATAATAATTCACCCACCCGAGTGTAATCGATACCTACTTCTAGAAGTGTCCTGCAGTAGCATGTCGATTTCTGGGAATTTTGTTTAGGCTGGCCAACTTAATTTGTGGCGTCGTTCTTCGTTCTCATATTACGCGTTGTCACCAATGTCTGATTCTGATTATGTATATCTACATGTGAGAACAGTAACACCTTTTATTATAATATGTTATTGGTACCTTATTCATCTTTCAGTGCACTTATCTTATCGTAACTCTATATCATTTGGATTAACCGATTTTTTCGCCAACGGTCTGAGGTTGATGCTCCTTTATTTTTTATATGCTTAAATAAACCAACATTACGATTATAAAGAAACATAACGTTATTCCACTGTCTTGCTATCATAAGGAAAGTGTGTTTCAGATGTAGATAGTGGGATAATTTTAACCTACGTATATTAGTGAATTTTCTTTAAAAAAAATTACTAATGAGGAAATCACGACTTTTGAATTTTCAAAACATTTCTACAAATGAGCGCGAACTAAGCCTCCTAGAACCCATATCCAGGGTCAGTTTCAATTTTTATGCGTTTGTTTATATATATATATATATATATATATATATATATATATATATATATATATATATATATATATATATATATATATATATACAGTGTGTCCCAAACTGGATGGGAATGTATTGCTATCTCCGTTATTATTAGATATACGGAGACGCTTAAATTCGCAATGTTTTGTAGAACTTCATGCTCGTTCTAAATGACTTGTATTTTGCCCTGCCTCTTTTAGTTTTCGCATTATTTTGTAAAAACCAAAATTTGTCGATTTATTTTTTCTTCAATATCTAAGTAGGCGTTCATCTGACATGTCTAAGACTTGCACATTATCAGGACACTTTTTATACAGTAATCTTTTTGTGATATTCTCAACTTTGGATTGTCATTTGTTTTTGAGCTACAGGTATCAACAATCGTTTTTATTTGGCAGCCATATTGGATTTTTTGCTCATGTGATAAGCCTGTGAAAAGAGCTTTTCAATGATGACAACATGCTTGAAAAATCTTGTAATTGTACTGACAATTTTGAGAAAAACCGTTTTGAGGATAGTAGGCTATGAAATCTAATACCAGAAAACAAATGACAAAAAAAAAGTGTTCAAAGAGCAGTAGGCCATGTAGTCTGACAATAGGCTTCTACTTTTAACATAATTTATTCGCGATAAAAAAATGTTGTGATTTAATTTACAGTACTTAGTTAGGTAATAATGCTAAGTAATATTATGTGAAACAGTTTAATAACGAAACTCCGCAATAACAAATAGAAACTTAAACTCCACAAAACCACATAATTAGAAACGAAACTCAACAAATAATAAACTAGAAACTTAAAAATACACTAAATAGAAAATTGTTCAATATGGCCACCGTTTTGTTCAATGCATTTTATACACCTTTTTGAAACAAGCCTGCAAACTCTGGTAAGGGTGTTTTGGTTAATATGATTTATAGCTTTCGTGATTCTGTTTCGTAGTTCATTGATATTTTGTGGTGGATCGAATTTATACACATCATTCTTCAGAGTACCCCAAAAATAAAAATCCATGGGTATTATATTAGGACTTCGAGCATACCAATGAACCGGTTCATTGTTACAAATGACACGATTATTAAAATTTTGGTACAAACATTATTTGACGATTCTAGCATTGTGAGCTGGACAACCGTCTCGTTGGTACCAAATCTCGTATACATTCTCATGAACTCTTCTAATTCTTGGTAAGGTATCATTTCTCAATAGACTAAGATACCTTTCCCCAGTTAAATTATTTTCAAAAAAGAACGGACCAACAATGGAGTTACCTGAATTTTTTAAAAATTAACTGTCTAACCTACAAATAAAAATATCAGGTTTTTTCCCTAAAAAGCCGCACCAAACATTAATACCAAATCTGTCTTACAATCGTCTTTTTTCGTTTAGATGGGGATTTTATTTGTCCACGAATGCCTATTATGGCGATTATGCACATCACAATTTGTAAATCTGGATTCATCAGTCCAAATTATTTTCAAATGAAAATTTTCATCTTGCTGACATTGTCCTTGATCCCATCTGCAGAATTGAAGTCGCTTAGGGTAACCGTTAACATTTAAGCCTTGTACGATTGTAGGTTGTATGGACGGTAATGACTTTGTTTAATACACGGTGTACCGTACTTTTGGAACGTCAATTTGTTCACCATAAAACCGAACAGATTGCGGAGGGTTTTCGTTTGAAACCTGTAAGACGGCATGATTTCTTTCTTCATTTCTAAGCATTGGTAGTTTCTTTGCGTGGAAGCTACCGTCGTTCAATAGATTGGTCACTATCCTGCGAAATATTTTGGTGTTTGGTTGTCGTTTTTCTGGGTAGTTGTTTTGATTTGAATTTGCAGCTGCCTCAGTATTTCGGTTAGAACGAATATAACATACCAACATGTCAAAATATTCTTCATTACTGAACATATTGTTGAATAATATTTAAAATTAACAGGAAACAAACTATTTAGTATTAAATTTCAAGCAACGTGTTAAATACACCTCAAATTGTTCAGATAATTAAGAATGACAGTATTCTTAATTTTCGCGATAGTGTTATATCCTTTCTTCTGTGGTTTTTCAGCTGACTTACGTTTAAAAATCAAACAATTTTCAAAGGCGTCTTCGTAAATAATTAATCTGCTTTTTATTGAATTCTGTTAGTAAATTTAGTTATTTACTAGGTTTACCTATTTAATTAAATTATAATTTTTTTTTATGATAATGTTGTAATGTAAAATATCATTGGTAATAATGGGCCGATTCATTGGTGTGCTCAAAGTTCCTATTTTTTTATCGTGAATCCTTACGGAAAATTATGTTAAAAGTCTGTTGTTAGACTCCATGGCCTACTGCTTTTTGAACACTTTTAGTGAATTTTCGTAGAAAAAATTCACTAATGGGGAGATCCCGACTTTTGAATTTTGAAAAAATTTTTGCAAACGAGTGCGAACTAGGACCCCTAGAACCCATATCCGGGGTTAGTTTCAATTTTTATATGTTTATATATATATATATATATATATATATATATATATATATATATATATATATATATATATATATATATATATATATATATATATATATATATATATATATATATATATATATATATTTATATATATATATTTATATATATATATATATATATATATATATATATATATATATATATATATATATATATATATATATATATATATATATATGTATCACACCGATAACTCAAAAAATAATGGGCCGATTTTGATAAAATTTGGCATGTACGTTTCTTTTGTAAATAGCTTGGATAAGTTCGTTAGTAGGGAAAATCGGACGAGGTTTTCCGGGAAAATTTTGAGTTTTCATTCGAAAAAAATTCTTATCTCAAAAAGTAATAAGACGATTTTAATAAAATTTGGCATGTACCTTCCTTTTATAAATGGCCTTGATAAGTTTGTTATCCAGGAAAATCGGACGAGGTTTTTCGGGAAAATGTTGAGTTTTCATTCAAAAAAAATTTTATCTCAACGAATAATGGGCCTATTTTGATAAAATTTGGCATGTACCTTCCTTTTGTAAATGTCTTTGATAAGTTCGTTAATCAGAAAAATCGGACGAGGTTTTCCGGAAAAATTTTGAGTTTTCATTTTAAAAAAAAATTTATCTTAAAAAATAAAAACTCTATGATAACCAAATTTTGTAGGTACGTTTATGATATAAAAAGTAAACTATACACCAAAATTTAGATTTCTATGTTACAAGAAAAAAAAGTTATAATAAAATATTTTGTGCCAGATCATTTTTATGAAAATTCACTACCATAACGCACTTGCTGCGTCTTCGACTTTTTTTGTAATTTGTTTTCTGGTATTGCATTTCATAGCCCACTATCCTCAAAACGGTTTTTCTTAAAATTGTCAGTGCAATTACAAGATTTATCAAGTATGTTGTACATTATTGTAAAGCTTTTTTCACAGGCTATCACATGAGCAAAAAATCCAATATGGCTGCCATAATAAAAACAAACGTTGATACCTGTAGCTCAAACACAAATGACATTCCAAAGTTAAGAATAGCACAAAAAGATTACTCTGTATAAGGTGTCCTGATAATGTGCAAGTCTTAGACATGTCAGATCAAAGCCTACTTAAATATTGAGGGAAAAAAAATCGACAAATTTTGGTTTTAACAAAATAACTCGAAAACGAAAAGAGCCAGGGCAAAATACAAGTTATATTTGGAACGAGAATGAAATTCTACAAAACAGTGCTAATTCAACCGTCTTCCTATATCTAATAATAACGGAGATAGCAATACAATCCCATCCAGTTTGGGACACACTGTATATATACATATGTATATATGTATCACACCGATAATTAAAAAAAGAATGGAAAAATTTTCACATTTCCGGAAACAACAAAGTAACGGCGGCCAAATTTGGTACGCTGGTTTATGTCACAAAAAGTAAACTATGTGCCAAAATTTTGACGTATAGGGTGAAAGGAAACAAGGTTATAGGCATTTAAAGAAAAAAATGTTGGGTGCCACTGATGACAAGCTAAACGCACTAAAATAAAATATTTTGTGTGGATAACAAAATCCTATGTATGTAACACACAAAGACTAAGTGTTCTGTTTTCTGGCGCAAAAAAAATTAAGAAATGCCAGAAAAATACTTTGAAAATTTGATAACTTTTCCTCTTAAATCGTCAAAGTCGCGATTAGAAACGTCAAAATTGGCAACTATTAGGCAAATAACCTGAAGCTGGTACGGGCTATGTGGAGAAAATATTGCAATATTGCAATATTTTATTAGTTTCGAACGTCATTGTCCTTCATTTTACTAAAATGTTACCAGAAAATCCATTTAAAATAGACGCTTTCTCTGATGCTTTAGCAGTAGTTTTAGTTATAGAGTTTATGCTTTAATTCTCTATAATTTTTGTCATACAAGAAATTCGTTATTGAGAAGACCGCGACTTTTGAAATTTTAAAACATTATTTCAACTGAACGCGAACTAGGTCCCCTAGGACATATATCCGCGGTTTCAGTTTTTATCTTTTTACATATATACAGGGTGACGCATTTCTACGGTAAAGCTCAATATTACTGTTATTCTACAAGATACGTAAAACAATTGTATACGTTAATTATAGGGTGTCTTGAGCTACATCTTAAAAAATGTTTCTACAATCACAGGTTGGCCCATAAGTCGTAGGTGATATAAATTTCATTTTTTTTTTAATCGAATACGCCTTATATTATTGCATTTTTGCACTTTCCATTGAAATATAATCCACGTTTGTAAGAAAATCAATTTGGCACGCAGCAAGTGCGTTATGGTAGTGAATTTTCATTAAATGCTTCAAATTTGAATATCTGCAACTTGAGCGGCATCTTATAAAAATTATTTCGACAATCGCAGGTGGTCCATAAGTCGTTGGCGATACAAATTTTCTTTTTTAAATCGAACACCCCTTATATTGTTGAATTTTTGCATTTTACATCGAATTGTAATGCATGTTTGTTTTGGTGTTATTTCAATTGTTTTGCAACTTTTCACATTTTTGGCACATATCAAAAATTGTGATACGAAAGTTTTCGTTTATATTATTTCATGAAAAAATTGCACCGGGCGCTTTCAAATAGTGACTGAATTAAAAAAAATCAAGCTGTCGTAACTCAATTATTTCAAATAGAACAGTCTGTATTTTGCGTTTCAGAAGTGAAGGGCATGATAAAAGATGTTTAGTAAGTTATTTTACAAAAATGTTTACTTTTTTGAGAGTTTTGTCGAAAAGCTTATTTGATGAAATATGGTACATTGTTTCTATTATATAGGTTATACTGGTAACGCAATTTGATGCTTGATTTAATTTTTTTAAAAAGACATATTTGGTATTAAAAACATTTTTTTGAAAATTCACTGCCATAACACACTTGCTGTGTCCAGATTCTTAATTAATTATGTAGGGTAAAATTATACAACCATCTACAAGAAAATGCAGTGGTGATTCACACCAAGCTGAATTGTTTTGTCCGGTGGCTGAATTTGAAAAAATCTGGACGCAGCAAGGGACTTATGGTAGTGAATTTTTAGAAATATATTTTAATTGGCAAACATGCCTTTCTTTAATGAAAGACCACAAATTGCGTTTGACAAAAATTTAAAGAAAACAACGAAAATTTGTTGAACTGAAAAATATGCTGTTTAATACAGAGGTTTATTAAAGTTAAATATTCTTTGCAGACCTTTTTATTTATTTTATTCATTTGTGTTGCAGACCTTTTTATTAGTAGATTTGTAACAGATCTTGAAAGTCAAAGTGAGTATTTTCCTAGAGTGTGAGTTCGTTACGTGAATGATATTTTCGCAGTGTTTAACACAATAGAAGATTTTATCGCCAAATTCAACACTAAATTTGACTATAAAATTTACCCACGAATTATAAATTATCAATAAATTACCTTTTCTAGATGTACTAGCTATCAAAAATAAAGACACATTCGATGTCCATATAAAGGAAACCACCACTCTAAGCTACATTCCGAATGACTCACATCATAAGTACGCACAAAAAATGGTCAGTCTGAATTTTTTAGTAAACAGGTTAATTAATTTTCCTTTACGTAATAGTAGATATACCATAGAATTAAAGTATATTAAGTACCCGGCCGAATATAACGGATAAACTGCTCGCCTAGTGGAGAAATTAATTAACAAACAGAAAACAAAGAAAATGTTAGCGGAGTCAACGACTTTTAGAAGCGAGAAAGCCGCAAAACACTTTGTTTGCTTACCATTTCGAACCACGAGAGGTCTAGATAGCATTAAAAAAAAAGCCAATTTGCAACTAACATTTTCGACAAAAAGTATTTTAAAAAACCTCCTAGGTAACCCAAAAGACAAGCATGGTACGGCCAAAATATCTGGAACTCATGAAATAAGTTGTAAAGATTGTGATCCTAAATACGTCGGACAAACAAAAATATTTATTGGAATTAGATGCAAAGAAGATTTCTTCCGTCGCCCGATATATTTGTGATAGTAATCACCACATACAGACTTGGAGACTACTTCTCTGGCTTCACTGTTGGTTTTTGGAGGTGAATGACGTAGCCAGCGCGTGAGCTAACTGGAGCAAGTGGCCCTTCAAATTCTGGAGGTTCTAGGATGTTCTTCAATGTTTGACATTAAAATTCAATTTTAATCTGTCTGAGAATGCTGTCAAGCACCGAAACTATAGTTACAGAAACATTGAAGAACATCCCAGAACATCCAGAATTCTAAGGGCTACTTGCTCCAGTTAGCTCACGTGCTGGATTCGTCCTTCACCTAAAAAACCAACAGTGAAGCCAAAGAAGTAGTCTCCAAGTCTGTATGTAGTATGGACAAGTTTCACCAAGTAAGGGCAACAACAATCAATGAAGTAATCACCATGTTAATGAGGAGAATCTAAAATGAATAAAAAATGTTAGATAACCAGCACAGCTAAACGCCTTCGAAATTATATATATATATATATATATATATATATATATATATATATATATATATATATATATATATATATATATATATATATATATATATATATATATATATATATATATATATATATATATATATAGCTAAATATAGTTATAATAAAAAATGTATGAATCTCGCTCCGCCGCCTATGGGCACTCTCCTGATAGATTATTTTATAAAATAAATGCCGGCAGAAGCATGTCCGATAGATAATAAAAGAATACAGATATTTTCGCCAAACGAAATATGTTAGTTTTGGTATCGTTGAACTTCCCTAAATCGTTAGTGGCGAACTACCTGCAGAAGAATATAAACAGAGTTGTGGATATAAAATATCTAGAATTACTCATCCTCTGATGTCGCTAATTTGGTTAGTGAAACGATCATCACGTTTTATTAAATGTGCTGTGATGATTTGGGTTCACCAATTGTGCTTATAACCCTCGCCAAAACAATTTGGACAATGATAAGATATTGCAAAAGCTATATTGTTTAGTACACGTTGGTGAACTCAACTTACTACAACACATTTTTAAGACGTGACGATCGCTTCGCTAACAAAGTGAGTGTCATCAGGGGAATGAAGTTTCCAAGATACGTTTTTAATGCTCGACGGTCGTTTTGTTAACAAAGCTGGCACCATCGTAGGAGTTAATGATCTGATAGATTAGATTATTCATCCCTCTCAGGACGCTAACTTTATTAGCTAAACGATCGTCAGGTCTTAAAAATATTGTGGTGAATTAGATTCTCCAACTGTACTAATCAGTGCTCATTACAGGTTTAGTAATTTTTACTTAAGCCTTTATTGTGTTACCAGGAAATAACCCACCTATGTATTCGTATGTCCATCTTATCAATAAATGGTCGTGTTGAGTATTTTTCTCTATAAATTATTAACAATATGACATAATGCTGTCTATTTGTTGAAACATTCGGTAATGTGTGATTTTTTATCTAGTCACTGTTGTTATCATTATTTAGTCCACATAATTCTGGTCACTAGGTGAATTGACATGAGCTAAAAGTATCAATTTTTATTATCTAAGATTAAATATAAACATCTCTGGGTGCCGAAATAAGTACAAAGGTGGAGTTATTTGAATAACATAGTCCTTGTGATGTCAAAGTCATCTACATGTTCTTATCACGATGTAATAATTAGGTAACCCCAAACAAGGACAAAATAGTGCGTGTAGCTATAAAAGTCAGCAACAAAAAAACGGGTGTCCCATAAAAATCAATTTCAATTAAAAAGTGATCGATATAAACAGCTTTTAAGTTAAACAAAAAATAATATGTACCTATTTTTAGAATATTCGAAATCTCGGGAAAAATAAAAATAGTCAATTATATAATATATTCTTATACGGCATATTACTAAAGTTAATACTGTAAACTTACACAGACCTTGAAGATCGATTTTAGAGGTGCTAGTACGGGCACAATTGAAAATTCTTTCGAAGTGTTACCATCGATATCTCTCTATTATCGAAAAAATCTGGTGTTCTAACTCCTTTTGAGAAAAATGCCAAATACTTAATTTTCTCTGAAGCTAAAAATTTAAATTTTGCCATATCTGTAGATAATGTAAGTCTCTTTAAAATAAACTTGTATTGCAAATTTGAATAAAGTTACCAAAGCTTTCCAGAAGGAAACTTAACTTGTATTTGGAAAAGTAAAGTATCTGCCAAATTATAAACGTAGCAGGTATTTTTCCTTATTAATTGCCAGAATGATTTCGTTTTAGTCAACCTAATCAAACCTGTTTTTTTTTCAATATCAACGATAAGGCGACAGAGTTATTCAGCCGTTTTAAACAAAAACGAGATATTATTCAAAACGTATGAAATCTGTGCACTGTTGTTTCTCCAAGTGACTAAATAACACAAAAAAAAACCATACATTCATCGAGCTGGAATCACGCAACCTTCTGCATAGCAGACAAGTACGCTACCACTGAGCTATCTAAGGATACGTTCACTAACGTTTTGTTTACATGATACTTGACACCAGCTTCATGCCCGGGATATTATATTAAAAATATATGTAACAATTAATTACAGAATGAGTAGAATCGCCATTGAAACACATTCAACACCTGTTTCGGTCTTACATAATGTCTTATGTTTAGGTTTAAAGATAAAATAAACTATTTTAGAATCATTTTTACAGAGGCTTCACTTGATTTTGTTTACATTTCTACTATATTATGCTACACTTTTAGCCTAAAACCACACCATAATATACCTATGCTGTGCTAAAACTGTATTTGGGGCCGTTCATCAAGCAACAATTATAGTGTATTTTAAAAATTCTTTGAATCCCCTAGTTAAATAACAATCACTTGGTAAATTTTTGATTTTATGTCGTCTGTCATTTGCGATATTTGTGGCCGAGATTTCACGACTGTTGGTTCGGGTAGTATGTTTTATGCCTGTTATTTATTTAGTTTGGTTATCGTTGATGTATGGTGTATACCTGTTGTATGAATCAACGTAGCAGTTAATTACTCTGTCTGGCAGGCATTGGACTTTAACCGCTAAGTCGTTTCAACGAATGTCTTTCAGATTTTGTTTTTACTTTCGAAGCAACTCTAAATATTGTGTAGCCAAATACTTAAAATTCACAGCATAGGTTTATTTACACCATTTATAGTGAGTCATTTCTGTCAAGTAAAAACGTCAAAATTTCGGTACTAAAGAATCCAGGTTTTTGTGAATAATTAGTTTAAATAAATAAAATTATTTATACAAACGAGAAGATTTAGGCTTATGGATATTGTGGAAACGTTTCAGGAATTTACGGCAGTAGGAGAAGCAACATCTAGAAAAAAATTGGAAAAGTGACATTGCATAAAATGGTTTTGACAGAAGGAATTTCAGAGGAGAATGTTCAACCAAATGATGTAAATGCAAACACAAGCATCGCTTTCTTGTAAGACACGTTGTATAATTCTGGGCGCAAATAAATAAGTATAAGTATTATTATTATAAGTATAAGTTACTCCGATACTTACAAAAATATAGCGTTTTCAAAAACATTTATGGGGGAAATGTCCGTTATAGCTGATAAAAGAACTCGTCAGCCGTCTTAATACAGTGAAGGTATGTGCTAAGTTTTGTTCAAATCAGTTGAGTATTTTTTGGGTTATCGCTCTGATAGATACACACACACACACATGCATATATATATATATATATATATATATATATATATATATATATATATATATATATATATATATATATATATATATATACAGGCTGTCCCACGTAAGGCGTGCATTAGACGTTTTCAAATTAATATTGGTATTTGTAATCTGAAAATTTGCAAATGGATGTATCACCATCCGCTCATTATAACTAAAATATCTTGGTGACTGTATCACTTCCGATTGTAGCGGAAGTTGCCAAAAATTTTCTTAATTTTAATGTAACACCCTATATATTATTGTATATTAGGAATGAACATGAATTTCTGAGCAAAATGATATGCCACTCGCCTATACTGATTCTGAAACTTAACATAACTATAGTCCTAATGGTCAGAATTCTTCTCATTGTGAAAAACCTTACAAAATAGATACAGGGTGTTGCTTAACGAAGTTCAAATATCGATAATATCAAACACGACAAAGTATTTTTCTGAATGGAACACCCTGTATATTTTCACCGCATATCATTAGGAATGATATTTTGCTTCAACATGTTTTAGCATTCCCTATACCTATCTCGGGTGATTCCCGAGTTATGATGGGAAATATGTGAATTTTGTATTATCCAAGATAATACTCTTTTCTTTGCTTTGTATTGATAATAATAATAATAATAATAATAATAATAATAATAATAATAATAATAATAATATAATAATAATAATAATAATAATAATAATAATAATAATAATAATAATAATAATAATAATAATAATAATAATAATAATAATAATAATAATAATAATAATAATTATTATTATTATTATTTTTATTTTTATTATCACAATAGTAATAATAAGAATGATAATAATAATAACTCGTAACTATACAACGATATCGGGGGATGTTAATAGATACCACTAGTAAGCTTTAGGTATAGGGAAAAGAGAACCCAGAATTTTTCATGTAGGTATTCCATTCATATTCTGGACGAGAACAATAAAAAACTGTATTTGGTTTTATTATATTAATGTCGCTCTTTAGATTAATTAAATAACTCTCAAAAAGTATTTTTTCTATTTTATTTTTTAATTTCTGGGTGTTCGAATACGTTTTCAGCTCATACCCTTTAAAAAGAAGACATTCCGAATCGACTTGCACTGTCTTAGATATTATAAATCCTCTACTCAATCCAACATAGTGCGGTATGTTTATGAATCGCCCTGAAACTTAATTACTCAAAATGAAAACAAGTTATAGAACCATCTATCAGTACGACAATATATCAGTGAGTTTTAATACAGAAAATAATCAACAAAACAGTGATAGAATTAATTGGAAAAATGCGTATGAGTTTCAATATAAACCACCATTGACTTCAAGACACTACAATAATCTTCTTTGCAATCCAGAATTAGTGGATCATTTCTGGAGTGAGATCATTAAGAGCTTGTCGTACTTTAGCCTCCAGTTTTTCTCGGGAGGTTATTTGGCTGGAATAAACTTCATTTTTAAAGTGACCCAATAAAAAGAAGTCTGGTGGAGTCAGGTCTTGTGACCTGGCAGGCCAAAGCCATGAACCGCCGGGTCCAATCCAACGATCCTCAAACATTCTGGTCAACTCCTAGTGTACAGCTGCCGTAGAATGTGCTGGAGCGCCATCTAACTGGTACCAGAATTATGTATCAGGCAAACCAGTCAAGATACCAGCAACAACTTCACAAAG
Organism: Tillus elongatus; assembly: GCA_964006375.1. Taxonomy (NCBI): domain Eukaryota; kingdom Metazoa; phylum Arthropoda; class Insecta; order Coleoptera; family Cleridae; genus Tillus; species Tillus elongatus. The sequence goes on along the minus strand of OZ023264.1, from coordinate 144,858,646 downwards.
TATTCTACGACAACTTTTTGAGGTTAACATTTCCTCGTAGATATGGAAAAAAACTCTTCCATTTCCAATAACAGCGAAAACATTGAAACTGAATTCATACTGGAAATGCGCTACACGCATAAAGTGAGGATTTTCATCGGCCCAAAAATGATATCGCTTCCGATTGATCATACATTTTCTTGTGAATTTTGATTCTTCCGTCCATAAAATCCTATTTAAGATATCTGGGCCTTCCTGGATCCATACCATCAACCATTCAAAAAATGCAACCCTTCTAATGTGGTCACCCTCCCGTAATCCATGCACTGTCCTTTGGACATATGCATGCCATCCATACTTAGAAAGAATTCTTTGAATTGATGTTCGAGTTAGTCTTAAATCTTTTACTGCCTGCCTGATGGAAGCATGTGGATAGGCCGTGAAATAACCCAACACATTGATTTCATTTGTTTCATTGCCGGTAATGTTACTGGAACGATTTCTATTTAAATTACCATTCCAGTTATTCCGAAAATTTGACTCGATTCTGGGGAACTTTGTCCTATTCATAGGTGACAAATATGGAAATCTCTCATTGAACAAGCGGCACGTTCTACTCACAATTCTCCTGCATTCTCCGTGAATGTAAAATAAAATCATAATGTTGTCAGCAGAATATTCTGCAACAATATTTTGCATTGTGTAGCTTCTAATACTTTCAAAGAAATATATCACTCTATTGCGATGAGAACCAACGAGACTAATAATACATCTCTTAATTTTGTAGTATATTCCTGTTTTATTCATATTCTTTCTTATAACTCAGAAATAATTCAACATAGGTATAGGGAATGTTGATACAGATTGAAGAAGAATATCATTCCGAAGGATATGCGATGAAAATATACAGGGTGTTCCATTTGGAAAAAAAATACTTTTTCGTGTTTGAAATCATCGATATTTGATCTTTGTTAAACAACACCCTGTATTATTTTTGAAATTTTTCTCGCAATGAAAAGAATTCTAACCGCTACGACTATAGTTGCGCCAAGTTTTAGACCCATGACGTACTTGATGCCTGAGAATTGCTATTTCAAAGATTTGCAACTTTATGACGGAAAAACAATAGAAAATCGAATCTTGAGAACGGCTGACACCAGTATGGACAAGTGGCATATTATTTTCCTCAGAATCGCATGCTCATTTCGAATGTGCAATAATATACAGGGTGTTCCATTAAAATTAAGAAAGTTGTTAGAAACTTCCGGTACAACCGGAAGTGATACAGTCACCAAAATATTTTAGTTATAATGAGCGGATAGTGATACATGCAGTTGCAAATTTTCAGATTCCAAATCCTAGTACTAGTTCGAAAACTTCTAATGCACGCCTTACGTGGGACAGCCTGTATATATATATATATATATATATATATATATATATATATATATATATATATATATATATATATATATATATATATATATATATATATATATATATATATATATATATTTAAACATATAAAAATTTTAACGCACCTTGGTTTTGGGTTTTAGAGACGCAAATTCGCACTCATCTGGAGAAATTTTTTTCAAAAGTTTTTCATCGTGACCTTTCTTTTTGAGAATTTTTCATAATGAAAATTCGCTAATATTGTGGTGAATTAGATTCTCCAAAGTGTACTAATCAGTGCTCATTAGAGGTTTATTGTGTTACCAGGAAATAAATCGCGTATGTACTCGTATGTCCATCTAATCAATAAATGGTCGTGTTGAGTATTTTTTCTGTATAAATTATTAACAATATGACATAACGCTGATTATTTGTTGAAACATTCGGTAATGTGTGTTTTTTTTTTATCTAATCAATTATGGTTATCATCATTTAGCCCATATGATTCTGGTCACTAGGTGAATTAGATATTATCGATGAGCTAAAAGTATCAATTTTTATTATCTAAGATAAAATATAAACATCTCTATGTGTCGAAATAAGTACAAAGGTGGAGTTATTTGAATAAAATACTCCTTGTGATGTCAAAGTAATCTAAATTTTCTTATCACGATGTAATAATTAGGTAACCCCAGACAAGGACAAAATAGTGCGTGAAACTATAAAAGTGAACAACAACAATAAAAACGAGTGTTCCAGAAAAATCAATTGAAATTCAAAAGTGATCGATATAAACAGCTTTTAAGTTAAACAAAAAAATCTCGGAACGCAGCAAGTGCCTTATGGTAGTGAATTTTTATTAAATGTTTCACATTTGAATAACTTAATTTCCTATAAACTTAGAAAGTTTAATTTTGGTATGTAGTAAGTTCTTTCCGAGGGAAAAAGATACACCAAATTTCATTAAAATAGCTTTGTAATTTTCGGCGAAAAAAAATTTTTTCGAAAGATAATTTAAAATTTGAAAAACTCAATCTTAAAAAGTTGAATTTTGGTACATAGTAAGGTCTCTCCCAAGGCAACATATATAGCAAATTTCATTAGAGCAGCTTTATTATTATTTATATATTATTTTTGGAGAAAAAATTTTGTTTTGAAAGAAAACTCAAAATTTTCCCGGAAAACCACGTCCGATTTACCTGGATAACGAACTCATCCAAGCCATTAATAAAACAAAGGCACTTGCCGAGTTTCATTGAAATCGATTAATTATTTTTTGAGTTATCAGACGGATACATACATACATACATACATACATATATATATATATATATATATATATATATATATATATATATATATATATATATATATATATATATATATATATATATATATATATATATATATATATATATATATATATATAAACATATAAAAATTGAAACTGACCTCGGATATGGGTTCTAGGGGTCCTAGTTCGCGTTCATTTGACAAATTTTTTGCAGTCTCACTCGACACCTCTCTATTAGTGAATTTTTTAAAATAAAAATTCACTAAAAATGATAGGTACCTCTTTTTAGAATATTCGAAATCTCGGGAAAAAATAAAAAACTTAGGGACGCAGCAAGTGCGTTATAATAGTGAATTTTCATAACAATTTTACTCAATTAGTAATTACTTAAATTATTATTACTAAAAGTAACTATTACTAAAAGTAACATTTTTAATTTAAACAGACGTCGAAGATCGGGTTTAGTGGTCTTAATATAATCTTATTTGAACAATGTCTCTCTTCCTATTATCATAAAAAGTATTTAAATCTTATGTTTTTGCTCATTTTAAGAAAAAAAAGTTGAATGCCTGAAAATAAATTTTCTATCACGTTATAAAATTAAAATTCGATGAATATAGGTACTGTAAGTCTCTTTAAAAGAAACTTGTATCACAAATTTCACTAAAGTTACAAAAGCTTACCAGAAGAAAAGTTAATTAATACCAAAGAAGTTGATTCATTATTCAAATAACTTACCTACTTGAACAATTAATCAACAATTTTTAACGTTAATATTCTTATTCGTTGATTCCCATACAATCATTTGCCATTTAACCTCAAAACAGAACTGCCAAACCATGATAAATAAACAAAACACGTTAATATTCATTCCAATTTTTAAAGCATAATATAGGTACAAGTTGTTATATCTATTTCAATGACAATCATTTACTACTTAAGCTCAAAACAGAACTCTCAAATCGTAATAAATAAGCAAAGCATATTCTAATTCTTTAGTTTCCAATTTTAAAAGCAATACACAACCATTTACTTAACCTCAAAACAACTTTTTGTCACCGATACAATACTTCCACACTTATTAACCAATTGCGTGTCATTCTTCATAGTGAGAAAAATTTCGGGACGCAGCAAGTGCATTATGGGAGCGAATTTTCATTTAATGCTTCAAATTTGAATAAGTCAATTTTCTATAAACCTAGAAAGTTGAACTTTGGTATGTAGTAAGGTTACCAGTGCAAGATATTTACCAAATGTCATCAAAATAACGAACTCATAGAAGCTATTAATAAAAGAAAGGTACTTGTCGAGCTACATCAAAATCGGTTAATTATTTTTTGAGATATCGGTTGGATACATGCATATATATATATATATTATATATATATATATATATATATATATATATATATATATAGAGTGGCCCTTAAAAACAAGCCTTATATATATATATATATATATATATATATATATATATATATATATATATATATATATATATATATATATATATATATATATATACATATAGAGTGGCCCTTAAAAACGAGCTGGCAGTCGTGACTGCCAGAAAAAGATTTTGTCGAAAAAACCTGAAACACGTCAAGTTTGCTTGAGAGGGGGACAACTTTTGACGCAAAAAGTATAGCTCAAACTTTACCCTTCTAAGCGGGGGTGTCATCCTCAATTTTTTTCAATCAGGAATAGGGACCATGTGATAGCTTGTTGAAAAGAGCTTTTGATTCCATATACACTGCTCTTTTATCTTTGAAATTCGGTCTATACGATAAGTACACTTGAAGAACCCAAATAACCACAACACAAATTTTAAAAACCTTACAATCGTTTCACTGACCACATCAGCGTCATCAGAGGATGAAAAATTGTAAATTAAATCAGCAGCTACGGTGTATTTATATCGCACCTAGGTAGACGAACTAATCCGAAGTAAAAATTGTCTATTGTGTCAATATTGAACGAACGAGGTCGAAGAACTACTCTAATCTTCTGGTTGACAAATTTATGTGCTTTTACCTAATTTAAGGATAGTGTGCTTAAAATGTAAGGTACCGAGATGTTTGAGAGCGCTCACGTTCTTTTTGATTTAAAAATTTCACTATGTGAATACTGGAGCCCGTGACGAGTGCCGACAAGCACATCTGGCGAACACACCAATAAAAACCGCCCTTCTTTTTTGAAAAACAAAACGACTGTTTCCCTCATAATGTTAACTTTAACAAAGGATAAATGTTCCAACTAAAATTTTACATAAAAACAAGTATTTATATTGATTTCTTATTCTACGTAAAAACAAGTATTTATATTGACTTCTTAGATACAAAGAAGACAAAAGGGGATTTTTAAGTAATAGTAATAGTAATTTTTATTTGGGAAATGAATCATACAATGTATTATACATAGAAGCTTTGCTTGTGCATGTGATTAATACAATTTCAATATAAATGTCCAATAGGTAATAACGCCAAAAGTATTTGAAACTGTCACTTTAAAATTTTCTTAAGGAAATTAATTAGAAAAACACAGTTATCCTTTCCACCAATACTTCTGCCATATCCGAGAACTAAACGTAGAGCCTAGTATCTGTATAGACTGGCCGAGTTTTTGACAATAATTTATTATTTTTCCAGACAAATTAGGAGTGTTTAGCTGGTCAAATGTAAAGTGAAAACAAAGGGCTTGAAATTAAAGGTGCCGCACGATTCAATGACGTAGCCCAAATTTTACAAATAGAAAAGCAATCTATGGGGAATCAAAAGCTCTTTTCAACGAGCTATCTCATGACCCCTATTCGCATTTAAAAAAATTTGAGGGATGATACCCCCGCTTTGGACGTGAAGTTTGGGCTATAATTTTTGTGCCAGAAGTTGTCCCCCTCACAAGTAAACTAGACGTGCAGGCACACTTGAGGTGTTTCGGGTTTTTTCGACAAAATATTTTCCTGGCAGTTATGGCTGCCCGCTGGTATATATATATATATATATATATATATATATATATATATATATATATATATATATATATATATATATATATATATATATATATATATATATATATATATATATATATTTATATGACAGGCCAAATAGCTCAATTCACGAGGTGAGTAACCTCCAGAATCGGACTAGGTGGTCGTGGGTTCGAGTCCCGTATTCAGATAGTCGGTCTTTTCACTCGAATGTGAAAAGGCCGGCTTCTGATCAGTTATGGGTGATGTCATTTGTCTATATATATATATATATATATATATATATATATATATATATATATATATATATATATATATATATATATATATATATATACAGGCTGTTTCAAAAATAATGCACCATCGCTCGTGGGGCAATTCCTTACTAAAAAATAAGAAAAAAAGTTCCTGTGCACATGGGCCCGGAAACGCATAGTTTCCAATATACAGGGAGTTGAATTTTAATTTTTTTATAATTTTTTATAAATAATTTCAAAACCACTGGATTGATTTTAATGAAACTTGGAACTTGAAAGTGTATTATGAAAGTGCATATTTTCAAGTGATAATCTACTTACACTGCGTCAGTGGCGTGCGTACGGGGTAACTGTAAAAATTCATTTGGGGAAAAAATATGTGCGCCACTGTCTTTTTCCAATTTTGATACATCAGTTATGAAGCTTATTACATAAGCCACAAAAGCTACCTCTTGGTATTTTGTCGTTTAGGGTATCCCCTAGGAGATATGATTAATTTTATAAAAAGGGGCAAAGTACCGATTAGTCGGCGTAATAATAATAATAATAATAATAATAATAATAATAATATATGTTTACTGCAACCATAAGAATATGAAAAACAAAACATACAGTAAACATTACAGCAATAAACGTGCAAATAACTAACCTACGTAAAACTTATTGGTGATAAACATTGAAATGAATATTACAAACATTGATAAAAAATGATAAATAAAAAAAAATGAAAAAAGTATTCGTAAAGACACCATGATTTTTCCAAACTCTTGTTTTTTGTACATTACTCCATTGACTTTAATAAGAAAGCTAAAGAAAATGTTGAAAGTGACCACCATTAGCGTCGTTACAATTATTTAACCTTCTGCGCAAAGATCTTCTTACTCTTCTGCAAATATTTTGATCTTCTCTAATGCTGTCAAATGCATATTCTATTCTTCCCAACAATTCTTCTCGTGTATTTACTGGTGTTTTATACACTATTTCTTTTAAATGACCCCACAAATAAAAATCGAGAGGATTCAGGTCCGGAGATCGAGGTGGCCATGACACCGGACCTCCACGACCAATCCATCGGTGACCGTATGTGTTGGCTAAATATGTTCTTACAACAGCTGCAAAATGTGCGGGCGCACCATCATGCTGGAACCACATTGTACCATTTTTCATAAAAAGCGGTAGTAACAACGGCAAATCATTTTGTAAAAAGTTTAAATATGATTCATGGTCAAGACGATTCGGTAGAACAACATGACCAATTATGTGATTTTCAATAATAGCAGCCCAAATATTGATGGAAAATTGATACTGCGAATTTGCAACTCTTAGAGAGTGTGGGTTTTCATCGGCTCATGTATGTAAATTGTGAAAATTTACGATACCTTTTCGCGTAAATGACGCCTCATCAGTAAATAGTACACGTTTAGAAAAATGTTGGTCGTGCCTAAGTTTGTTTAAGAACCACTGACAAAACATTACCCTTGGTTGAAAGTCTCTAGGTAGAAGTTCCTGGACACGTGTAAAATGATAGGGATATAAACTTTGATCCTTCAGAGTTCTGTGAACTGATGATGCCGAAATATTACCCAGTTCGGTGGCAATAATTCTCGTACTTGTACTAGGATCACGTTCAACTCTATTTAATATTGCCTCTTCAACTCGTACAGTTCGGCGGTATCTTCTGCGTCCAGAGTCAGCTTTTAAAGGTTTTAAAGAACCAGTTTCTCTCAAATGTCTTACAATACGTGGGAAAATATTTTTGTCAGGAATTCTTCTTTGCGGATAAGTTTCCTGATAAACTCGCACAGCTCGTCTAGCATTTTGATTTGTTTGTCCATAAATTAACAACATATCAGTCAAATCCGCTGAAGTGTACTTAATGAAAACCATCTTGAGAGGAGGAAATAATATTAATGAGCAGCTCAGTATCAACAAATAACTAAAAACGAAAATACTGCACCGTAACAAAATTTAAAGAATAGCACGAAAACTCTTTTGACGCCCACAAAGCACTTCAAAATTGTAGAATTTAGAGAACTGTCAAAAATTATAGTTTCATGGCACTTTACGATTACTGTTTTCATTACGCCGACTAATCGGTACTTTGCCCCTTTTTATAAAATAAATCATATCTCCTAAGGGATACCCTGAACGAAAAAATACCAAGAGGTAGCTTTTGTGGCTTATGTAATAGGCTTCATAACTGATGTCTCAAAATTGGAAAAAGACAGTGGCGCACATATTTTTTCCCCAAATGAATGTTTACAGTTACCCCGTACGCACGCCACTGACGCAGTTGTAAGTAGATTTTCACTTGAAAATATGCACTTTCATAATACACTTTCAAGTTCCAAGTTTCATTAAAATCACTCTAGTGGTTTTTAAATTATTTATAAAAAATTAAAAAAAAAATTAAAATTCAACTCCCTGTATATTGGAAACTCTGCGTTTCCGGGCCCATGTGCACAGGAACTTTTTTTCTTATTTTTTAGTAAGGAATTGCCCCACGAGCGATGGTGAATGTTTTTTTGAAACAGACTGTATATATATATATATATATATATATATATATATATATATATATATATATATATATATATATATATTGTGGTGTTTTTATTTCTGGCGAATTTTTATTCTAAAAAAATCGCGATTAGAGAGGTACCGATCGTGAGATTTTGCAAACATTTTTTCAAATGAGCGCGAATTTGCACCCCAATAATTTTCGTGGAGAAATTGAGTGTACATTTTTTATGAAAATTTGGTACCATAACGCACTTGCTGCGTCCAGACTTTTTTTTAGTTTTTGAGAAACATAGAGCTATAGACATTTTATGAAGATTCACTCAGACTTCTGGACTTTTTCATAATCGAAATTTGCACGAAAATATTTTATTTGATTCTGTTTAGGGCCTCGGTCGTCCAGGGGTAAGAACGTGTACCTTTGAACCAAAGGGTGGTTGGTTCAATTCCAAGGGTTCGCCTTTCACTTTTTCAGTACATACTGTAAAGTATAATTGGGAGAACCCAAACATCACACTACCGTTTTAGATTTGACGATCGTTGCGCTAACAAAGTTGGCATAATCAGAGGGATGAATAAATAAGGGTCTAAAAACTGTATTGTGATGAATTGGGTTCTCCAAATTGTAGTACTTAACAGTGCTCATCATATACTGTAAAATTCACATCAGGCGAGGTTGTGGCATTGTATTTGAGCAAGTTTAATGTCTGTACGTTCCGCCTTTCGGATGGACCGTAAAGCCGTCGGTCCCGCCTCCATTCGATTTTGGGCACGGTAAAGATCCCTACCCTTCTTACAGAAAGGCAGGGATTCGGCAAAATTTCCAGGATAGTGAGGTAAAACTGCTTCATGGGGTCTGTAATTGGCCACAGTCGTGGAAATAGACCGACGTTAAAGTACAAAAAAAAAAAGATTGTATTGAATTTTATATTGAAACTAATATTTGTAATGCAAGTTGTTTTTGTTGATAAGTAATATGTTTATAGCGGTCATAAAATCATTACCTATATTTTGTGTGTGTTATACACAATGAATGAACCATAGAAATTCTAACGTTTCTTAAAGTAAATATTTGTCTCGTAACGTAAAGTTTAACCCATAAGTTTACAGAATCCGGTGTAACAATAGTGAATTATTGTCATTTGTCACTCTGATCAAATAGTTTTCGTTATCTAATTCGCTAAGAATTGTGCCAGGGAGGTCAACAACATGTCAAATATTATAGTGTAGATAGAAGTACTACAATTTTTTTTTTAATTTTCAAAATCAACATTGAAAGATAACATTATGAAAGATTTCTTTGCACCAAATACAAGTAAATAGGTGTGACTAGATCTGTATGTATTCTAACACAAACCTACTTACATTTTTGTAGTTTTGTTACATCCAACAATTCTGTTAGCTAATATTTATTTGCTATATAGGGTATTTCATTAATCAGCACAAACACTTGGGGAAGGATCCTTCGATATATTGTAAGGGAATACGATGAAAAATTAATGTTCACATATTTTTAACGTAGACGGCTTAAAAGTAATAACGATAATAATAATAATAATTTACTCATAAAAATACATAAAAATACAAACTCATAAAAAGTTCCCTTACATAAAAAAGCTGAATAAATGCTATAAAGCCCACAAAAGTCAGAGACTTGTACGTGGGTAATACAGACCAATATGCCTAACAAACACTAATAATAAAAGAATTGTGTACATTTAAAATGTACAATCCTACAAAAAAAAATTACTTAGACAAACGAAGAACCAAAATAAGGCCGAAAATAGACTTGGATATCAAAAAATACGATTATTTGCTCAATTGTCATTCTGTTAGTTTTCATTTTATTTCTGATCAAGCTGCTGTTTTCCTCAACAGCCGCCATGAAGGTGTTGCTGGATCTCCCCCCCCCCCTACATTTAGTTACTATGTGGGGAGGCAAGGCCTAGGACTATACTAGCCTGCAATGGTAGACTGAAGATCAACCCAGGCTTCAAGGGCCACTGCAAAATTCAGGAGATCGTGAAGGAGCCCATGCTTGAAATGAGCCCGCGATTCTGCAGGGAAAACTACTTTACAGTCGAAATTCCCGACCGCGGCGGCAGGAGACGCCGGGCATACCACGGGACGCGCTCGTCTGGTTCACAGACGGATCCGGCGGGGAGCGTGGGACGGGGGCAGGTGTTTATTCGGAAGGACCGAGGGTAAGTCATAGTATTTCCCTCGGAGCCCATGTAACGGTCTTTCAGGCCGAAATGTACGCCATCCGGCACGGTGTGTGGGAGAACAAGTGGAGGGGATACACCAACAAGAGGATCCTCATAGCCACAGACAGCCAGGCAGCCAGGCAGCCCTTAAAGCCCTAAGTAGCCCACGGGTAAATTCCTGGCTGGTGAGCGAGTGCCGAGGCGAGACGAGCGACCTGGCTGAGCAGAATGAGGTCACCCTCATTTGAGTGTCGGGTCACTCGGGGGTCAAAGGCAATGAAAAAGCTGACAGTCTCGCGAAGAGAAGGTCAGCAGAACCATTTATGGGACCAGAACCGGCTCTGGGCGGGACAAAGAGCACGGCCAGGGGAACCATTAAGTCCTGGGTCAGAAATGAACACACGGTGTACTGGGCAGACTGTCCAGGACTCAGACATGGGAAGTCAGTAATTGACGAACTCAGTTCAAAGAGAGCTGTGGAGCTGCTTAATCTTAGCAGAGGACAGCTCAGAAACATAACAGGTCTCTTGACGGGACACATGGCCGTCAAGAAACACCTGCATAAAATGGGGCAGTCTACACAGGATCCTGTTCCGTTCTTTAGTTCACTTGGTCCAGTCACATCTGACCCAATGCAACTAGTTACTCGGCTCTTCGCTGAATATACATATTTAATCATCTATATTTACATTTATTATCATCACTGGTGACCACAGATTATACAATGAGAAGGATACGTCCATTCATGCAGTTAAATCATGCCACTATTGTGCCCCCCCGTCCAGCCCCGTCCAGTATCCAAGCCTTCAACAGCTTTTTAAACAATCCCATGTCACATATAGACTTTACTTTAGGTGGCAAGACATTACATAGTCTTGGTACCATATGGATATGACATCGTCGTGTTTGGGATTTATTAAATTTTGGGACCACGCTGGCACTCAAATCGATCGAGTCTGATAGCCATGGAATGCTACAATGAGCCTTTCTCTATTTCTCTGTTGCCAAATACCCACAGACCCAAGCTAAATCTGAGAGAGATCCGGAACACGCATTTCCGCATAAAGGTCATCACTTGGGTAAGTATAGCATCTGATCCCAATTATTTTCAAAATGAACTTCTGAGCAACCTCCAGCCTTTCAATATAACATCATGCAGCTCCTCCCCAGATGAGATGACCGTACAGCAGATGTGTCTCAACCAGAGATTTTCATAGGATTCTTGGATGGTTCTGGTCAAGCATATCACGGTACACTTTTAACCTGCTGCTCATAAATCGTATTTTGCACACCTGATTGTTTATGTGCTCATCCCATCTCAGATGACATTCCACTGACACCCCCAGGTATTTTACCGTCTTCACGACATCTATCACGGTTTCATTTCCTTCATCTTCAACTTCCAAAGCCGTGTCTAATGGCAAGCCGCTGGCATAGCTACAAGAAGGCAATCAATAGTCTTGCGGAAGTTGATCGTGAGCAATCTGGAATCAAACCAGGTTGCTATGTTTTTGAAGTCATCTGCTGCTTTACCTTTCAACTCCTCCTACGTTTTTTTCCTGTAGAATGTGGCTGTATTATCCGTGAAGCTCACGGTAGTACCCTGAGATGACTGTGCAAACACTGCGTTAATGTATATGTTGAAGATTATGGGACCGATGACTGTGCCCTGTGGAACTCCACATTATGTTATTTTTTTCACTAATGTATTCACCTATCTATACACACTGTCTTTTTCCAGAAGGTAACTCTTTTACAACTTATGCGTGTTTCCTCTAAACCCGACAGATTCCAAAACATCCAAACAGCTTCCCATGGTCCACAGTGTCGAAGGCCTTTGCCAGATCCACAAAAATGCACATGCTTGGAGATTCATTATCCATCTTGCCGATAACCCTCTCAGTCACGTACGCCATGGCATCCTGCGCCGATTTACCTTCACGAAATTCATGCTGTCTCTCCGACAACAACTTAAACTCCTTTAAGTAGTTGGTCATCTTAAGCTTCTATAAATCAGGGACATAGGTCTATAGTTTTCCATTAAAGTTTTGTCATCACTTTTGCGTTTGGGAACACTAGCAGCCACTTTAAGTGCATCTGGGAAACATCCACTACGAAAGGATCAAATACGATAGATAAAATATAGGAAAAATTTGCAAGCGGAGACTACCACTAGATTGTAGATTGATTTGTAGATTATTTTAATGAGCCGTATAGGCCTTTGGCCTCTCAGCGCTGCGATTACAACGGGTGCGTGTCTCTTTTTCCTAATAGTTGACCAAAAGTTCACACTTTTTATGTAGCCTAATATCTTTTTGAGGGCTATTTAACATATTCCCTGGGGTGTTAAGGTCATTCCTCCAAGCTATTTGAGCCTTTTGTAGAACTAAGCCATGCAGTCGCATAGCAAGTGTTCTATTGTTTTTGCGGCTTGAGTGCAGTGTCTGCAGTTTTCACTTACCACCTTACCCATCTTCATAAGGTGAGACCTTACTGAGGAGTATCCTGTGACTATTCTCAAGTCGTTCCTGTTCAATTCAAGGAACAGTTCAGGCTCCTCTGTAGATATGGTGATAAACCGTTTTGTCTGCCTTAAGCCTAACGTTTTCCTCCAGTCTGACAGTATTTGGTTCCTCTTCCAGGTATCAAGTTGGACCACAGCATGGTGTTGTTGCTGCTCTTTTTGCAAGGTTTTTTGATTCCCACCCACATAAAAGTTACTTTGTTGTTTGTAGATAAGATTTTTTTGCAGTACCAGGTCAGTCTAGACTCGGTTCTGAAAAATTTCTGAGTCTGAGAGAATGTATATCTCTCTATTTGTGAGTCTCCCTTGTATGCATTCCTGTACAAGTAAATTTATAGCAAGCACTTCTGCTTGAAATGCAGTGAAAGTTTTTCCTAGGGACTTGGCGAGTCTAAAGTTAGGTCCTCTTATTCCCCGTCCTGCCCCCTCACTTGTTTAGACCTGTTTGTATACCATAAAGATGAGTTCTTTCTCAGCCTTTCACTGTCTCTGTCCCATGCTTGGCGGTCGTTTATGACCACGTCAAATGGAGAACGTCCAGTTTGGTTTGGCAAGTGAGTCCAAAATTTTCAAGTTGCCAGCCAAGTCCCCTGGTTTGAGTTTGTTTGCTCGGGATAGTGTTGAGGCACTTAGTGCTGCTTCCCTCTTCACGCATATCTACAGTGGAGAAAGATTCAGCATTGCCTCTATTACAGCTGTAGGACACGATGCCATAGCTCCCGTTATTTCAAGACAGTTCAGCCATACCGACAATAGGCATGGATGCAAAATGATGAAAATGTTTTGTATCCTCCTACTATGTCGAAAATCATAACTACTGGACAATTGATAGTCCCTTTATTAATCTTATTTTTAAAGGGGTAGACATTGATCCAATCCAATCCATAGAAGGTGGTAGTGGAATTTTCCTTTATGTAACAGTAAAGGATTTTTTCACGCCCGAGGAGGTACCACCCCATGCATCAAGGAGCCAGTGAAGTCCCAACGGGCGTTTCCGGTTCTGGTGTATGAGTCGGTTTCCCTTATAAGCAAAAATGATGATGGCTCCTCCTTGTATAAAATATTCCGGAGGCAAAATACCCCTCCATTCGGATCTCCGGGAGAGGGGTGTACAGGGGGCGCCAACATCAAGATTTAACATATCCTTTTCGAATATATGTGGCCTAAATTCTAACCTGAACTCCGTCCACCATTTCCTCCAGGCTAACAGGCCCCAACTCCTCTTCCTCACCGAAACCCAAATCAGTGCCAAAACAGCCACTAATCACCTTAATTTCCCGGGGTATGAGCTCCTTACTGCCTTTAGATTGCATGGAGGCGTGTGCGCATACGTCCGTAGCAATCTACCCTGCACCAGACTTCCCAATTTAGAAGCTGGAAGAAAAGACATACTATGGATAAAACTCTCTCTCAGGGCTGCAACTAAATTCATCTGTTGCATTTACCGGTCACCTTCTGACAACAACTTTGTCCAGCTCTTTGACTACCTTTCTGAAAAAACCGACTATCTGATTTCTGAATATCCTTCCTCCGAGGTCACTATTCTTGGCGACTTCAATGTCCATAATAAGGAATGGCTAGGATCTTCAAAAACCGATCCACAAGGGAGAGCAGCGGAGGCCTTTGCAGTCAGCAATTCTTTAGCCAATATGGTTCAGCAACCTACTTACTTTCCTCGTATCCCAACACACAGCTCAAATCCCTTGGATCTCCTTCTTACTACAAATCCTGAATGCTATAAGATATCAGTCACCGCCCCCCTTGGTCGCTCAGACCACGGCATGGTCACTGCTTCCTGTGCAATGCAACCCGAGGTCACACAGTCATCACACCCACGTATCGTTTGGCACTACAACTCCGCAAACTGGGACGAAATGCGGGATTACTTTTCCTCATTTCCATGGGCGTCTGTCTGCTTCTCTCATCCTGACCCCTCTGATATCTCAGAAAACGTCACCGAAATTATCCAAGCTGGCATGGAATTATTTATTCCACGTACACAGAAAACCTCTTCAGCCACTCAAAAGCCCTGGTTCTCTAAATCCTGTGACAAGGCCAGACTTGAAAAGGTCAAAGCTCACAAAACGCTTCTACACAATCCCAGTCAAGAAAATCGTCAAGCATTCAACGACGCAAGAAACCGCTATGTCCGCATTCTTTCTGAGGCAAAAAACTCGTTTAATAACCACATCAAAAACAAAGTCCTCTCAAGCTCCAACGGCGGCAAACCCTTCTGGACTCTTGCTAAGTCTATTGGGAATAATTTCTGCAAGAGCACGTTCCCACCTCTCGTCTCCGGTGATGAAATTGTTTCTACCGCCCTGGGCAAGGCTGAACTTTTTGCTTCGTTGTTCGCCGGAAATTCTACTCTCAACCCACCTCCAAATGTTCAACCACCAACAGTCCCCAACGTCGCGCATAAAATGACTGATATCATTTTCAAAACTAAAAAGGTACGAAAGATGCTCTCTTCTCTTAATACCAGGAAAGCCTCTGGCCTTGACGAGATCCCAGCAATTGTTCTCAAAAAATGCGCACCAGAACTTGCTCCTGTCCTGACTCGTCTGTTTCAGATATCTTACAATAAAGGCATATTCCCTAGTAACTGGAAAACTGCTCGAGTACAACCCATCCCCAAGAAAGGATCCAAAGCGCTTCCTAGCAACTACAGGCCTATTTCTCTCCTTTCAGTCATCTCTAAAGTGATGGAAAAGTATATAAACACCGAACTACTAAAATTCCTTGAAAAACACAGTCTAATCCACGACAGGCAGTATGGATTCCGTCAGCGAAGATCGACTGCCGACCTCCTTTCCTTTGTCACCCATTCTTGGAACAAGTCTATGGAACAACACGGTGAATCCCAGATTGTTGCTCTAGACATATCCAAAGCATTCGACCAGGTCTGGCACGCAGCGCTGCTTAATAAACTTCCGGCCTATGGCCTACCACCAAAACTTTGTACCTGGACAGCAAATTTCCTCTCCAACAGGAGCATATCTGTTGTTGTGGATGGCCATTCCTCTAAACTGTATCCAATTAATGCAGGAGTTCCTCAAGGTTCAGCTTTAGCCCCTACTTTGTTTCTTCTCCACATCAATGACCTCCTCTCTAGCACATCCAACCCAGTTCACAGTTACGCGGACGACAGCACCCTCCACTCAAACATACAATATTCTAAGCCTGTCTCTTTAGCCCAATTAGATGAGGATCGCAGACTCATGGAGGGTTCTGTCTCCGTAGACCTTCAAAAAATATTAGACTGGGGAAGTAGAAATCTTGTACAATTCAACCCCACCAAAACTAAGTCTTGCTTTCTTTCTCACAAGAGATACAGCAGCCCTAGACCCATCACAATGAACAACCAAGTTATTCAAAGTAATGAGTCCTTTTCTCTTGTTGGCATTTCTGTGGATCGAAATCTTAATTGGCACCAACATGTTGCATCAATTGCAGAAGCGGCTGCTAAGAAATTGGGTTTCCTCTTCCGGGCTCGCAAATACTTTTCACCAACTAATCTCTATACCTTATACACTTCACAAATAAGGCCAAACCTCGAATACTGCTACCACATCTGGGGTGCAGCAGCCGCTTCTACACTCGCTATCCTGGACTCCATTCAAAAGAGAGCTATACGTCTCATCGGTGACCCTACCCTCACCCAAAGGCTTCCATCCCTTGCCCACCGACGTGCCGTTGGTGACCTCTCTCTCTTTTATAGATATCTGCACGGGCACTGCTCAGAGGAGCTTTCCTCCATAATTCCCCCACCTGCTGCCCCCAGCAGATCTACCAGGGGAACAGAGCGAATGCACCCTTTTACTGTCCAGGTCACCAGACATAGAACATCTTGTTATGCCCGCTCTTTTGTCCCGAGGACTTCCAAGTTGTGGAATTCCTTGCCGGCACATGTTTTTCCTTCTCCTCCGAACCTCCAAACCTTCAAGTCCAGAATTAACAAGTTGCCTCTTTCCTCCTTGTCAACACCCACGGTACGATAGTATTTAGGCTGTAAGCCCTCGTGGTGTGTTGTTTACATAAAAAAAGCCTCTACAATTTTTGAATTTGCTTTGTGTTGACGCTTGTTCAGTTTTTGGCCACCATACTACAGACGCATATGTGACCATGGGTTATAACACTATAAATGCTATTTTATATAAAAGTTGATAGAACCTGGGTGGTTCAGGGGTCAGAACGTGTGCCTCTGAACTGAAGGATACTAGGTTCGATCCCAGGGTACTCCTTTCACTTTTTCAGTACAAACTGTAATATGAACATCAACCGAGGTTCTGGCATTGTATTTGAGCAAGTTGAATGTCTGCACGTTCCGCCCTTCGTAGGGGGCGTAAAGCCGTCGGTCCCGCGTCCATACGATGTTGGGCAGGGTTAAAGATCCCTACCCTCCTTACAGAAAGGCAGGGGTTCGGCAAAATTTCCAGGATAGTGAGGTGAAACTGCTCCCTGGCGTCGGTGATGGGCCATAGTCGCGGAAATAGGCCGACGTTAAAGAAACAAAACACACACACACACACATATATAAAAATTGATAACAAAATAAATTACTAAAATTTAAAAGAAAGTTATGTGGCTCTTCAGAGCAGAACATGAGACTTAATACAATTCTGAAAAATATGTGGGTTCATACCTTACATGGCTGTCAAGAAACACCTGCATAAAATGGGGCGGTGCTAGGGGGATCTGGCATGCAGACTCAGCGGCGAGGGGGGGGATCAGCCCAGCACATCTTGTGCGAGTGTAAAGCTCTGGACCGCAAAAGAAAACCGATCTACGGACAGCCTAGACCGGAGACAGAGCTTGGTCGGTAAATTTGTAAAGCCCACACAAAAGTAAGTAATGCCAACTGTCTCTGTGAACACCGGATATATGACAACACTGTTTATAACTACAATTTTTTCACTGAGTCTTAGATAGTATTCTGGAAAAACTCTAGAGATGTAATTCATCTTAGATTTTAGAGTTTTCTACCAAACAAGCTTCATTTTAATATTCAGAAAAAGTTGCCGATTTTAGAGCTCAATTAAACGGTATTTTGAAATTTTGGAAATTCCGATTAGTTCCGGAGATTTTCGAAAAAAACCGATTTCGGTTTTATTTTTTTCTGAAGTTATTTGAGAATATATTGAAAAACAGAAAACACTTTCTCACGTACACTTTTTAAGCTCGTCTCCGAGAAACCATCATCAACTTAAATTGTTTTAAAACGACCCTGTTATTTTTATTTTAAAACTTAAAACGATTTTCAAATCAAAATTAGAGGATGTATCATTTGTAACGGTTTTAATTATGTTTTCAGCTTGTTTCAGTCAAAAAACAAAATTATTCAGGAATAATCTTCTGAGTACGGCCCTGAATACTCGAAAAGCGTTTATTTCGGTAAGGTCGTACCTTTTAAAATGTAAATGAAGCACAACATTTTCAGTAAGATTCTTCAAACTTATTAATAAAAAAGAAACACATTTGTAATAAATAAACCAATAAAATAACTTGAATTCATGAAATGTAGGTATTTGTGAATATTATATGTAAATAGATTATCTGCCTTAATCATAAGAGATGTTCAAACAAATCACCATTATTTTCTAGGCATAGATAACATCGTCTAATTGTGGAATCCAAAACATTGTTTACTGCATCTGGTGTAATGGTTTGCAATGCTTGCAAAACCAGTTGACGTAATCGTTCCTCCGTGTGAAAATTTCGTTGGTATACGTAGTTTTTGACATACCCCCAAAGATGGAAGTTAAGAGGTGTCAGATCTGGCGATCGTGGAGGCCAAGAAACCACTGAATGCGTACCTATCCATTTGTCAGGAAACCTGTTCGATAGGTATTTTTGAACAGTTCTCGAATTATGAGCCGAGGCCCCGTCTTGTTGAAACTAGATGTTATTGACTTCTGCTAATGGTAAGTGAGCATCGAACCATTCTTTCAGATTATTTTGCAAGAAATTTCAACACCGGTCGGAAGTCAGTGATCCATGATAAAAAATGGCCCAATTATCCTTATCCCTAACATCCCCAAGCACATGTTGAAACCAAATGCGGATTTCTTTCAGACCAGAAATGTGTATTTCGCCTGTTGAAGAGTCCGTTGTTAGTCACCATACTCTCATCAGACCATAATATTTTATTAACAAAATGTTCATCCTCTTGATATTTTCTAGTGTACCACTCACAAAATGCCCTGCATTTTATATAGTCCCCGAGCCGTAATCCTTGGCAGATTCGAAATTTGTAAGGATGGTATTTGTTTTTACGCAAAATAAAATTTGCAGTAGATATTTCTAACCAATGTTGTAGGGTCTTGTGCTACAGTTAACAGTACATTATTTTGAGTTACTTCAGTGTATGGTTTGTTTCTAGTAAAAATTGGTTTCTTAAATGAACTATACTGCAATAAATTGGTAACTATTCTTTCATATATCTTACTATTTGGTTGTACTCTTTCAGGGTAATAATTTAAATACATTTGTTCAGCTTTTCTTGTATTGCTATAGCACAAAATGTAACATTTTAACATGTCGAACTTTTCCTCAAAAGAAAAATGTCCAGCCATTTTTAAACAAATTGAAAGAGCTTGTACCCAATTAATTGTATGTAACAAAGTGAAGTAATTGACACTGACATTTATATTTGTTGAAAGATCTCTATTGTCATTCGAGACAACTTGTTTATTTTTCAAAGCCCTCTATGTTTAGGACCTAGTCTTATAATAGTACGGTTTAATTTGTTACATTTTAATAACGAAGAGATATTACTGAAAACGTTTTTCTCTTCATTGACTTTTTAAAAGGTACTACTTATAGAAATAAATGCCTATCGAGTATTCAGGGCCGTACTCAAAAGATTTTTCCTGAAAAATCATCTTTTATGACTGAAACAAGCTGAAAACATATTAAAACCATTAGAAATTATACATCCTCTAATTTAGATTTAAAAATGGTTTTAAGTTTTGAAATAAAAATTGCAGGGCCGTATTTAAAAAAAATAAAGTTGATGATGGTTTCTCGGAGACGAAACGTCGAATAAAAAAGCTGTAAACACCAGCTTGTAGAGCTTAAAAAGTGTACGTGAGAAAGTGTTTTCTGTTTTTCAATATCTTTTCAAATAACGTCAGAAAAAAATAAAGCCGAAATTGGCGAATTTCGGTCTGTTTCGAACATCTCCGGAATTAATCGGAATTTCGAAAATTCTAAAATACCGTTAAATTGAGCTCCAAAATGGGCAATATTTTTGTAATTTATCCCACCTTGCTATCCCCTCCTTATATATATATATATATATATATATATATATATATATATATATATATATATATATATATATATATATATATATATATATATATATATATATATATATATATATATATATATATATATATACAGGGTGTCCCTCTAACAATGGGCCAAACCCATATATTAGGATAGAGCATCAAAAATTAAATAGACTTTCATTAATACGTTTTGTCCGATTGTTGCTTGTTTTCGATATACAGTGTGTTAAAATTGACTTTGAAAAAAATTAAATCGCTCGTTTTTCTGCTAATTACTGGAATATTGATTTGGAACTTTGTAATAGGGGGTTATCGAGGATGCCGCTTCCAACCGTGATACCTATTTTGAGCTACATCATAGTTGGCGCCACCTACACTAAAGCCGCATGTTTTACAGGGGCATAACTTTTTCGATGATCAACTTTCTGCAAATCTGTTCAGAAAAACTGAAAACTACTAATTTTTTGTACGAAAAAGGTATACTTAGTTGAAACTCATAAAGTGAGTGGTTACCGAGATATTGCGGTTTTAATAATGGTGTGCATTGAAAATCTCTCAAATCTGAAATTTTATTCTGGCCCAAAGTTCATCTCTGGAGTTACAAACATTATTGTGTATGTACCAGTTGTTTCAAGTAACCCCAATGGAAAATTCTAGAGGATTGAGGTCGGTGTATTTTAATCATAATTTTCTAATTCTAAATCAATTCCTAAAAATTGGGAAGTTTCTCTGGATTTAATTCGATTTCATAGAATAAGTATGTTTTTGGCAAATAAAAGATGTATTCCTGTGGACATATCACGGCGCTAATAACTATAGCAGTTGATTGGCCGGGTCAACAACTGTCAATGAAGTAGATGAAATATCTTTTGTTTTTCGTTTTCATAGGGATGTCATTTGCGTAACACAATAAACAAAATCTGTCAATTTTGACAAGCACATGGTTTTTCAATTAAGAGCAGTAGGTAGTTATTATTTCTGAAATGCCTCGCCATAATGAGTTTAGCAATATTGAGAAGAGAGATATGATCTGCGTTTATGCGCAATCAAACTTCCGTAGCCACCAAGCCGCCGCCAGATACTTGGAATTATATCCTAGTCGTAGACAACTAGATCACAAGACGTTTAGAAGATTATACGATAAATTAGGTATGTAAAAGAGTAATATGCACTCATTGCCATTGATTATTTCTGAAACGAAAGTTTTGACAAAATTCACACCTGAGTGCTGGAAAAATCGTGAAATACACATTTTGTTACACGGATGCGTATCATCTCGTCCTAATGTATCCGTAGGTGAAACTGGTTCTTTCAATTCGAAGTCGGAAGTTGGTGGACCAAGACGTCCTGTACATCAAGAGGAAGAGATATTAGTACGCCTTGCAGAAGATCCGGAAACAAGCGTAAGACGCCTCTATGCAGCAACTGGAATAAATAAATCAAGTATTGGTAGACTTCTCAAAAAAGAAAAGTTACATCCTTACCACTTCACACCAGTGCAGAATCTTTTACCTCTAGATTTTCTATCTAGATTGGATTTTTGTGAACGCATTCGTCGGTATCAGAATGACGATCCGTTTTTCTTCAACAACATTCTATTCACTGACGAAGCGACATTCACAAGAAGAGGAGTTTTCAATTTCAAAAATGCTCACACATATGACAGCAGCAATCCTCATTTGACGCGAGAACACCATTTTCAACATGAGTTCTCCATTAATGTCTGGTGTGGCATACTAGGCGACGTGTTGTTGGGACCAATAGAACTTCCTACAAGGCTCAATGTGGAGAATTATTCAATTTTCTTGAGAGATCAACTTCCTATTCTCTTGGAAGATGTCCCTCTAGACGTGCGCAGGAGATTATGGTTCATTCACGACGGGGCACCTGCCGATTATGGACTTCCTGTCAGAGAATTTCTGAACCAAAATTATCCGCGCCGATGGATAGGTCGAGGTCAGAGATTTTCCTTGGCCTGCACGTAGCCCCGACCTCAATCCTCTAGATTTCTTCCTCTGGGGTCACTTGAAAGAATTAGTATACAAGAATATTTGTAACTCCAGAGATGAACTTTGGGTTAGAATAATCGAATCCAGTGATATATTGAAAAACGATTATCAAACTTTTTTTAAGGTGAGGCAAAATTTTGGGTTGAGACTAGAAAAATGTATTGAAGTAGGCGGAGGCCATTTTAAAAATCTCATTAAGTGAATTGTTCGATAATTGTCAATTTTTTCTTATAATTTAGTGATAATAATAATGTTAATAAAATTTCAGATTTGAGAGATTTTCAATGCACACCATTATTAAAACCGCAATATCTCGGTAACCACTCACTTTATGAGTTTCAACTGAGTATAACTTTTTCGAACAAAAAATTAGTAGTTTTCAGTTTTTCTGAACAGATTTGCAGAAAGTTGATCATCGAAAAAGTTATGCCCCTGTAAAACATTCGGGTTTAGTGTAGGTGGCGCCAACTATGATGTAGCTCAAAATAGGTATCACGGTTGGAAGCGGCATCCTCGATAACCCCCTATTACGAAGTTCCAAATCAATATTCCAGTAATTAGCAGAAAAACGAGCGATTTAATTTTTTTCAAAGTCAATTTAACACACTGTATATCGAAAACAAGCAACAATCGGACAAAACGTATTAATGAAAGTCTATTTAATTTTTGATGCTCTATCTGAATATATGGGTTTGGCCCATTGTTAGAGGGACACCCTGTATATATATATATATATATATATATATATATATATATATATATATATATATATATATATATATATATATATATATATATATATATATATATTTGAATAAAACTCTCTGTCATAAAACTGTCTGAGTGAATACTGGACATATGAAGACTGTTTAAAACTACCATTTTTTTTTAGAAGTTTTTGGGCAAACTTTAGGCAAATACTAACGTTTATTTTAAAGCTTTCACTAAATAAGTTTTATTTTGATATTAAAAAAAGAGAGAGTAATCACACTGTATGTTCATTTATTGCTATTTATAACCTACATTTGGATAAATTAATATAGTTTTCTATAGCTTAGAAGAATGTATTGGACTTCTTGCAAAAATATCTTCCCAAAACGACATTCTATCCTGTGCTGGATTTTTGCCCATGACTAATTCCGTACCAATATCCAAAAAATCAAGATCATTTTTGGAGACTGGATTCCAAACCACTGGGAGAAGAGGGTCTTCTTTGGGAGAATTCGGATTCCCATAGCGAGCAAAGTTCGCCCACATCCTAGCAAACCTCCTTTGAGCAACGTCCTCCATACTACCCTCTTCTATGTCGGGTGTAAGTATATTTTTAAATAGGTAACCCAAGTCATCTCCATGCGAAACTCCTAAAAATGTCATGAATTATATGTTGATGGTAATCAAGCGACGCGTCTCACTACTTTTGTATGTTGTTCGTTAACGACATAAGCATTTACTAGGTGCAAATATGCCGGCAAGCTATAGTAATACTTTTAATCATTTGTTGAACGTCTAAACGTGTACGTAAAAAGTTTTATAGCATAATTATAAAGATAGAGATTACACAAAATGTCCAATAACTACACAGTGAGAAAAATGCAAAATGCCTTCTATGTAGAGCACGGTATGTTAAAATGCAATAATATAAGGTGTTAAAACACTAAGTGAGTGGCGAACGTGTCGCCACCTAGTTCGGAACCAAGTACTATGTTGTCACGCCCGCTCCAAATAACACAGAGTATTAAAAATAGAGACGGTATACAACTAACTAACAATTTAAAAAATTGTTAGCCCTGGCCCATTTCTACCCCAATATAGGGACAAAGTATGTAAGACTAGATGCATTCTCGCAACAATTAGAACCGTAGACCGGTTTCGCTCTCATTAGAGCTCTTCAGTACGGCATACTAATTGCAGCAAAAATGCACCAAAAATAACACGGCTATCGTATAGCCAGTCTTAAAACACTAAATGAGTGGCGAACGTGTCGCCACCTAGTTCGGAACCAAGTACTATGTTGTCACGCCCGCTCCAAATAACACAGAGTATTAAAAATAGAGACGGTATACAACTAACTAACAATTTAAAAAATTGTTAGCCCTGGCCCAGAGCTCTAATGAGAGCGAAACCGGTCTACGGTTCTAATTGTTGCGAGAATGCATCTAGTCTTACATACTTTGTCCCTATATTGGGGTAGAAATGGGCCAGGGCTAACAATTTTTTAAATTGTTAGTTAGTTGTATACCGTCTCTATTTTTAATACTCTGTGTTATTTGGAGCGGGCGTGACAACATAGTACTTGGTTCCGAACTAGGTGGCGACACGTTCGCCACTCACTTAGTGTTTTAAGACTGGCTATACGATAGCCGTGTTATTTTTGGTGCATTTTTGCTGCAATTAGTATGCCGTACTAAAGAGCTCTAATGAGAGCGAAACCGGTCTACGGTTCTAATTGTTGCGAGAATGCATCTAGTCTTACATACTTTGTCCCTATATTGGGGTAGAAATGGGCCAGGGCTAACAATTTTTTAAATTGTTAGTTAGTTGTATACCGTCTCTATTTTTAATACTCTGTGTTATTTGGAGCGGGCGTGACAACATAGTACTTGGTTCCGAACTAGGTGGCGACACGTTCGCCACTCACTTAGTGTTTTAAGACTGGCTATACGATAGCCGTGTTATTTTTGGTGCATTTTTGCTGCAATTAGTATGCCGTACTGAAGAGCTCTAATGAGAGCGAAACCGGTCTACGGTTCTAATTGTTGCGAGAATGCATCTAGTCTCTAATATAAGGTGTGTTCGATTTAAAACAAAATTGTATCGCCAACGACCCATGGGCCACCTGTGATTGTCGAAATAAATTTTATAAGATGCCGCTTAAATTGCAGGTATTCAAATTTTAAGCATTTAATGGAAATTCGCTACCATAACGGACTTGCGGCGTACAGAATTTCTTTTGTTACAAACATGCATTATATTTGGATGGAAAATGCAAAAATGCAATAATATAACGCGTGTCCGATAAAAAAAAAGAAAATTTGTATCACCAACGACTTATGGGCCAGTCTGTGATTGTATAAATATTTTGTAAGAGGTAGCTCAAGACACCCTCTAATTAACGTATACAATTGTTTCTAGTATCTTGTAGAATAACAGTAATATTGAGCTTTACCGTAGAAATGCGTCACCCTGTATATATGTAAACAGACAAAAACTGAAACTAACCCCGGATATCGGTCCTAGAGGATCTAGTTTGCCCCCAATTGAAAAAATATTTTTAAAATTCAAAAGTGGCGGTCTCCTCAGTGGCAAACTTTTTGTACGAAAACTTGCTAAAAATTAGAGAGGATAAAACGATAAACTCTTATCACCAAAACTACTGCTGAAGCATCAGAGAAAGGAAGCCCCGGTTCCAGGGGGGGGGGTGTGCACACCGCGACACCCGCCCCGGGCTGCAGTTTCAGGGGCGCCAAAATCATAATATAATATATGATTGAAAAAAAAACTTGCTCCAAAAAGCGCCTAGTATGCAGCGCACGTTGTTCTATCAATTATTCATTTGATTTTAAGACGCCCAGTTAGTTTTTGAACACATCCTAAGGCAGTGGCGGCTCGTGACTTTAGGAGTGGGTGAAGCAGAATCCACGTGGCCCAAAGGGGGGTTCAAGGGGGCGAAGACCCACTATGCGCCGCACGCGAAATTTTTTCTAAATTTTCAAGCACACGCGTTCTCCTGGCACTTTAGTATTTAAATGAAAAATTCATTTGTACAAAAATATAGGAATAATTTTCGGAATAATGACCACAAATACTCGGTAAGAGGTTATAAATAAATAAATTTATTATTATTTACCTTATCTTTGTTACCCTATACACGTACGAGCACGTTAATATAATACGCCGAGTATTATGAAAATCTGTTTATAGTGGGAGGAGCTAAAAGCATTTTTTTTTTTCAAATTCAAGGCCCTTCTCTTTTTTATAACTTGAAATTTTGTAGCTAATATTTTATTATTTTGAAATTATTTTTTTATAGGTGATACTAAATATATCAAATCTACGTACCAAAAAGAAACATGAAAAATCCAGCTTTTTAAAGTCTGTAAATGTGACACATACCGGATCATTTAACGGCAACATAGTAAAAATAAAAATACGTGTCTGACTATCCGACTAAATCGAAATAAACGACGGAAACTAAGATTTGAAGCAGGCTCAGAATTCTGCATCACTTGTGTGGCCATTATACACACCAACTCAACAGCGCGCGTGCCGTTGCCATGACAACCGTCGTATGTAAGCGATGAGACACCGAGGCAGCATTTGTATATACACGATTCTGGCTCAGTTCAGTCCTCAGTTGCTCGTTGCTCTGCAATAGTCTGTGCTCTGCAACACGTAATACGGTGCGCGTTGGGGCATGTTGTGTAACATTCAATTCGGGAATCAGGGGCTTGCAAATTATATCGTACCATAAAATACTATAAAAATACATTACCAACTGCGGCGCAACGTAACCAGACATTTTTATGTGGTTGTACCAAATGAATTTGAGAGTGAAAAAAATTAAAATTATGGTGGATATTGAATAAAAAAGTTTAGCTTATCCGAAAAATATGGGTGAACCAGCACTTCACCTGCGTCATCTGACGAGCCGCCACTGTGCTAAGCGCTCATTCTGAAATGCGCTGAGAGCAGCTGCAGCGCAGCAGATTGCTGCGACATCTGATGGCGGGAATTTTAATTTGAACTTATTTTTTTCAAACTTTTTTTTACTCCTTGGAGTAGAAGTTTTTTTTAAAAAGTTAGGAGTTCCGACTCTATGTAACTACCAAACATTTTTTAGAGAGAGGGCGCCATTTTTAAAGAGGGGCCGCCACTATCAAGTTTCTGCCCCGGTTCGAAAAAATCGTAGATCCGGGGCTGGAAAAAAGGGTCTATTTGAAATTGATTTTCTGGAAACATTTAAGTAAAATGAAGGACAATGATGGTTTAAGCTGAAACTTAAGGACTTTTAAAACACATTTCTCGCAACATTTTCTCTACATAGCCCGTATTAGCTTCAGACTAATTGCCTAAAAGTTACCAATTTTGACGTTTTCAATCGCGACTTTGACGTTTTAAGAGGAAAATTTATCAAATTTTCAAAGTAATTTTTCCAGCTTTTCTTGACCTTTTTTCACCAAATTTTCCGGGGAAAACTGGACCTATTTTCCCGGCCACAATAAAAATTCAAACTGACCCTGGATGTGGGTTCTAGGGGGCCTAGATCGCGCTGAATTGAAGAAATTTTTTAAAATTCAAAAGTCGGGATCTCCTCATTAGTGAATTTTTTAAAAGAAAATTCACTAATCAGTCAATAAACATAAAACAAGAAATAATATTAGTGAGATCCACGATTTTCAGAAAAGAGAAAATCGATAAAAACGTTTCTGCTTACCATTTGGACCGCAAATCGCAAAAGGTTTTAATAGCATCCTTAAGAAAGTCGACTTCTAATATTTTCTACAAAAATACATTGAAAATCTGCTAGGTAACCCTCAAAGAATAAAGATAAAACCAAATAAAGGTCAGGGATATATGAAATAGGATGTAAGGATTGTGAACGTATATTGTGAAAATTAGTTGGGCAAACTGGAAGAACTATTGAAACTAGATTTAAAGAACATTTAGCGCAATCGAGATAAACCATATATTGCTCAACATAGTTGGGATAATAATCACCACGTAGATAAAGCAAATCTCAAGCTAATAAGAAACGTCAAATAATCGCGACGCATATGAAAGTTTATGTGTATATACATACATACATACATACACACACACACACACACACACACACACACACACACACACATATATATATATATATATATATATATATATATATATATATATATATATATATATATATATATATATATATATATATATATCAGAGTGACCCATTTATTTCAAAGCGGGACACCCTTATAATTTTTTCTATTTATGAAGCAATTCTGACCAAATTTTTTTGAAATGTGAAAGGCGAAAATGTACTTTGGGGCTAAGTCGCATCCTGTTTTATTTTAACAAAGGCTTCCTAGATCAGTTTTAGAGGCTAAAAATTTCAAAAACCATAAATGCGATTTTTTTAGAAAGAATCTGATCATGCCACTGCATTCGGCGTTACCAAATTTCATGAAGAAATATTCGATATTAATGATTCTACGACTAAATGGCAACTCGGGCTGTTCATTATAATTTAAGCTTCTTATCCAGTAATTAATGTGAAAACAAGTGAATGTATTTAATTGAGAAATGTAATTTTTAATCCGGTCTAATAAGACATACGCATAATTGTATGTATTAAATACAAATTTATTACTATTTTCTTAATATCGCTTTTGTTTTGTAATAAAATAACAAGAGAACATTAACACAATAAAACCATAAAATGAATTTACATGTCACATGCGCATTAACTTTAAATTCTGGTGTACCGATAACTAAAAACTAATGGGCCGATTTTGATTAAATTCGGTCAATAAATTCCTTTTGCAAATGGCTTGGACAAGTTCGTTAGCCAGGAAAATCTGCCCAGGTTTTCCCGGAAAATTTTGTGTTTTCTTTCAAAAAAAATTCATATCTCCGAAATTAACAAAGTAAGGAAAACCAAATTTGGTACGCGGATTTACATCCTTATAGATAAGTTACCTACCAAAATTTAGCTATGTAAGTCGAAAGACAAAAAAGTTATAGGCATTTAAAGAAAAACAAATTGGGGTTTTCCTCAAAACGTCAAAGTGGCGATTTAAAATGTCAAAATTGGCAACATTTAGGCAAATAACTTGAATCTAATACGGGCTATAGAAATAAAATGTCTCGAGAAAGATGTTTTACAAACCCTAAAGTCTTAATTTCAATCGTCATTGTCCTTCATTTTACTAAAACGTTTGCAGAAAATTCATTTCAAATAGACCCTTTCTCTGATGCTTGGCAGTAGCCTTAGCTATAGAGTGTATTGTTTAATGGTATATAATTTTTGCGGAATTTTCGTAAAAAATCAATGAAGCTCAATATATCCGTTATTATATAAGATATGAAAACAATTTGTATATATTCATTATAGGGTGTCTTGAGCTACATCTTAAAATAATATTTCTACAATCACAGGATGGCCCATAAGTCGTTGGTGATACAAATTTCCTTTTTTTTAAATCAAACACGCCTTATGTTATTGCATTTGCCATCGAGATATAATGTATGTTTGTAAGAAAAGAAATTCTAGACGCAGCAAGTGCGTTATGGTAGCGAATTTTGATCAAATGTTTCATATTTGAACAGCTCAATTTGCTATTAACCTATAAGGTTGACCAAGAAACGTGTTTTTTCGAGAACACTTTAAGTTTACTTTTGGAAATTTTTGTACATTTTCACACAATAAAGTTATTTTGATGAAACATCGCACATTGTTTTTACTATATAGGTTATACTGGTAACCAAATTTGATGCCTGCTTTCTTAAAAAAAACACACATATTTGTTATTAAAAACATTTTAATGAAAATTCACTACCATAACGCACTTGCTGCGTCCAGAATTTTTAAGGTATATTCTTATTGTTTTCCGTGCCAACTGTACCTTCAAACTTGCAATTCTTAACCTGCTTCTCGAATTTTTGGTAAAATAATTTCGAATTTGTTCATTGTTTCTTCTTTGTCGTTCTAGATTACCATTTTAGTGAATTTTTAGAAAAAATTCATTAATGAGGAGATCTCGACTTTTGAATTTTGAAAAAATTTCTTCAAATGAGCGCGATCTAGGACCCCTAGAACCCATATCCGGGGTCAGTTTCAATTTTTATATGTTTATATATATATATATATATATATATATATATATATATATATATATATATATATATATATATATATATATATATATATATATATCACACCGATAACTCAAAAAATAGTGGGCCGATTTTGATAAAATTTGGCACGTGCTTTTCTTTTGTAAATAGCTTGGATAAGTTCGTTAGTCAGGAAAATCGGACGGGGTTTTCTGGAAAAATTTTGAGTTTTCTTGAAAAAAAATTATTTTCTCTGAAAATTACAAAGCTGTTTTAATGAAATTTAATGGATATATTTCTTTCGGAGAGGCCTTACAACGTACCAAAATTCAACTTTTTAAGTTTATAGAAAATTGAGTTATTCAAATTTTAATTTTTTTTTCGAAAAAAAATTTTTTCTCTGAAAATTATAAAGTTATTTTAATAAAATTTAACTAATATCTTGCATTAGAAAAGACATTACTACATACCAAAAATAAACTTTCTAAGTTAATAGGAAATTGAGTTATTTAAATCCAAGCCATTAATAAAAGAAAGGTACTTGCCAAATTTCATCGAAATCGGTTAATTATTTTTTAAGTTATCGAATGGATACATACATACATACATACATATATATATATATATATATATATATATATATATATATATATATATATATATATATATATATACATATAAACATATAAAAATTGAAATTGACTCCGGATATGGCTTCTAGGGGCCCTAGTTCGCGCTCATTTGAAAACATTTTTGCAAAGTCTCACCATCGATACCTCTCTATTAGTCAACTTTTTTTTTAATGAAAATTCACTAAAAAGTTATGAGGATGGACCGCTTTTAAATGGGTCTCTCTCTCTCTTCTCTCTCTCTCTCTCTGTATATATATATATATATATATATATATATATATATATATATATATATATATATATATATATATATATATATATATATATATATATATATATATATATATATATATATATATATGTTAAATTGTATAAAAAAATTTAGATGAATAGGACAGGTCCACTTCTGTGATGCTCCCTGTTCGAATTGTTATCTTCATAATCAGTGTTTTTTTCTCACAAGGAATACTTAATAACGAAACGCGGTTTCTCAAAAAATAGGTAATGGAGTTTTAATATCACGTATTTTCGACTAAGCAACGGGGGCCTTTCTGTATACCTTCGTAGAGGACGTTGTTTGTGATTGCTTCTCAATTAATATATAAATACTAGTTCTAGTTTTAATTCGCTTTGTTTCTTCATTCCTCTGATAACTTTATTAGCGAAACGATCGTCAGATCTGAAAAATGTGCTGTGGTGAATTGGGTTCTCCAAAGTGTACATTTTGGTGTCAATTTTTAAAGTTACCTGGAGTCTCTTTATGCATCAGTTTTTTGATAAAATTAAGTTCAGTTTCAATGGACATTCTGTAGAGGTAAACTGGTTGAGAACTTGTCTGCGTATGGTATCTTGTAGTCCTTAGAATATCTCGTAAAAAGCAGTTGTCTCCTACTAGCTAAAACAGAAGAAAAAGACAAGTTTGAAATTTA
This sequence comes from Tillus elongatus, assembly GCA_964006375.1. Classification (NCBI taxonomy): domain Eukaryota; kingdom Metazoa; phylum Arthropoda; class Insecta; order Coleoptera; family Cleridae; genus Tillus; species Tillus elongatus. The sequence continues at coordinate 144,826,789 of OZ023264.1, read as the reverse complement.
GTAGACATTGCTTTAACTAAATCTGCGTGGAGGAACATTAGCGGATATAAAATTGGTGCTAAAAAATAAGTGGTGCTATCGCTATTTTAGTTTAATTTATGCCTATAACTAATAGATAAGGTAACTAAAAAGAAAGCTGAACTTAAAAGGAATGGACAGCAGTTAAATTGTATTCAGTGCGCTGAAGAGCGTGTTAAAATAAATCAAATTGAAAATCAGGATTACGAAACAAAAAACAATAACAAAAGTAATAAATATAAGTAAGAATATGACGGTAAAAACCGATATAAAGCTAGAGAGTTAACAACTTGAATAAGTAAAAATATTCGCGTTGCAAGAAGCACCAGCACAGATTATAATATATTATATTATTTATTTGGAACATAATTTTACAGTGTATTATACAATGAAGCATAGGCTTGCGCCTGTAAAACATAACTTAAAATACATACATATCGAAAAAAACACCAAGAGTTCTTGATCAACATGAACGCCCCATGGTAAGTCAGAATGCAGAGGGTGGCCCAGAAATTTCACAGTGAACCCTGTCTTAATGACCCATTGTCAAAATTCACATATGGGATAACATGTCAAAACAAGCCCACTGGAGAAATAAGAAGCAATTCCATTGTTTAAGTATCAAGTACCAGACCATTTCGGTGACACTAGTCCGACACTTAAGATATGGAAACATTAGCTGCAGCACCAAGCTCTTCAAAGCTTTCCTTTGAAACAGTAACAATAGTGTCATCCACGTACCAAGTTGAGTAGCAGTACGAGAAATTAAAAACTGTTGCTAACAAACATTGCAAATAAAACAGGACCCAATATGCAACCCTGTGGCACGCCACTTGACACACTCGAAAAAGCAGACGTGTATCTTTCACTTGCTTGACCTATCCTGACAGCTTGTCTCCTTCCAGAAATGTAGCTTTCCAGTCATATATATATATATATATATATATATATATATATATATATATATATATATATATATATATATATATATATATATATATATATATATATGCATTTTTTATGCCACAATGATACAATTTTTGCAATAAAAGTGTGTGACTGGATCGAAAGCTTTGTAAATGTCGAGGAACAGCATTGCATATTTGGATCCATTATTCATGCATTACAAGCCAAACTGACAAAACAACGCAATTGTGTCTCTTTAAACAGGAACCAAGTCTGAACAGAAACACCCTTCCGGAGACCTTAGAAAAAAACAAAACAGCGCAGTGACTGTGCTCAGATAGGTGAAATAGTGGTTGGGCAGCTTTTACACGAAGACTACATGATATCTCATCTATACCTGATGAATATTTACTAGCTTTTGATTTTCCGATCTCCAATACCTCGAGATAGTAAGTACACTTTGAGAAACCCAATCACCACAACACTTATTTTAGAGACCTTACGATCGTTTAGTTGACAAAGTCAACATCTTCAGAGGAAGATAAATTCTAAACTAAACAACTAGCTACATGTATTTATATCGCGTCAAGGTAAACGAACTAGTCCGAAGTAAAATTGTCGTCCAGGAATGATCGTTTGTTTATTGTGTGGTGAAACTACAAGGTCGAAGACCTGCTTTTAATCTTCTGGTCGACATATTTATGAGCTCTTATCTAATATACGGATAATAGGTTTAAAGGAACCGAGTTATTTAAGGAATCTGCACGTTCCCTTTCGATCTAGAAATTTACTATGTGGATATTGGATCACGCCGACAAAAGTGTTAAAGTGTGCTAAGCAAAAATGGTTAGATTTAGAAAGGCGATATCTTTACTCGAAACGTAGTGAATTAGAAATACAAGCTTATAGTTTGTTTAAAAAGATAACATTTAATTTAGATAACGTAGAGTATGAGGACTGGTGCAATTTTCAGAGGAACATGTTTGTAGTCATTTAACGTTAAGTTAATTAAGAAAAGCAATATTCAGAATAAAAAATAAAAAAAACTTGTAAACGATCAGATTAAAATTCAAAAATCAGTTCCTCGGAAAAATGACCTTGTAGAAAATCTTTCTTCGCAACGGTTTAACAAAAATGAGATGGACCTCTGAAACAGGGGGCTAAAATTCGGGTTACAGTCACAAAAAGAAGTACTTTTAGATGTCATTGCCAGTATAGAAACGGGAATTAAAAAATTACCGGATTCTTCAAAAAACTTTATTCGTGAAGCATGTAAAAAGAAAATTTCTAAAAATCTGAAAGAAAATAATCCTACAAAAAATAAAAACTATAATCAATTGAAAATAGTTAAACGATTTCGAGAAAAGGATTGTTTTTATATTAAGGCGGATAAAGGCAATAAAGTTGTGATAATGGACAAAAGTGGTTATAAACAGCGAGTGAGTAATGCAATAGAGGCAGGGCCGTATAGAAAATTAGATAAAAATCCGTTACCAAAAATGATTAACGAAGTTAAAAGCAGTTTAAAAAAATGTCCTAATCTCATAACAAAGGATTTAAGAAGACGTTTACAAGTTTCTAATCCTAAAGTCCCCAAAAAATATTGTCTCCCGAAAATTCATATACCGGGAAAATTCATGAGGCCTATTATTTCGGCTATAGATTCTCCAACATATAATTTGGCAAAGTGGTTGTCAAACGAGTTTAAAAGACTACCTATTAAACAGAAAAGTTGTTCGGTGCTAAATTCTCTTGATTTATTGATAAAATTAGAGATGTTAAATTATTGGAAGGTGAGATTTTGATGTCCTTCGACGTTGCGTCATTATTTCCTAGTGTACCCACAAAACAAACGTTGGAGTATTTGGAAGAATTGTTAAAATTGAACAATATCAGTGAAGACGTCTGCAAAGAATATTTAACTTTAACTAGCCTTTGTAGAAAACAAAATATTTTTCAATTTAACAATGAGTTTTTTGAACAAAGCACAGCAATAAGCAATACATTATCTCCTTTTATTGCAAACTTGTTTATGAGTATATTTGAGACGGATTAAAAAAAATGAAAATGGGTATTTCCCTATAGTTTGGTTTCGTTATGTCGACGATATTTTTGGAGTGTTTGACACAAATATATGTAAGGTTGAAGAATTTACTGAAAAACTAAATAGTCAATTTGGTTCAATAAAATTTACCCACGAAATATAAATCAACAATAAACTTTCGTTCCTAGATGTACTAGTTGTTAAAAATAAAAATAATGGCTCGCTTGAATTCGATGTCTATAGGAAGGAAACGGCTACTTTAAGTTATATTCCTAACGACTCACATCATTCGTTTGCACAAAAAACGGCTGGTTTAAATTTCTTAGTAAACAGATTGATTAAATTTACGTTAAGTACAATATATTTAATACAGAATTAAAATACATAAAAAATGTGGCGAGATATAACGGTCACCCGGATGATTTAATAGACAAATTTGTTAACAAACACAGAACAAAGAAAATGATATCTGAATGTACGACATTTAAGAAAGATAAAATAGAGAAAAAAATTGTGTGTTTACCTTATGAACCAGGAATCACAAAGGGTTTGGAAAGTATTTTTAAGAAAGCCGATTTACATTTGACTTTTTCCACGAAAAGTAATTTAAAAAATTTGTTGGGTAATACGAAAGACAAAGACAAAGTCACTGAAATGTCCGGTATTTATTTGATTAGTTGCAAAGATTTCGATCTTAAATACGTGGGTCAAACTAGGAGGAACATAGCCACCAGATTTCGTGAACATCTCACACAGTTACGATATGGTACGGTAGACAAATCATGTGTGGCACAACATATATGGGATAATAATCACCACATTGACAAAAAGTTTAAAACTTGTCAAAAACGTTAGACATCAAACTATGCTTGATTCATTATAAAGTATTTTTATATTAAGGTCTATTAAGAACAAAACTTCATTGAATCGTGCGGCACCTTTAATTTCTTGCCCTTTATTTTTACTTTGCATTTGACCGCTTAAACACTCCGAATTTGTCTGTAGAATAATAAATTAATGTCAATAACTCGGCCGGTTTATATATACAATTAAAAATAGAGTTTTATTCTATTGCATATATAAAATACCTACGTCATAAAAAATATCCATATCTTCTTCCTTTGTCAATTTGTCTTTATTAAAGTAAAATTTCTTGATTCGATTTCCTATCTCTTTGGAAAGGTCGCTGCCAGTTTCAATTTCCAAAGTATTTGGCACAGATGTTTCAAAATCAGTTAGCAAAAGGTCTAAGTGATCGGTCGTAGACATCAAATCGAATAAAAATCCTTCTTTGTTTGTGTAGCCGATAAGTAACGGTACTTTGTTGTAGAGACCAGATTTTAGTATTTCTAATGGTGGTACTGTCATAAACGCACGTTTAGTAGACGGATCCTCTATCACTACCCCGAGGTCACTTTTCTTATTTGCTTGGAAATTAACCTAGAACATATAGGAATAATGACTTAAAACCGCTGAATACACAAAGCAACAAAATAATGTTTTCCTCGCACATATTAAATCAATAATATCAATATATTGCTAAAACTATGATTACCTTTGATATAGTTGACTGATTTGCAAATATATCCTCAGCGGGAACATTTTGTAGAAATTTTAAAATTTCATGTTGATCGCTGCTTTGAAATCCCATGCTTTTAGCAAAATCCACGCCAAATGTTTGTCCTGCCGCCCAAATGTTTAGCGCACAACCACTTTGAGCGATAACTTTGTGAAACAGGTCTGAAAATGATATTTGACATTGTTTTAAACAAAGTGAAAACCAAAAAAATTATTTAGTAACGAATTTTCATTAAATGTTTTAAATTTGAATAACTCAATTTTTTATAAACCCAGAAAGTTGAGTTTCGACATGTGGTAATGTAATCATGAGGTCAATATATCAACCAAATTTCATCAAAATAACTTTGTTATTTTTTGAGATACAATTTTTTTAAAAGAAAAACTACTCCGATAGGGCTGGCTAACGAAGTCATCAAAGCTATTAATAAGAGAAAGATTCTTGCCGAGTTTTATCTAAATCGATTAAGAACTTTTTGAGTTACATACATACAGACACACACACACACACACATATATATATATATATATATATATATATATATATATATATATATATATATATATATATATATATATATATATATATAAATTCCAAGAGACCTTGGTTTCGGGCCCAGGGGGCCAAATTCGCGCTCATTAAAAGTTTTTTTGTGCAAAGTCTCACCATCTCAATTAGCGAATTTTTTTGAAAATAAACATTCACCAAAAGTCTGCTGAAAATTATAATTTCAGGCTCAAAGATGACAAAGTTATTCAGACGTTTTAAACAAAAATGAAATCTTGTTGAAAATGTATGAAATCTGTGCACTATTGTTTCTCCAAATGTTAAAAAGAAAAAAAATACATTCATTCAAGACAAGCACGGTGCCACTGAGCTACCTAGGGATACGTTAACTAACGTTTTGTATACATTATACTTGGCACTGGCTTCATGTCCAGGATATTATATTAAATGTATACGTAATAGTAATTACAAAATTAATAGGATTGCCATTCCACGACCGTTTGGGTCTTATATGACGTCTTATGTTTAAGTTTAAAGATAAAAGGAACTATTTTAGAATCGTTTTTATAGAGATTTGACTTGATTTTGTTTACATTTCTACTATATTATGCTACACTTTCTGTCTAAAACCACAGCATAATATAACTATGCTGTGCTCAAACTGTATTTGGGGCCGTTCATCAAGCTACAAATATAGTTTATTTTAAACATTGATTGAAACCCCCCAGTTAGATAACAATCATTTGCAAATTTCTAATTTCATGTCGCCTGTCATTTTCCATATTTGTGACCGATATTTCACGATTGTTGGTTCGGGTAGTATGTTTCATGCTTGTTATTTAGTTAGTTTGGTTACCTTTGTTGTATGGTTTATACCTGTTGTATGAATCAATCTACGCGTGGCAGTTAACTACTCTATCTGTCAGGTATTGGACTTTAACCACTAAGTCGTTTCAACACATGTCTTTCAGATTTTATTTTTAATTCTAAAAAAACTCTAAATATTGTGAACCAAATTAAGTAAAATTCCCAACAGGTTTATTTACACCATTTCTAGCCACATGTAAAGCCTCATTGAAGTTACTGTGATACTTACAAAATATAGATTTTTAAAAAATATGTTTGAATAATTTTGGGAAAAAATATCCGTTATGGCTGACATACGAACTCGTCCGTGGTTTCAATGCAATGAAGATATGTTCCAAGTTTTGTTCAAAATAATTAGGTATTTTTTGTGTCATCGCTCTGATATTGAGGTGGGGGAGAACACATGCCTTCAATTTTGTCGGTATTGAGCAATAAAAACTTATCATCTGAGATATTAGGTAAATTGTTGATACTGGTTCTGGCTTTCTCTTGAACAAGATCACAATTTTCTTCCCCAAATATAAGAACCATGTAAGCTGCATAGGCGATTGGGGTACGATGAAACATATCAAAAATAACAGAGGACCAATGACACTTCCTTGTGGTACACCATGTTCAACAGTGTTTTCTTCACTCAGCTAGTTATCAATTTTGATCTACTACTTTCTGTCTGATAATAATTTTGATACAAATCGAGTCCCACACCCCTGACCCCCAAATGTTCCAGTTTAGCTAACAATACTGCATGAGACACAACGAAACATTTTTGAAAATGTATGAAAACGACCAAGATCTTAACGTTATTCTCAACATATACCGACGAAATAGAAATAAATAATACACTTCCTTTTCAAGATGTACTAGTAATAAAAAATAATGACACGCTTGAACTCAATGTCTACAGGAAGGAAACTGCCACTATTAGTTACATTGCAAACGATTCACATCATACGTTTCCACAAATAACCGCTGGCTAATTTCTTGGTAAATATATTGATAAATTGGGCGTTAGGTAAAAGTAGATTTAACATAGAATTGAAATACGTAAAAAAACGTGGCGAGATATAACGGTATTGTTTAGTGGAAAAATTGGTTAACAAACACAGAACAAAGAAAATGATATCTGAATGCATGACATTTAAGAAAGATAAAAATAGAAAAAAATTGTGTGTCTATCTTATGAACCACGTATCACGAAGGTATTGTAAGGTATTTTTAAGAAAGCTGATTTACATTTGACTTTTTCGACGAAAAGTAATTTAAAAAATTTGTTGGGTAATACGAAAAACAAAGACAAAGCCACTGACATGCCGGGTTATGAGATAGGTTGCAAAGATAGTAATCTTAAATACGTGGGTCAAACCAAGAGAAACATAGCCATCAGATTTCATGAACATCACGCACATTTACGATATGGTACGGTGGACAAATCGTGTGTGGCACAACATATATGGGATAATAATCACCACATTGACAAGGAAAATTTGAAACATGTTACACATCAAACTATGTTTGACGCGTATGAAAGTAAATATATATATATATATATATATATATATATATATATATATATATATATATATATATATATATATATATATATATACATATACATATATATCAAGATCGATTAAAAACAAAACGTCATTGAACCGGGCCGCACCTTTGATTTCTAGCCCTTGATTTACACTTTGCATTTGACCAGCTAAACACTCCTACTCTGTTGGGGAGAATAATAAAGTATGGTCAATAACCTCGTCCGGTCTATACAGACACTAGGCTCTTGTTGTGTTCTCTACTTAAAAATCCCCTTTCGTTTTCTTTTGTATCTAAGAAATTAAAATGAATACTTGTTTTTATGTAGAATTTTAGTTAGAACATTCATCTTCTGTTCAAGTTAACATCGTGTGCGAAACGGTCGCTTCCACGCCACTGGTATATTTTAGAATTCAAACTTTATTTTACCTGTATGCGCTTGCGCATTTTTATTTAAAAGAGATTATAACGTCCATTAAAACGTTAAGATGTGAAAGTGTAGTCTATTTCTATTTTGCCATTTTCACAAGGAAATACAATCTATTAATTCTATTAAAAGCAACCAGCATCATCAACATACTATTTTGGTCCTTCGGCCGCATATCAATTGTGAAGTTACAACAATTACAATTAGAAAGAGAGTGAAATCAAAAATATTTGAGACGCCATCAATTTACAATTTCCAAGATTTATCATATCAGTACAAGCATCCAGTTGAACAGTGGGCAGAAACGCCGCTAGGCAGAGACGAAGATACATTTGCACGATTGTACATCGAAGTTCAGTAATCTGCTTCCAACTGATAACAGGAAGAATCTATTGATTTGCAAGAAATTGATACAATTAAATCCTGTTATACCGTATCCTTTTATTATCTATTAGTATTAGTATTCCTTCAAGAGTTACAAGAAGTAAGTACCTATAACTCAATCTATGTATGATATTTGATAATTCAATTAAAACAATTTATCTGATTTTTTACTGTAAAAAACAGTACAGGTCATGTTTCGTTCTAAATTTCCATTTAGCAATTTTAACGATTTTCAACCAAAATATTGGTAACACAAAAACTATTAAAACTCCATTTCTTCCCTTTCTGGCGATTTTTCTATTATAAACATGAATATTGCAGAATCACTGAGAAAAAGGGGTGCTTTAAAAACTAAATTAACAAATACTGTAAACTTTCTTGATGACTTACAGAAGGGAGAAATAACTGTCACAAAAATATTATACAATGAATTGAAATCTAGGTCTGTTTCACAAGAAGGGTTATTGAGCGATTTTAACAAAACACAGAGCTTTATCGAGATTAAATGTGATGAACAGGACCTCGAATCAAACTATAAAGAGAGGGATTGGTTTGAAACAAATTATCATAGGTCAGTGGGTATACTTGACAGCCTTTTGGAACAATTTTCTAAAACTGAGGGTAGTATAAGGGATACTTCTGAGACAGAGCAAGGTCAGAGTGATAATGTTGCAATAGTTGAGGATGCAAATGCATTTAAAACTGAATTGAAACTACCTAAAATAAATTTACCTATTTTCTCAGGTTCATACACCAATTGGCTAGAATTCAGGGATTTATTCATTTCATTAATTCATGAAAGTAAAAGCATTTCGAAAATACAAAAATTCCATTATTTAAGGGCATCCCTAGAAGGACCTGCTGCGCAAATTATCAAATCCATTGAATTTTCAGCACAAAATTATGACACTGCGTGGGAGTTACTATGTAACAGGTATCATAATAGTCATTTGCTAGTCCACAACCACATTAAAGCAATCTTTGAATTATCATGTATTACAAAAGACTGTTCTGCAGCATAGGCAGATGGTTGATGAAGTATCAAAACATTTACGATCGCTAGTAATTTTACAATCCCGCGAAGAAATATTTGATGCTCTTATTGTTTACATTCTATTAAAAAAATTAGATATAAAAACTACACGGGAATGGGAAATGAAAAATCAGGGCAATTCTGTTTCTTTAACGCAATTTAAACAATTGTTGAAAAATAAGGCTGATGTTTTAGAAACGTTAGAGTCAAGAGCTTTCAAAGCCACAGAAAAAAGGGATCACACTGTCAAGGTATCAAAAATTAAATCATTTTCACTTAATGTAGCAACATGCAACTATTGTAAGCAAGCTCATACGATTTACAATTGCACAGACTTTCTCAATTTGTCAGCGGATAATAAGAAAGAACAAGCGAAATGTTTAAATTTGTGTTACAATTGTTTAAGAACAGGACATGGGAGTAAAACTTGCACTTCTGGCAACTGTAGGAAATGCAAAGGTAGACACAACACATTATTGCATCGTGATTCAAAGCATTTAACTACAAAAAATGTAACAAATAATTCAACATTCAGCGCATGTACTCAGATAAGGGGGCAGGTTTTGCTCGCAACTGTTCAAGTTGTTGTACATGATAGGTTTAAAAAACCTCACCTTTGTCGAGCAATGTTAGATTCAGGTTCACAGTCTAATTTTATGACTATGAAACTTTGCAATAAACTGGGTCTTCAAAAGACAAATACAAACATTTCCATAGTGGGACTGAATCATATTACATCAAATATCAAACATGAATGTAATGCTCTAATAAAATCTAGAAATGGTAGTTTTCAGGCAAACATTTCCATGTTTGTTGTAGAAACCATAAGCGGGAGTTTAAACTCTTGTGAATTAGATTTATCAATGTTAAAGTTGCCATCGAATATAACACTTGCTGACCCTCAATTTGGGTCGGGAGAAATAGATTTACTATTTGGAGGCGATCTTTTCTGGAGAACCTTGCAAGATGGAAAATTACAACTGGGTACCAATAAACCCATTCTTCAGAATACACAATTTGGATGGGTAATTGCAGGAAGCCTAGAGCTCCCTTCGCATAATCAGACACTTGAATGTCACTTTTCTAGAACAGTTGATATACATAAACAGTTACAAAGGTTTTGGGAAATCGAAGAATATACAGCACCATTTCCATTCATTGAAACTAAGGAATGTGAAGACATTTTTGAGAGGACAACCTATAGGAATTCTGAAGGAAGATTTGTTGTAACTATACCGTTTAAGCAAAATCCAGCTATATTAGGCACTTCAAGGGAGCAAGCCTTGAAGCGATTATTGAATCTTGAAACCAGATTTGAAAAACAACCTCAATTTAGAAATATGTATGTGACTTTTATGCAAGAATATGAGAAGCTAGGTCACATGTCCAAGTCTGACTGTGACGACTCAGGAAATGGTTACTATTTGCCTCACCATGGCGTCTACAAAGAAGACAGTTTAACTAGTAAGCTCAGAGTAGTATTTGATGGATCAACCATCACTAGTAATGGAATTTCTCTGAATGACATTCAGCATACAGGCCCAAATATGCAACAAGATTTATTATCTATACTCATTCGCTTCAGAAAACATCAATATGTTTTTACCGCAGACGTATCGAAAATGTACAGACAGATTGAAGTTAGCAAAGAAGACAGACAATTTCAAAAAATACTATGGAGACCGAACAGAAGTCAGGACATACAAGAATATAAATTAAACACTTGACTTATGGAACCAGGGCAGCACCATATTTAGCTATAAGATGTGTTAAGCAGTTAGCAATTGAAACTGCAGAAAAGTATCCCCAGGCATCAGAGGTCATAGGAAGAGACTTTTATGTAGACGATTTGATATCAGGTTGTCAAGACATTGAATTGGCTACAAAACTAACAAGAGAAATATCTTTTATAATGAAGTCTGGATGTTTTGAGCTACGAAAATGGTCGTCCAATTATTCAGAAGTAATAAATGAGGTTGATATAAAGAAACACTCATCGCAGCTACAAGGTTTTAAGGAAGATAAGTGTAAGACACTTGGATTGCAATGGGCAAGTAAAACTGATAATTTAAGCTATTCAATTAAGGGTACTTACCATTCTATTGTTACAAAGAGATCAGTTTTGTCAGAGGTTTCTCAGATATTTGACCCACTTGGTTTGTTAGCACCATGCATTATAGTAATAAAGGTATTATTACAACAATTATTGACTTTCAAACTGTCATGGGATGAACAGTTACCATACAATTTGCAATAACAATGGAACATTATTAGACAAGATTTAACAATGTTAAATGATCTTAAGATTAAGAGACATGTTTTATGTAAAGATTTTACTGTAGTACAATTGCATGGCTTTTGTGACAGCTCACAGAAGGCATATGGGTCATGTATATATGCAAGAACTATTTCATCCAATGGAGAAATCTATGTCAATTTAGTATGTGCAAAAACAAAGGTGGCACCATTGAAGGCACTTACCATACCACGTCTGGAGTTATGTGGAGCATTGCTATTAGCAAGACTAATGACCAAGGTAAAGGAAGCAATGACAGTTGAAATTAAATGTTACTACTGGACAGATTCACAGATAGTATTGGCATGGTTAAATTCAGAATCTACAATGTTGCAAACCTTTGTTTCAAACAGAGTGTCCGAAATTCAAACAATCACAGATGTAACGTCCTGGAATTATGTGAGTACCAATGAGAATCCAGCTGACTTATTATCAAGAGGCATTAAACCATGTAATATAATGCAGAGTTCAATTTGGTGGCATGCATCAGATTGGTTAAGCAAGAATGAAGAGTTTTGGCCATCCAGGTTGTCTAAAACAGGGTTAGATGATATACCAGAGTTGAAAAGGGAAACTATATCCTTTCTATCACAAACGACTTCAGAGTTTGATATTTTTGAAAGGTACGCTTCGTTCAAGAAGTTACAGAGGATCACTGCACTTTGTTATCGATTTATAAACAACTGCAGAAACAAGGAAAAGCAACTAGGTGTAATCACTGCAAGGGAATTAGAGGTGACAGCAAACAAGCTTGTGAGATTAGCACAACAGCAAGTCTATTTTAACGAATTTCAGGTGCTTACAAACTCAAAATTAAAGTACAATGGCAATCTCTTGAGTTTGACTCCTTTTGTTGACAAAGAAGGTATCAAGAGTGGGCGGAAGATTGGCAAATTCATCATTGGAATATAACCAAAAACATCAAGCTATATTGCCTTCAAGGCATATTCTTAGTAGACTTATATTTAGAGATATACATGAATCATTGTTACATGGGGGTCCACAGTTGATGCTTTTCACTTCACGAGAAAGGTATTGGATAACAGGTGGAAGAACCTTAGCAAGGAAAATTGTAAGAACATGTGTCACATGTTTTAAGGTAAAACCGGCAAGTAAGGTACCAATTATGGGAGACTTACCTCTATACAGAGTAAGACCAGCTCTTCCTTTTTCTGTCTCAGGCACTGATTTCGCTGGACCTTTCTATGTACGCGAAAGGTTGGGTCGAGGTGTTAGGAAATTTAAGTGCTATGTTTGCATTTTCATTTGCATGACTACAAAGGCTGTTCATGTAGAACCAGTATCTGACCTGACAACCGACTCATTTATGTCAATATTAAAAAGGTTCATCGCGAGACGAGGTAAACCATCTCATTTGATTTCTGATAACGGCACCACCTTTGTTAAGGCTAGTAAAGAATTATCAGAATTGGGAAAATATTTGTTGGAACATAATAAACAATTAACAGACAAATCGGCAACTGAAGGGATTACTTGGAGTTTCATTCCTCCAGTTTCACCTAATTTTGGGGGCTTATGGGAGTCGGCAGTCAAGTCAATGAAGCATCACCTAAGGCGGGTTTTAATTAATCAATGTTTAACTTTTGATAATTTTTTAACGTTACTTGTGATGATTGAAGGAATATTAAATTCCCGTCCTATTTGTCCAATGTCCAATGATCCAAATGATTACTCGTCCCTTACCCCTGGGCACTTCCTAATTGGCAGACCAATAGTATCATTACCAGAACATAATGTGGAGAATATTAAGCAAAATCGATTGACAATTCATAAACAGTTGCAGCAATTAAGACAGCAGTTCTGGAGAAGGTGGTCAAGAGAATATCTGACTCAACTACAGGTTCGTTCAAAGTGGAAAAATAATCCAGAGTGTATTGTGGAGGGTGCATTGGTTTTATTGAGGGACGAAAACTTGTCATCTACACAGTGGCGTCTGGGTCGAGTAATTAGCAGACATCCTGGTCCAGATGGAGTCACTCGTGTTGTTACAGTGAAGACGGCCAATGGTGTCTTCCGGAGAGCAGTTTCCAAAGTGTGTCCGCTACCATTGGAACCAACAACGGAGATGGAACCAGCCAATTCCACAACTGATAATGAGAAATGAAGATAATATGCAGTGTTAAGCAGCATTTCTTTTCTTTAGTCTAGCAATTTACAGACTATTCATACTTGTGTTAATTTGTACTTACCTGTACATTACATTATCAGTTAATGTTTAAAGACCATAAGTCTTTCAAGGCGGGCGGCATGTTAGCGCTTCCACGCCACTGGTATATTTTAGAATTCAAACTTTATTTTACCTGTATGCGCTTGCGCATTTTTATTTAAAAGAGATTATAACGTCCATTAAAACGTTAAGATGTGAAAGTGTAGTCTATTTCTATTTTGCCATTTTCACAAGGAAATACAATCTATTAATTCTATTAAAAGCAACCAGCATCATCAACAGTGAATTTTTAGATCAAGAAAGAACGTTAGCTTCCTTGAATAACGCGACACCTTTCATTTTAAGCCCATTATCCTTTAAATTAGATAAAAACTCATAAATTTGTCAACTAGGAGATTAAGGTAGTTCGTTGACCTCGTCCGTTCAATATAGACACGATAGACAAACGATGGGTCTCCGACTACAATTTTACCTTCCGTTTAGTTCGTCTATCTAGGTATCATATGAATACATTTATAGCTGTTAATTTAGTTTAGAATTTTTTACACTCTGATGATGTAAACGTGGTAAGTGATACCATTGTAAGGTCTTTAAAAAAGATGTGTTCCGGTGATTTGGGTTCTCCAAGTGTACTTATGCAGTACACTTTAACAACATTCATTTCGTTTTTTGTTGTGTAAAAAAGACGAGTTTGATGAGCTGAATTTTACCAGTGTTCTTATTACTGATACATAGATTTTAAAATTTTAAATTATTAAGGCGAAACTTACTTTTTCCTAGTGGAGACAACATTAAAAGATGCGTTGCAACCCCTCCAGCACTTTCACCGAAAATAGTAACATTATCAGGATTTCCGTTAAATTCACTAATGTTTTCTTTTACCCATTCTAGAGCTAAGATCATATCTTTGAAAGCTGCATTGCCAGTTGCTTCTACAGAAGGATCATCCAAAGACAAAAATCCTTAAAAGCAGAAATTTATATTAAAACTAACATTTTTATAGCATGATAAATTATTATCCTATATCTACTAAATATTTGTTTGGACACCCCAAACAGCAAAATAATACATATACCACTACAAATCTATAAATTAAACTACAACTCTAGGCATATTCTAAATACTTAGATACACAAATAACGTGTGTGATATTTGTTTAGAATTGAAAAATCTAATGTATCCTATGTTGAAAATACGACAGTATGCATGTTAGTATTGCTAAAGAGGACTTAAATGTTTTATTTAATATTTAGAGAAAATTTGTATTATTACAATAGTAGTCCTTACCAAAAACACCCAGTCGATAATTTATGGAAACTAATACTATATCTTCAGTCATCAGAAAATCGGGTCCGTAAATTTCAGTCTTATTTGATCCATTTTCAAAAGCCCCACCATGAATCCATACCATGACGGGTTTTTTCTTATTACTATGACTATTTGGTAACTGTTAAAGAACAACTAACATATATTAGGCATCAATGGTTTTTAAGTCAAGTGAAATATTAGCTACAAATATATCTTTGCAAAAATAAATTACGGCAACACAGCTACATTTTTCTTATAATTTTATGACATACGACGTAAGGGCTAAAATTTTCCGGCCTGACTATGAAAGAAATGTCGTGGACCCATAATTAAATTTCGTTTCGGCGAATTTTTATGTATAATTCATTTCTAAGTTGTGAAACCGCTATTTTTCTTAACATCATATAATTAAATACGAGGGTGACTTAAGGGTCACAGGTATGTTATGGTAGTTTTATAGTAAAATTTGGATTTAAATTAACATAGACCTCTATTAAGGGTCGTTTAAAAATAATTTTTCTTGAAATGTTGCGGTGTAGCTTTTTCTAAATAAACGTCCCACCGCTCGAGATGCTGACATTGATATTAAAAAAAAATCATAAATATTTACCAAACAAGAGCACTATAGTTCTCTTTTCGCCTTCTATTATTGCTTATTCCACACCAACACTGACTCACTTACTGACTGCCTGCTCCATTTACCGCTCGCTTATTTATACCATATATGGCAGTTCCAGATCTTTAAATCATTCCATCTATCACTTCTCGTCCCTTCTATGAGTATAATTCTAGAGTACTCGCTGCGCCCAACAAAATCTACAAGCTGCCTGTTACCATAAAGTTAATAATTCTATATGAACTGGACTCTCATAGAGAATGATGTAACACTGCCCCCTTCTTACACTCTATTGCTCCGGTTGAATTCTGACATTTCTTGCTATGGCGAGACGCATATGAACCACCTTGCGATAGACAAGTTCATTGATCCGTTTGATCAACTTCTGCAGACTTTCCCATAATTTCTGTAGTTTCAGTGACCGTTCCTCACATCATCTTAGATTGTAAAACCACACAAAATCTCCTTCTTTAAAACCAGCGGAATTAGCTCGCACGTAATAACGGGTGTTCATGCGGTCGCTTTCTAATTGTATATGTATTCTGACAGCAGAATGGCATGCCTCCGTTCTTTTCATTATGTAGGAACTGTCTTAAAGCGAAGTTTTGATGTTGCACTGGTTCTTCAGCTCGATTGCATTTGTCCTTGTGCAGCTAGTTAATGAAAAATCTCTGCAGGCCCTATACTTATCGTCGACATCAGATCTATACCAACAAACGTGTTCATTGACTTTCTTCAGGTTTGCTTCACACCTACATGGCCTTTACACGCTTCGCCTTGTATTATATAAACACAAACTAATAGTTGAAAGTTAATTGCCGCCAAAACTCTTCCCATTTGGACATTTTTTCAAATTCACTATTCCAAGAAGTTAATGTTTTAAAAATACTGTGCGTGACTACAACGTGTTTTTTCCCATAAAGTTTGTAACACCCCGCTAAGTTGATAACTTAGGGATACAATTGCCAAGAAGATATCCGTAAGTGCTACGATTCGCTCACACTAAAAATCAGGGGTATAGTCATATGTCAGGGCGTGATAAATTGTCGGTTACACATATACTGCAATTTTTAATTGGATGGGAAGTTTTAATAAACAAGAAAGGAGGATAAAGAGTTTTCGCGGTGGACGGTCAAAGGGAATAGAGTTAGTGGCTGCGTGGCCTACAGACAAGAAAGTGCCTTGCGGCATCAATAAGAGAAAAACCGGTCGCCAGTACGGTATAATTAGGGTTTGAATAGTTTTGGAGTAATTAGAATTTTGAGTGGATTATTTCGCGAGAGAATTAGTGTTCGAGAATAGGGAGCTAAAAAGGGCCTCTTTTAGAGAAGGCGGTTCAAATGAGGGTTTTTTCGTAGACGTATGTGTGGTAGTTTAACTACTGTAACAGTGAGTGTTTTAATACTATATACGGTTGACTTAGTCTATACATTTGGGATTATCTTTACTCTTCCATGTGAGTTTGTTTTTATGACATCTTATGTTTAAAAGGACCTTAGGGGATAGCTGTTTCGAGGATTATAAAGATGTAGAATATCAGTATAGATATTTGAGCCGTGAGAGCTTCAATGAAAACTTAAGTGTATTGACGTTAGATAAATTAGAATAACATAGTTAAATTAATTTCGAGGAAATAGACATTTTCAGAGTTAAGTCACGGGGGCTTTAAATGGAATCATAATCATTCAGCACTAGATTAAAAGTTGAGGTTGATTCTGTGAGTTAAGTATACGAGGGACTTAAGATAGTGAGTTAGACTGACAAAAAGATATTGTTTGCGATAATAAATATTACGTAGATTAGCTAGTTAAATATTATTCGTCATTAACATGATAGGTTAATTTAGTTATCAATTTAATTATCAATTAAAAAGCCATTACACAAATTAGTGGTTTGAGCTTTAATTGTTAACCTATATGTATGAATTAATTTTGAAGACATTAAAGTATTTCTTAAAATTAAGAAACTCTGGTTTCATTTCTAAGTTGTGAAACCGCCATTTTTAAATACGAGGGTGACACTGGTTCTTCTGCTCGATTGCCTTTGTCCTTGTGCAGCTAGTTAATGAAAAATCTCTGCAGGCCCTATACTTATCGTCGACATCGGATCTATACCAGCAATGGTGTTCATTGACTTTCTCCAGGTTTGCTTCACACCTACATGGCCTTTACACGCTTCTCCTTGTATTATATAAATACAAACTAAGAGTTGAAAGTTAATTGCCGCCAAAACTCCTCCCATTTGGACATTTTTTTAAATTCAATATTCCAAGAAGTTACCGTTTTAAAAACACTGTGCGTGACAAAAACGTGTTTTTTTCCATTACGTTTGTAACACCCCGCTAAGTTGACAACTTAGGGATACAATTGCTAAGAAGATAATCCATAACAAATTATTAAAGAATAAGAAATATGTTGAAGGGTAATTTACTTTGAAAAATAACGGCACACTGCCTAAAAGGCAAAACTGATTATATTCTGTGGTTCAAAGTTCACAAAAAACTGTACTTGGATCACTGTAAAATACGGTCTAAACGCACAGGCAGTGAATCGTCAAACATAAAATGGAAAAAAAATGATGCAAAAAAAATAAATTGAAAACGGTTATGTGTCATAAAAGTTTTCTACATCGATTTATAAGCGAGTTAGGTATTTTGATTATTAAAAAGCCTTTTTTTAATGACTGATGCTAAGCATATAAAAGTTTGTGATGTATTTACTGATAACAAATATGGTACAAGTTTTTGCTGTTTTTTCTTAATATCGTAAGCTACTGTTTAACTGCTTAGGTTCAAGTTGCTACATTTTGAGGAGCCCAGTTCACACATCATTTTTACACGTGAAGATATTTGGTTAACAAACTTAACTTTACCAAAGAATGGACAAACAGCTATTTACCCAACTGCTATCCAACCCCTAATAAAGCTAATTTTGTTAGCGAAACAATGTTTAGGTATAAAAATTGTTAAGTATACTTGTAAAGACTTGACGATCGTTTCGCTAACAAAGCTAGTTACTTTTTCGTCCTCTGATGATGCTAACTTTATTAGTGAAACCTTTGTCAGGTCGAATAAGGTCAAGAAATTCTACAAAATGTTCATCTCCTGATGACGCTAACTTTGTTAGTTAACCGATCGTCAGATCTTTAAAAGATGTGTTGTGGTGATTTGTGTTCCCCAAGTGCACTTATCACAGGTTACAATCTTCACTCAATAAAAATTGTCTTCTGGTGATTCGGGTTTTCCTTTTGTACTTACCAGAGCTCATCGCAGGTTCACATAATTATAGTGTCATTTAATTTTTGTATACGTACTTACCACAGGAGTATATACATTTAGGTATAGACAATCTTCCGATCCAACAACGTTCTTCGTGAACAGGTGTACTTGATAGCAAGGCGATCCCTCAATAGTTGCATCGAGTATATCACTCCAACCATCATGCTTTTCTGGAGCCTAATAATAATAATAATGTTTATTTTTCTTTCAATACATGTACATTAGATTCGAATATAAATAGCTATGTACACCAAAATAAACATAAAACAGTAGACAATTTTACGTGACGCTTTTTAGCATCTGGGTGTGAATACAGGCTGGTCACTTGAAAAGGAAACAAGAGCGTTTTAGACGAGCATGGAGGGAGGCGGATATTTCTGGGGAGTAATATGCACCCGGGTTTTGAGGCCCCCACTGGTGGCTTCCAAATGGACAATTGATCTCGCTTAGTAGTTACTCTGGAGCGGGGTTCCAGATGATATAAGCGCCGGCGGGCGTTGGGTGTCCAAACGACCCGGAGAGGGTTGAGATCTCTGGGGAGTGGTAAACAGCCGGATCTTGAGGCCCCCACTGTGTGCTTAGAAACAAGCAACCTCGCTTGGGTGATGCTCGGGAACAAGACTGTGTGACATGTCGCCTTGAGTCTAGCTCTCGTGAGTGTCGGGTCTCGACAAATCCAGAGGAGAGCTAAGATCTCTAGAGATGGATTGCTTGCATGTTGCTTTGAATACCAAGACGAGTACGAGACAACTGGCATGTGAATCTGGCTTTGGGCGAACTACCATTCAAAACATTTTGAAGCGTCATAAATTCCACTCAGACAAAATCCATCTTGCGTACGAACTAAGTGAAGCTGACTTTGACCGCCGTCTGGACTTTTGCGGTGTAATAAGTGAACGAGTGGTGAATAATAATTTTTTTTTAATACCTGCTTCTTGGATGAGTGTACGTTCTTGCTGAACAGTATCGCGAATCGCCATAATTATCGCTATTGGCCCGATTATAATCGCAGATTATTTCACGATTTCATTCACAACACCCGGAAAAAACTAATGTTTGGGCTGAAATTTTTGGTTGTCCTTTATTTCTTAACTGGTAATCTTACTGGAGGTATGCATTTGGAGTTGGTGTAAAACACAATTGATCCAATGTTGACTGACATTATCGAGACTGATTAGCATTATCTCGAAGACCAGCTTGTATTTCAGCAGGATGGAGCTCCTCAACAATATGCTTTGCCTGTTCGACAATATCTCGACCACAGATTTCCAAATCAGTGTATTGGAAAAACAGGTTCCATACAATGTTCCGCACGATCGCCAGATTTATCACCCCTGAATTTCTTTTTGTGGAGTCACATAAAAATTATAATTTCTTCTACTCAGCCAGATTCCTTACAAGATTTACACCAGCGTTTTGTAAACGAGTGCCGCAAAATCATTCCAGAAACGTTTCATAATATGTGCCGGCGTTTTAAGCAAAATGCATATAGGAATGATTTTGAGCATGTTTCTGAATTTGTTTTAAGAAGGCTGGCCGTGAGATAATCTGTAAAATTACCTGTCGACTTCTGCAAGATTTTTTACATAATGTATAAATATAAGCAACTCTTCTACAGGGGCGGCTTTACCATGAGGCCAATTGGACTTTGACCCACACGGCACAAATGGAACTATGTAGATATTTAATATTTTTGTTTGTTACTTATTTATGTACTCAAAATTAGAAAAAAAAAACTAGCTACTTTTAGTCTAGATCGATTAAATATCTGTCTTAGAGTCTTCAGTCGGGGTGTAAAGTTAGTTCGCCTCCCCGTGGTGCACCCTGGATAGCGTCTACTATTAGACGTGAACTAAATGAACTAACCAAACCGTAACCCTTCCTAGTCATGTCTTAGGAGGGCCGGGAATGCTTGCCTTAATTGGCCGGTATTGCGAGGAGAGTCCTCTATAAAAAACCCACATCGCAAGGTCGTTGGCGGGTTGGTGCCGAGGCGATGATGCTTCTGGCCGATATGGCCGAGCATTGGCAGGATGGTAATTCTGTCGCTAACGTTAACCCTCCCCAGGGAAACCGGGCGACCTCCCTGTGTAAATGCCTATTCATGGGATGCGGGGCTCTTCCATGGAGGTCTATTTTCCCTTGCTGCTCGTGGGACCAAACATGGACACGACTTACACAGACCCAATAGAGGAGGTGGCAGGATTCAACCTTCCACTGGAACCTCCAGAGGGAAACAACAGGGGAAAGGAAAGTCCACCCCTAGGACGACTACCAAAGGTAGACCCTCCTATAGGAAGCTTGGTTATCGAGCTCCTAAAAAGGAGGAGGAACCTGCACCATAATTCCCTTTTCCTTTAAGCTCCTTAAACTACTCCTTTTTCCTCCATACATTCCTATATTCCTACCCCCATGCCCACCAACTTAAGGTGCATTCAAGCTAATCTGCATCATGCTAAGGCTGCCACATACCTCCTTAGCATGAAATTAAAGGAAGAGCAAATAGATATTGCTCTTCTCCAAGAGCCCTGGACCGCTAATTCGGAACGAACTAAAGGGCTGGGTAACACTTCTGGTAAGATAGTAGAGGTGGGCTCTGGTACTAACCTCAGAGCCTGTATCTGGATCAGAAACAACTTGCAGTATTTTACACTTTCAGAGTACTGCACCAAGGACATGGCATCCATCCATCTCGTGATCACATCCGGGGGGACCAGGCTGGAAGTAGTGGCCTGTTCGGCCTATTTCCCTGGAGACAGAGATGCAGAACAACCACCTCCAGCAGAGGTGTGGAAATTGATCGCCTACTGCAAGAGGAACAACTATCACCTCGTAATGGGGTGTGATGCGAACTCCCATCACTTGGCTTGGGGGAGCACGGACACTAACAGACGAGGTGAATCACTATTTGAATACATTTTAGGGGAGGAGCTGGTTGTCAACAACATAGGCTCGGAACCCACCTTTCTTACAGCTAACCGGAGAGAGGTTTTAGATCTTACGATCAGCTCAAGGCTTTTGAGCTCAAAAATCCTCAAATGGAGGGTGTCGTCTGAACCCTCATGTTCAGACCATGCCCATATCCTATTTGAAATTGAAACAGGCCCTAGACCTGTGTTGGAGTATCGGGAAGCTGTGGTCTCTGCCTATCACGAAAACTGTCCACTGAGGTCAAAGAGAGACAGTCGGGGGTCTACTTGGTGGAATAATAGCCTCGATAAACTACGAAGAGAAGTTAGACGTCTCTTCAATCGTGCTAAGATTACAGGCAACTGGGAGCAATATAAAACTGCTCTAACACATTATAATAAAGAGATCAGGAACGCTAAGAGGGAGTCCTGGAGGAGGTTCTGCGGGGACATTAATAATTTGCCCAGCAGCGCCAGAATCCACAGGATTCTCTCACGCGACCGTGTACAGGAACTGGGATCGATAAAACGACCAGATGGTTCCTTTACTGAATCTCGGAAAGAAACGTTAGAGCTCTTAGCACACACACACTTCCCAGATTGTCTGATCCTGAGCAACGGTGAGGTCCTACCAGCTGAGGGACGATCTAAACGCCCCCAAAGGGAGGACTGGCTAGTTGCTTGGAGAATAGTTACAGCCTCGGCAGTGGAGTGTGCTGTGAATCATTTCCAGCCATTCAAGTCGCCAGGGGAGGATGGGGTGGTACCGGTCCTACTACAAAAGGGACTGGAGATTCTCCTACCCTTCCTTATCAGGCTGTTCAGAGCCAGTCTGGCCTGGAAATATATTCCTTCCAGCTGGACGGTGGTTAGGGGGGTTTACATTCCCAAATTGGGACGTAATGACCTCCTACCTACTTCACTGAGACCTCTCAGTATTACATCATTCCTCCTGAAGGGATTGGAAAAAATACTGGACGGACACATTAGGGGGAACATCTTACCCAAGAACCCCCTAAATACCCACCAATATGCCTATCAAACTGGCAAATCAACTGAGTTAGCGCTCAATAACCTCGTCGAGAAGATCACACACTCTCTGTAAAATGGAGAGGTTGCGGTGGCGGCATTTCTCGACATAGAAGGAGCATTTAATAATGCATTACCGATCTCCCTCTACGAGGCCACTATCGCTAGGGGGGTGGAACCTACCATCTGTGGCTGGATCGGAAACATGCTGCACAATCGGACTATTATTACCTCATTACGGGGAGAGGTGGTCAGCGTTAGGGCTGCGAGAGGGTGTCCTCAGGGGGGCGTTCTATCCTCCCTGTTGTGGTCCCTCTTTGTGGACGACCTGCTGGCTATCCTCGGTCTCTGGGAGGTTGAGGTCCAGGCGTATGCGGATGATCTCGTCATAATGGTTAGAGGCAAATCTGAGGAGGAACTGTCTAGTACTCTTCAAGAAGCACTAAATGTAGTCAATGATTGGTGCCGTAGGGAACAGATGTCTGTGAACCCTCGCAAAACGATCATTGTCCCGTTCACCAGAAGAAGAAGGTTGGACAAATTAAAACCACCTAATCTTATGGGGGAAAACATTCCATTTTCGGACCAAGCAAAATATCTAGGAGTTACCCTAGATAAGAAGCTCAACTGGGACAGACAGTTAGAAAATGTTATCCGCAGGGCTAAGATGTCCCTGTGGACCTGCCGGAGAATCTGTGGAAACAACTGGGGAACAAACCCCCAACAGATGTACTGGCTCTATGTAGTGGTTATCAGACCTATGATAACATATGGAGCCATAGTTTGGTGGCCTAAGGTACTTCGTGGTACCGCGAGGGCCAAACTGGCTCATCTACAGAGACAAGCATGTCTGATGATAACGGGAGCGATAAGCACCGCACCATCAGTCGCTCTGGAGGTCCTCCTCAATATTCCCCCACTTCACATATGGTTGGAGAGGGTGGCGAGGTGGACAACGTACAGACTAATACAAACGGCAGATAACATGCCGAGGGAAGTCAGTCTGAGGGGGTCCGGACTCCTTGATGACAGTGATTGTCACAGGATTCTGGGAATGGTCTCGGACTTGATGCCTACAAAAATCAGCAGAGATCTGGCTTTCAAGACCGTCCTCCCGGAAAGGGAGGACTGGGACCGGAACCAATCGACCCTGTTGAGAGCGGACCTCTGCTGGTACTCTGACGGCTCCAAAACCAATATGGGAGTAGGAGCCGGCGCATATGGGGGCAGCACCGATGCTAGACTATCAGCTAGCCTCGGCAAGTACGCAACCATACACCAGGCAGAAGTTTATGCCATCGAGATGTGTGCAAGGGAAAGCTTAAAAGACCTATGCACAAACAAATCGATAAAGATATATGCAGATAGCCAAGCTGCAATAAAGGCTCTTGGTTCTTACCGGTGCAATTCAAAGATGGTATGGAGTTGTAAATCTGCCCTTAACGAATTGGGCAGCTGTAATGAGGTGTCGCTGGTCTGGATACCGGGTCACTCGGACCATGATGGCAACGTTGCGGCAGACGCGCTTGCCAGGAGTGGTGCCCAGTGTGACTTTGTCGGACCAGAACCGGTGCTGGGAATAACATCTTGCACAGCAAAACGCACCTTAAAGACCTGGACAGATAGAAGGACAATTCAATATTGGCAAAATCTTCCAGGATTAGCTCACTCTAAGGCCTTCATAAATGGCCTGTCTGAGTCAAGGGCTAAGAAACTTCTAGAGTTGAACAGACAACAACTGAGTACTCTAGTCGGCCTGTATACAGGACACTGTCGCTTGCGGCATCACATGCACCGTATTGGGATCGGTCAGGAGACCGAGTGCCGGCTGTGTATGGAGAATGACGAGACAGCAGAGCACGTGCTGTGTTCTTGTCCGGCAGCGGATAGGACTAGACACCTGCTCTTTGGCAAGGTAAAGCTTGCTCCAGAGGATCTGGATCAACTTTCGCCCGCAAAGGTTATCGACCTCTGTAGGAGGCTGGATTTGTTGGGCGAAATATAGACATTAGACGTGAGCCACAATAGACCTTATGGTCGCGGTGGAGGGACCGATATGGACCACTCACAAACTAACCTAACCTAATCTAACCTAGAGTCTTCAGTCACATGCACGCTGCGAGGGCAATATTCGTTGTTGTTGTTGTTGTTGACCAGTAGACTGCATTGCTTTCCTATTCAACTGTTAAAGAATAAGTGGGATAAACTTATAAGAACAAGTGCCTTGAATGAATGAATATAAACCGCCGGTGCATACAACGTGTGAGGACAATATCCAGCCAATAACAGTGATATATTTCATCACGTGGGTGGCTGTCGGCTATGGTATCGGTATCCATGGCCTTTGACCGAGACGATCTGCTACCCACAGTCGTCAGCTGTTCTTGTTTACATCTGGTAACATTGTTTTGTCACGATATACGCGGACGGTGTACGTCTTACATCTAGCGAAACTGTCGGTGGTTCAGAACGTTAAAAGGCTTAAAGATTCAAATACCCTAAATGCGGAAAAACGTTTAAGCAAAGTGGACTACCTCTTGCGACTATAAAAATCACGCAAACCAGCCTGGATAGAAAGAAAGAAGTGCGTAGATATTTTCGGCAAAATATGTATCAATTTTCTGAGTGGATATGTGGGTGTGACACCGTTAACGCATTTTTGTGGTTTTCTTGTTTATTTTTTTCGGATGACTGTGGTGTCAATGATAAAAAGTGCGAAATCATTCATTGTCGGCAAATCACATGAAAAGTGCTATGTGTTTTGGCACTTTGGGGCATATTGATATTCGTCAGCAGCTTGATAGTGCGTATAAACAAGACATTAAAGTCTACAATGAAAATGTGGGTCGGAACAGATACGTTTTGAATATTATAATAGGTTGTGTTAAATTCTGCGGCAAATTTGAACTTGCTCTGCAGGGGCATAATGAAACAGAGGACTCTGGAGTACTTTAATTGATTTTGCGGGAGAATTAAACTCTATATTTAATGAACATTTAAAAAAAAGTACCGTATTTAAAGGCATTTCAAAAACAATACACAATGAACTTATAGATTCAATTTTAACTTTCGCACAAAATGAAATTAAAAGTGAAATAGAACGCTGTGAGTATTTAGCGGTTCAAGCCGATGAAGCAACTGACAATTCCAATAAGACTCAAGGGATTTTTATTTTTCTGTATATTCTCAATGGTATTGTGCGCGAAAGGTTTTGGAAGTTCTTGAACCCACCGGGAACTACAGTTCAAGAATTGAGTACTACTATTTTCGACTAACGAAAGATACTATGCTGATGATCTAGTCATAATGGTTAGAGGCAAATCTGAGGAGGAACTAGCAAGTACTCTTTAAGAGACACTAAATGTAGTGAATGATTGGTGTCGGAGGGAACAGATGTCTGTGAACCCCAGCAAAACGATCATTGTTCCATTTACCAGAACAAGAAGGCTGGACAGATTAAATCCACCTATTCTTATGCGAGAAACGATTCCATTTACGGGACAAGTAAAATATCTGGGGGTTACCCTAGATAAGAATCTCAACTGGGACGTACAGTTAGAGAATGTAATCCGCAGGGCTAAACTGTCCCTGTGGACATGCCTTAGAATCTGTGGAAATAACTGGGGGACAAACCCCCAACAGATGTACTGGCCATAGTTTGGTGGCCCAAGGCACTTCGTGGTATCGCGAGGGCCAAACTGGCTCATCTACACAGACAAGCTTGTCTGATGATAACGGGAGCGATAAGCACCGCACCATCAGCCGCTCTGGAGGTCCTCCTTAATATTCCACCTCTTTACATATGGCTGTAGAGGGTGGCGAGGTGGACAACGTACATATTAAAACAAACGGCCGACAGCATGCCGAAGGAAATCAGTCGGAGGGGGGGGGGGGTTCTCGACTCCTCGATGATATTAAGGGTCATACAAGGTAATACAAGGTGGCAGTTAATCAGTAAGAAAAAATACAAAGAGCAGCATTACATGGATATTAATCAATAATAGCAGTCAAGATAGAAGAAAAATTTCCACACAAAGGGCTATCCAAAATAAGCTCGATGTTAATTAATTGCCCCAATGAAATGGTGGCAGTAATAAAATCCAAATAGATGGTCCAATGGCGAATAATCCAGATCTCAATGAAGATCCAATTAGAGACATTAAGCAGTAAGTCAATTTTGTGAATATTGTAATTATAAAAATGTGCAGATTTTATATATTGTGTTTTAGTTAAAGATTTTTCTGGTACATTGATGACTTTTGTGTATATTTAGAACATTAAGGGGGATATGCTGATAAAGGCCGAATTAGTATAGTTTACTTAATTCATTAAAATAAGGTTTTAATTTGTGTGATTTATTGACAACGATCAATAATAATTTTTGATATAGCCATGGTTTTCAAAAGAATTTAAATAATCAGAAATAAAACATTATAGATTTTATTTATATAGTCTCATGAAATTGACCCATAAAAACATCACTAAATACGTCTATATTCAAATAGTTCTCAACTAAAAGAATAAAATCAATAAAAACTCAATTGAAAATGTTTTAACGAAATTTCTAACACTCTGGATTAACATGAATATAAAAAAGATACAAATAAATTACATCAAAACAAAAATGTAAGCCCAATTTTAGAACTCTCTACCCATAAGATAAGAGAACAATTTACATATACAGCGGTAAGTAAAGAAATATTGGCATAATTTCATTACCCTCAATTAAATGGACAATAAGTCGTTAGAATAAAGAGGAAAACCCATAATAATTAAAATTCTCATGCTCGACAATTAAATGTGCTAAAAATACCATAGCAATATATATATATATATATATATATATATATATATATATATATATATATATATATATATATATATATATATATATATATATATATATATATATATATATATATATATACATATATGTATGTACCACACCGATAACTCAAAAAATAATGTGCCGATTTTGATCAAATTTGGTGATTTGGTGAGTAATTTCCTTTTGTAAATGGCTTGGATAAGTTTGTTAGCCAGGAAAATCTGACAGGTTTTCCGGGAAAGTTTTGGGTTTTCTTTAAAAAAAAAATCATTATTCCGAAAATTAAAAATCTATGGTAGCCAAATTTGGTACACTGGTTTTTGCCATAAAGAGTATTCCTTCTACCAAAACTCAGATCTCTAGGTTAAATGACAAAGAAATTACAAGCCTCTGATTAAAAATAGTTGAAACGTCAAAATTGATAATTCTGGTAGTCGTACATTAGAGCCTTGGCGCTTTGTGAGTTAAAAAATACGGCTCGAAATAACTAACAATCTCCTATATCTGTGTATCAGCGGTCATTTTCCTTCATTTCGTTAAAATATGAGACAAATATCGATTTTAATCGGAAATTGTATGGTGTAAATAATCAAGACGTTAGAAAAAAATATATACCAGAGTATATACCGGTCAGTGGATAGATCTGTCATGTCGGCAATGGCCGAGAGGTGAAGGAAGGAGTGTCGCTTTAATAATGGACTCCTATAACACGCGTTCCAATCTCAGTTAGTGACTTCACTTTTTTTAGTCTTATTTCATGTTAGCGTTGTCTGATCAGATTGTGTAATTCCGATGACATTTTTAGCGAGTTTTTGTATGAAAAATTCAAGTAGGACGAAATGAAAACTTTTAAGACCTAATTTAATTTGAATAGCACATCTGGTTGTGTGTTATTGCCCTAACTTAGTGAAACCGTTCCATACTTAATACAGCCGTAGACTTTCTTCGCGGTTTCACAAGTGCTTGTTCTTTTCTGCAACCGATTTCAATTTTCACTTGACGTGTTATGCGTTATGGTGGCGAATTTTCGTTGAAGTTTCAAATTTCAATAGCTCAATTGGCCAGGGACCAGTTTTTTCGGATACATTGTAAGTTTATTTTCGGAAAATCTTTGTACATTTTCAAACAAAAAAGTCATTTTGATGAAATATGGTACAATGTTTCTACTATATAGGTTATACTTGTAAGCAAATTTCATGCTTGCTTTCTTTAAAAAAAAGACATTTGTTATTAAAATCATTTTTATGAAAATTTACTACCATAACGCGTCTAGACTTTTTTATATGTACATACATGTTATTACCTACGTATATTTTCAACATATAAGTTAAAACCTACTGGGTCAGCGCACCGTTGTTTTATAGTGATGGGTCGTTATCTAACAATCTGTTATTTTTAAGCGTTTGTCGAGCCGCAACATTAACCACCAGTTACGGATTTATAAAAATAACAGATACAAAATAACGCTTTTTACACTAAACTAGAATTCGGATTCGTATCTGTTTCAGTTCCACTGCAACTAGGTATGATGAAAAAACATCGGTTTTCATCGGCAACTGTTAAATTTAACTATTTAACTGGATGAATGGACATGAGACTGGGAATGCTAAATATGTATGGGTATGGGTATACAGTATAGAGCGGACTTTACTTCATAACATATTACTTAACACTTAACACGTTATTTATGCTAGTGTGCTCGCTCTCGCTCACAGCTTTGGGAATGTAGGATACTATCGTTCGACTATCCAGTTCAAAATAACAGATAAATAACTGAAGCTGTTATTTTCAACGGTTATTATAAAATAACGTTAACGGCTTCAACTGTTAATAGAAATTAACGGTTTTGCCCATCACTATTGTTTTATGAGGTTCCAAAATTTGTAACTGACCCTCTAACCTGAAACACCACGAGCCGCCACTGCTCTTTTAATAATTGATTAAAACGGAATACCTCTTATCATAAAGTTTGAGTAAAAATGTGTCTGTCCAGTTACACTTTGATCTGATATACATCCTGCATGTATGTATGGGTATTTAAAATAACTAATGCTAACAAATTTTATAAACCTATGTAGGTATTAACTTAGTGAAAATAATTACCTACCAACCTTGAATCGAAGTGGTCCAACAGGAGGTTTGGCATAAGGAATCCCTTGGAAACTAAAATACACATTTCCCCGCACATCATTTACCGTTTTTCCTTTTAATTTACCTTGATTAATGGTTACAACGGGATCTGACATTGCACCAACCATCGCTTTTCGTGAAATGTACGTTAACCAACTTTAAATGAATAAAACAAATATAAAATACTAAAGCATTGCCGGGAAAAATAACATTCGTGACTAATTTTGTGCTTGAGATACCACGGGATTATAAGGCAGAAACCTTGGCATGCTTGACAGTTCAGTTACGTACAGGTGTCCTGCAAAGAGGGTCCAACTAGTTTAGAAGTAATTAGATTTAAACTAAATACATACCTAGATGCTTGTTGGCTTTTTAAGCCGGAGGAAGACGTCTATATGTCTACATTAACTACGAAACTGTTTAAACAAAGAACAAAGTATACACTACCATCAATTAGATTTATGTGAGTGCTATATTAGCGAATTTTCATTAACAAAAATTCGCTAATAGAGAGTTCAAGATGAAAAGCTTTTGAAAAATATCTTTAGATGAGCGTGAATTTGGGTCCCTAGAACCCAAAAGCAAGGTCCGTTAAAAGTTTTATATGTTTATATATACATACATACATACATACATACATACATACATACATATATATATATATATATATATATATATATATATATATATATATATATATATATATATATCTGTGTGTGTGTGTGTGTCTGTGTGTATGTATGTATGTATGCATCCGAGCGATAACTCAAAAAATGCTACACTGATTTCAATCAAACTTGGCAAAAATCTTCTTTGGGCGAAAGCCGAGGTCGATTTCGTTAATCAGCCTTTATGCTAAAGTTTTTCCTGTGGAAAATAGGGGAAAACTTTTTGAAAACACTATATTTTTTTAAGTATCAGAATAACTGGAATGAGACTTTACATGTGGCTAGAAACAGTGCAAATAAACCTATGGTGTGAATTTTAATTAATTTGGTACATAATAATTAGAGTTTTTTCCAAATTAAAAATAAAATACAAAGACATGCGTTGAAACGACTTAGTGATTAAAGTCAAATGTCTGACAGACAGAGTAGTTAACTGCCACGCGCGAGGGGGGTGTGGTCCCTTAGCCTGGTCGTGCGCTGATCGTTCTCTTGATCGATCAACGAGTGACTTAGCTACTGGACTCCTAGAGACTGGCTCCACGTGCCACCCCTGGCGCGACTGTCGGCAATGGGAATAACGCCCAGGGCCGATGGTCTACTAAAGTCTCAAACCTTCACACACACATCATACACACGCATACAAACACAGACACAAGACACATAGATCGGGTTGGGCTTCTCGGCCTTCGGCGCGGACTCCGAGGAGGGGCTCCGAGCGGAGCCTGCTCTGGACTGGCAGCGCTGTGCAAACCAGGGCTGGCACACCTGGCGCCGTATGGATAGTACAGGGGCCCACCCTTGCCTTGGCCGGTGTAGGGGGCTGCCCTACCATCCATTCAAAAAATGCTCGATCGTGCCAGCAGCACCGGGTGGCTCCGGAACAGGGGGTTAGCTGCACGCTTCGGGTCGCCACGGCGTGGCCGCAGAGCCGCTCTTAACGGAATCAAGTCTCATCACGGATGAAGCGCCGGGGGGCGGTGGGGTGACCTCCCGTATCTATACGCTCACCAAACCATAAGCACACCATCACACAAAACTTTTTCTAGCAACCATGAACGAGGACAAAGAAGATAAAGGTAACGTGCCAAAAATAAGATATCCGCATTTTTCTAAAAATATAGGCAAATCTGACAGCAGGGCAGCATTGCACGTACCTCAACTACAAATAGTAAAATTTTGAATATGTTTCTTCTTATACATATTACGGAAGGATCATATTATACATTGTAATTAAAATTATCCTTGTGATTGCTATGATTATAGCCAGAAATACCTACAAGTTGTAGTTTCTAGTTTTCACACATTTTTATTGCTCACTTTGACTGGTAGTGGTATAAAAAAATGTACTAAAGTATCATGCCGCTGCACTTAAAAATTCCACCATGTTATGCAGATTCTAAAATAATGCAAAGCGTCGGTGGTTCAGAGGTAGGAACGTGTGTCTGTGAATCGAAGAGTACTGGTTTCCATCCCAGGGTTCTCCTTCCATTTTTCAGTACCAACTGTAACATTAACATCAACCGAGGTTCTGGCATTGTATTTGAGCAATTTGAATGTCTGCATGTTCCGCCTTTCAGAGGGGGCGTAAATCCATAGGTCCCATGTCCATGCGATGTTGGGCACGTTAAAGATCCCTACCCTCCTTGCAGAATGGCAGGGGTTCGGTAAAATTTTTAGGCTGGTGAGGTGAAACTGCTTCCTGGCGTCGGTGATTGGCCATAGTCGCGGAAATAGGCCGACGTTAAAAAAACAAAACACACACACATAAAATAGTGCAACATTAAATACTTTTATTGTACTCATATAGGTCAAAATGGCTATTTTACTGTAATAAAAGCTGTTTATGAAATTATTCTACACGTTCTTAATTTAAGTGAAATATTTTTTAAATTTATAGGAGTATTAAAATTGAAAAAACCCACTGTAGTGAATAAGGTTTAATTAAAAATTTTACAAGTGCCCAAAGTGACCACCTTCTGCTGCAATACATGCATGACATCTTCTAAAAATGTACCCTTTATGCGTCTGTTTGTAGTTGGGGTACTTGAAATGCTGCCCTTAGTCAGATTTATAGAAAAATGCAAATATCTCGAAAACTATCACATTTTTACTGAGGTCAAATTCAGTTTTTCTGGTTTGTCACGAGCTGATCTGTCAGCACCTGCAAGATTATCGTCGACTTTTGGGACACCTGTATATTTGTGTGCATACAAAACGCACTTAATATAAATCTGGCACAAATAACAGTCTCTCTGTTGAGTTGACGTGTGGTCCCTTATGAATTTACATCTGTATATTATGCTACTCTATTTATGGTATGTCGATGGCACTTTTTCTAATAAACAGCAATAAGATTCAAAAGTAAGTTTTCATACTTTAAATCAATTGTTGTTATTCACATAATGTTCGTGGGCCTCCTTTGCGAGACACCTGTATATATTTGCGTTGTATAATGCAAGTAATGCTGTTTGTGTATCACCTAATAGTATATCAGTTATTGTCTGTTGATAATTCCAGATTATCTAAGTGTAAAACTTAATTTGTTTTACATCTATGTCTAGTGTTTATGTTTACTATCTTTAAGTGAATTTTCTTTAAAAAATGTATCAATGAGGAGATCTTGCCGTTTGCATTTTGAAAAATTTTCTTCAAATGAGCGCTAACTAGGCACCCTAGAACCCATATCCCGGGTCAGTTTCAGTTTATATATATATATATATATATATATATATATATATATATATATATATATATATATATATATAGAGATAAATATATATATATATATATATATATATATATATATATATATATATATATATATATATATAGATATATGTATCACACTCATAAGTCAAAAAATGTTGCCTTTCGGAAAAAAATATCTCTCCCGCAATAACAAAGTAAGGGCAACCAAGTTTGGTAAGCGTGCTTGCATTATAAAAGGCGAACCACATACCAAAATGTAGGTCTGTAAGTTTAAAGGAAAAAAGTTATGGGCTCTCAAAGAAAACAACAATGGGGTTTTCCTCAAAACGTCAAAGTGGCGAGTTGAAACGTCAATATTGGGCACATTTAGGTAAGGAACCTGAAACAAATACGGATTATGTAAAGAAAATGTCGTAAGAAGAGTTTCAGCTTCAACCTTTATTGTCCTTCATTTTACTTATATATTACCAGAAAATTCATTTTAAATAAATCCTTTATATGATGCTTTAACGGTACTTAAGTTTATGGTTTAACGGTCTATAATTTTGGACTAAGTTTCGGAGAAAAAATTCGTTAATGAGGAGACCGAATGAGTGCAAACTAGGCCCCCAAAATCCATATCCGAGTTTAGTTTCAGTTTCTATTTTTTATCTGTTTATATATACAGACTGACGCATTTTTACACTAAAGCTCAATATAATTGTTATTATACAAGCTATATATATATATATATATATATATATATATATATATATATATATATATATATATATATATATATATATATATATATATAGAAAAATCTTACCATCGATACCTCTCTATTAGTGAATTTTTTCTGCAAAAATTCACTAAAAAGTTAGAAAAAATTAAAACTTACCGCAAAAATTAAACGTGCAGACTTAAAAATCTTTACTGTATGCTGTCGACCCAACCATACTGCCACCGCCTTTTAGTGAATTTTCTTATTTACCGTGTAGACCTTAACATAACTTCACCCTACCAATCGCTGTGCAGACTAGTTCAAGGCACAGTGATCTTGGAATGGGTGGAGTAAGACTAAGGGTATGCACAATCAACCAAGGGTTGCGGTGCTATCGGGGCGGCAAGGCCGCGGACGAGCCCTGAGGGAAAAAAAAGACCTTAACATTCCTGCCAATTCTAGGAGCTGCTGCACTGTCTCCGTAATATACGTAGGTTACGGTGATGCTGCGTCAGCTAACTGCGAGAACGCGCAACATAGCATCGTCCTCAGCCGGCATAAGAGCCTCCAAGTCTATGTCGGCACTCCGGAAATAACAGTGTAAGGGCAACCAAATTTGGTGCGCGGGTTTATATCATTATAGGTGAATTACCTACCAAAATTTAGTTCTGTAGGTTAAAATTAAAAAAAAATTATGGGCATTTAAAAGAAAATTGGGGTTTTCCTTAAAACGTCAAAGTCGCGATTTAAATCGTCAAAATTGGCAACATTTCGCGCAAAGAACCTGACACTAATACGAGCTATGGAAAGCAAATGTCTCAAGAAGAGTGTTTTACAAAGCCAGAAGTCTTAGCTTCAACCGTCATTGTCCTTCATTTTACTAAAATAGTTCCAGAAAATTGATTTCAAATAGACCCTTTCCCTGATGGTTTAGCAGTAGTCTTAGCTTTAGAGTTTATCGTTTAATAGTATATGATTTTTGTCGAATTTACGTAAAAAATCAATAAAGCTCAATATATCCGTTACTATACAAGATACAAAAAAAAAACCACATTAATTATAGGGTATTTTGAGATGCATCTTAAAAATATTTCTACAATCACAGGGTGGGCCCATAAGTCGTTTTTTCTTTTATTTTTAATCGAACACGCCTTATGTTATTGCATTTTTGCATTTTCCATCAAAATATAATGCATATTTGTAAGAAAAGAAATTCGGGACGCAGCAAGTGTGTTATGGTAGCGAAGTTTCATTAAATGCTTCAAGTCTGAATAGCTCAATTTGCTATTAGCATATAGGGTTGACCAAGAAACCAGCTTTTTTGGGAACACTTTAAGTTTACTTTCCGAAATTTTTTACATTGTCAAACAATACTGTTATTTTGATGAAACATGGCACACTGTTTCTACTATATAGGTTATACTGGTAACCAAATTTGATGCCTGCCTTCTTAAACAAAAACACATATATTTGCTAATAAAAACATTTTATGAAAATTAACTACCATAACGCACTTGCTGTGTCCAGACTTTTTTATTTCTCACTTTGACTGGTAGTGGTATAAAATTTTTTACGAAAGTATCATGCCGCTGCACTTAAAAACTCCACCATGTTATGCAGATTCTAAAATAGTGGAACATTAAAAACTTTTATTGTACTAATATATGTCAAAATAGCTAATATACGGTAATAAAAGCTCTTAATGCAATTATTCTACATGTTATTAATTTAAATGAATTATTATTGAAATTAAAAAATTAATATTAAAATTAAAATTGAAAAAAAAAACATTGTAGTTAATAAGGTTTATCTAAAAATTACAAGTGCTCAAAGTGGCCACCTTCTGCTGCAATACATGCATGACATCTTCTAAAAATTTACCCTATATGCGTCTATTTGTAGTTGGGGTACCTGAAATGCTGCCCTTAGTCAGATTTATAGTAATATTTTTAGAAAAATGCAATACCTCGAAAACAATCACATTTTTAATGAGGTCAAATTGAGTTTTTCTGGTTTGTCACGAGCTGATCTGCCAGCACCTGCAAGATTATCGTCGACTTTTGGGACACCGGTATATATGCGTGCATACAAAATGCACTTAATATAAATCTGGCATAAATAACAGTCTCAATAAAGTTGAGTTGACGTGTGGTCCCTTATAAATTTACATCTGTATATTATGCTACGTACTCTATTTATGGTATGTCAATGGCAGTTTTTAGTGAATTTTCTTAGAAAAAATTAACTAATGGGGAGATCCCGTCTTTTGAATTTTGAAAAAATTTCTTCAAATGAGCGTGAACTAGGACCCCTAGAACCCATATTCGGGGTCAGTTTCAATTATATATATATATATATATATATATATATATATATATATATATATATATATATATATATATATATAACGCGAAGCTTCGAAATTTCGAACCGAACCCGAACTCGAACCGAACCTTCGGTTCGAAAATATGTTCGCACTAGCGATGTTGCAGTAGTTCGAAGTTCAAAATATGTAATTCTCGAAAATAGTTCGAACTTCGTTGCTCAACAATGCTTCAAAATTTTAACTTTATAGGCATTGAATGCTGCCAAAGGTAGCAAAATTGCGGCTCTGTTAACTCGGTAGCGGCGCTTTAAACTCGTTATCGATGTCATTGAGTCGATAGGGCAATTTTAGAAGATTTCACTCATGCATATTTTTGACAGTTGGTGGAACATTTTGAGACACGGTGGAGCCATTTATCAATCACATAATTATTTTTCTTATATATATATATATATATATATATATATATATATATATATATATATATATATATATATATATATATATATATTAGCCTCCCAATACCTTCTTCAGTTAGAACATTGTGATGGCGATATCCGAAAGCGATCAGTAGCGTAAATTTTCAGAATTTATGAGGATAGTTGCATATTTCTTCTGGAAACCGCTGGTTTCAACATGCTTCATTTCACAATAAGCCAAAACAGTTAAATATTCCCAATCATGAGACAGTTCAAATTTTAAGTGGTCATTTTATACCTATCATGCTCACTTTGAACCCTCTCAATCTGTTTGCTAAAACTGCCTAGCCAATACCAAACAACAACATATTTATAATTGAGCTTATCTATATAAATCTAGAAAGCTAAAAAAGTTTCCAATATTTTTGTTTTTGTATTTTTGATTTCACTTTAACCCATTTTCACCCAATCAACCTGCAAATTTGTCGAACCCTTTCTTTTTGTAAAAAGAATGGGAATCTTTTACATGTTGTATACAATATTCCTAAATTTTGTATTTAAGGAAATCATATATGAATACTGAAGCATTTTGGGTAGTTCGATGTTCGATTTTGAATTTCTAAGAAGTTCGAAGTTCGACTGTGAACCTTAGACATACTATTACAGAGGTTCGAAGTTCGAGGCAACATATTTGCTTGGGTTCGTTCATAGTTCGGTTCGAACAAAACATGGGTTCGCACAGCTCTAATATATATATATATATATATATATATATATATATATATATATATATATATATATATATATATATATATATATATATATATATATATATATATATATATATATGCGTGTGTGTGTGTGTGTGTGTATCACACCGATATCTCAAAAAATAATCGTTAGATTTTGATAAAATTTGGCAGGTACCTTCCTTTTGTAAATGGGTTGGATAAGTTCGTTAGCCAGGAAACTCGACCAGGTATTCCAGGAAAATTTTAGGTTTTGTTTCGGAAAAAAAATTATCT
This sequence comes from Tillus elongatus, assembly GCA_964006375.1. Taxonomy (NCBI): domain Eukaryota; kingdom Metazoa; phylum Arthropoda; class Insecta; order Coleoptera; family Cleridae; genus Tillus; species Tillus elongatus. The sequence goes on along the minus strand of OZ023264.1, from coordinate 144,789,057 downwards.
CAAAAAGTAGGAAAGCTATGGTAACCAAATTTGGTACACAAGTTTACCATATTAACAGGAAACTATACACCGAAATTTATATTTCTGTTATGCAAAAAAAAAGTTATAAAAAGTGTTTTGTGCCAGGCCATTTCCATAAAAATTCACTACCAAAACGCACTTGCTGCGTCCAGACTTTTTCAATAAACAGCAATAAGATTTGAAAGCAGGTTTTCATACTTTAGATCAATTTTTGTTATTGATATAATTTTCGTGGGCCTCCTTTGCGAGACACCTGTATATATTTGCTTTGCATAATGCAAGTAATGCTGTTTGTGTATCACCCAATACTATCTTAATTGTTTGTTGATAATTCCAGTTTATCTTAGTGTAAAAATGAATTTGTTTTACGTCTATGTTTAGTGTTTATGTTTATTATATTTTAATAGTTGAGCTACTATAAGAAATTATATAGGGTGCTTACTAATAACTCAATTTCTCATTAGGCAAGAATCTTTAAGTTTGATACATAGTAGAGCCTCTATTTTTTATTTTTTCATTTAAACAACACACCACGAAGGCTTACAGCCTAAATACTATCGTATCGTGGATGTCGACAAGGAGGAAAGAGGCAACTTGTTAATTCTGGACTTGAAGGTTTGGAGGTTCGGAGGAGATGGAAAAACATGCGCCGGCAAGAAATTCCATAACTTAGAAGTCCTCGGGACAAAAGAGCGGGCATAATATGTTCTATGTCTTGTGACCTGGACAGTAAAAGGGTGCGTTCGCTCTGTTCCCCTGGTAGATCTGTTGGGGGCAGCAGGTGGAGGAACTATAGAAGAAAGCTCCTCTGAGCAGTGCCCGTGCAGATATCTATAAAAGAGAGAGAGGTCACCAACGGCACGTCGGTGAGCAAGGGATGGCAGCCTTTGGGTGAGGGTAGGGTCACCAATGAGACGTATAGCTCTCTTCTGAATGGAGTCCAGGATAGCGAGTGTAGAAGCGGCAGCAGCACCCCAAATGTGGGAGCAATATTCAAGGTTTGACCTTATTTGTGAAGTATATAAGGTATAGAGATTAGCTGGTGAAAAGTATTTGCGAGCCCAGAAGAGGAAACCTAATTTCTTAGCAGCCGCTTCTGCAATTGATGTTACATATTGGTGCCAATTGAGATTTCGATCCACAGAAATGCCAACAAGTGAAAAGGACTCATTACTTTGAATAACTTGGTTATTCATTGTGATGCGTCTAGGGCTGGTGTATCTTTTATGAGAAAGAGAACAAGACTGAGATTTGGTGGGGTCGAATTGTACAAAATTTCTACTTCCCCAGTCTAATATTTTTTGGAGATCCACGGAGACAGAACCTTCCATGAGTCTGCGATCCTCATCTAATTGGACCAAAGAGACAGGCTTAGAATATTGTATATTTGAGTGGAGGGTGCTGTCGTCCGCGTAACTGTGAACTGGGTTGGGTGTGCTAGAGAGGAGGTCATTGGTGTGGAGAAGAAACAAAGTCGGGGCTAAAGCTGAACCTTGAGGAACTCCTGCATTAATTGGATATAGTTTAGAGGAATGGCCATCCACGATAACAGAAATGCTCCGGTTGGAGAGGAAGTTTGCTGTCCAGGTACATAGTTTTGGTGGTAGGTCATAGGCCGGAAGTTTATCAATCAGTGCTGCGTGCCAGACGTGGTCTAATGCTTTGGATATGTCTAGAGCGACAATCTGGGATTCACCTTGTAGTTCCATAGACTTGTTCCAAGAATGGGTGACAAAGAAAAGCAGGTCAGCAGTTGATCTGCGCTGACGGAATCCATACTGCCTGTCGTGGATTAGACTGTGTTTTTAAGAAATTTTAGTAATTCGGTGTTTATATACTTTTCCACCACTTTAGAGATGACTAAAAGGAGAGAGATAGGCCTGTAGTTGCTAGGAAGCGCTTTGGATCCTTTCTTGGGGACGGGTTGTTTTCCAGTTACTAGGGAATATACATCTATTGTAAAATGTCTGAAACAGACGAGTCAGGACAGGAGCAAGTTCTGGTGCGCATTTTTTGAGAACAATTGCTGGGATCTCGTCAAGGCCAGACGCTTTCCTGATATTAAGAGAAGAGAGCATCTTTCGTACCTTTTTAGTTTTGAAAATGATATCCGTCATTTTATGTGCGACATTGGGGACTGTTGGTGGTTGAACATTTGGAGGTGGGTTGAGAGTAGAATTGTCGGCAAACAACGAGGCAACAAGTTCCAAAAAACCAGCATGGATATTACACATCGTCAATAAGTGTGGAAGTATGGCATCAGCAACAAAAATTTAAAAAAATTCGCTTAAACGTCGTAAAAATGTCGGTTGTCGGTCTGTCGGTCTGTATGTCTGTCTGTTTGTAGCCACGGTAACTTTAGAACGAATTGAGATATCGCCTTCGGATTTGGTATACAGTTAGAACCCCACAAAAGAACGGTTCGGTATTTTTTTTTTGTTGGTAAAATAGCTCCAAGGGGTAGGCGATAAATGGGGGATGAAGTGGTGAAAATTGATATTTTTTCGTTAAAATTCGAGTAGTGTAACGTTTTAGGGTATGTTTATTACACAACTTTCGATTTCATCAAACATCTGGTATTCTGTGCTGAAATTAAATTAGGGGTTGACTGTGTGGGGGTGGAATATCAGTGAGAGAAATTCCGATTTTTTTTTGCTAAAACGATGTAAAAATCTCATAAAATAGAAAACTTGATCCTGGAACGAAATATTTTTGTCTACCAGTCTGTCGGTCTGTTGGTCGGTCAGTCGGTCTGTCGGTCTGTCGGTCGGTCAGTCGATCTGTCGGCCTGTACGTCTGTCTGTTAGTAGGCGCAATAACTTTCAAACGAATTGAGATATCATATACAAATTTGGCCTCCAGTTAGCACCGGACAAAGGAACGCTTCGAATTGTTTTTTGGGTAAGCTCGCTTCATGGGGTAGGAGATAAATTCGTACCGTGAGAATGTCTTTCTGAGGATAGTAGATCGTCACAGCTATGTTGAAGTATGATTCAGTTTGCAGCACTATTTTTTATATGTAATAAAAATAACGTAATGAGCTTCAAAGATACACATTATTTCCTAAAACTTTTAGTGAATTTTCTTAAAAAAAATTCACTAATGAGGAGATCCCGACTTTTAAATTTTGAAAAAATTTCTTCAAATGACCGCGGTCAGTTTCAATTTTTATATGTTTATATATATATATATATATATATATATATATATATATATATATATATATATATATATATATATATATATATATATATATATATATATATATATATATATATATATATATATATATATATATATATATATATATATATATATATATATATATATATGTGTGTCACACCGATAACTCAAAAAATAATAAGCCGATTTTGACTAAATTTGGTGAAAAAATTCCTTTTGCAAATGGCTTGGATAAGTTCGTTAGCCAGGAAAATCTGACCAGGTTTTCCCGGAAAATTTTGTGTTTTCTTTCGAAAAAATTTTATATCTCCGGAATTAACAAAGTAAGGGCAACCAAATTTGGTACGCTAGTTAATATCCTTATAGGTAATCTACCTACCTTAGCTATGTAGGTCAAAAGACAAAAAAGTTATAGGCATTTAAAGAAAAATAAATTGGGGTTTTCCTCAAAACGTCAAAGTTGCGATTTAAAACGTCAAAATCGGCAACATTTAGGCAAAGAACTTGAATCTAATACGGGATATGGAAATCAAATGTCTCAAGAAGGATGTTTTACAAACTCTGAAGTCTAAGTTTCAACCGTCATTGTCCTTCATTTTACTAAAATGTTTCCAGAAAATTCATTTCAAATAGACCCTTCCTCTGATGCTTGGCAGTAGCCTTAGCTTTAGAGTTTATCGTTTAATGGTATATAATTTTTGTCGAATTTTCGTCAAAAATCAATAAAGCTCAATATATCCGTTATTATACAAGATATGAAAAAAATTTGTATATATTAATTATAGGGTGTCTTGAGCTACATCTTAAAAAAATATTTCTACAATCACAGGATGGCCCATAAGTCGTTGGTGATACAAGTTTTCTTCTTTTTTTTTTTAATCAAACACGCCTTATGTTATTGCATTTTTGAATTTTTCAGCGATGCATGTTTGTAAGAAAAGAAATTCGGGACGCAGCAAGTGCGTTATTGTAGCGAATTTCCATTAAATGCTTCAAATTTGAATAGCTCAATTTGCTATTAACCTATGAGGTTGACCAAGAAACGAGTTTTTCCGGGAACACTTTGAGTTTGCTTTTGGAAATTTTTGTACATTTTCACACAATAAAGTTATTTTTATGAAACATGGCACATTGTTTTTACTATATAGGTTATACTGGTAACCAAAATTGATGCCTGCTTTCTTAAAAAGGAAACACACATATTTTCAATTAAGAACATTTTTATGAAAATTCACTACCATAACGCACTTGCTGCGTCCAGAGTTTTTTATTTTGAAAAAGCGGTTCAAATGGGTGGCCTAAAACAAAATCATCCAAGCTACTAACAAGAGATTACTTGCCGTGTTTATAATTAGGCATGTATTTCGTTTTGTAGAAACCTCGAACAAGTTTGTTAGGATGCCCGATCGGATTAGTTTTTTCGGAAGAAAATAAATTTTCTTCTAGAGGGTTTTTGTAATTTTAATGAAATTCGTAACAGAAGTTTATTTTAGAGAGACTACAGTATTTACATAGGTATCCCAAATTTCAATTTTGGAGCTTTATAGGAAATTAAGTTTTAGGTATTTTTCTCAAAAGGAAAGCATGCAAGATTAAACAATTCTATAAGATGAAAACAACTTATTCAAATTAATTGACAAAAGAAGGCATATTTAAAGTTAAGATACTGAACAATACCAAATACCATTTAAAATTAAGTTTGTAACTTTTCCCATTAACACTATTAATTAATTTGAACGGCAGATAATAAATGAGATTACTTCGCGATTTAAAATTATTGTCTTTATTCGCTGAATTCTAAATTCATACTGCGACAAAAGTAGGATAACTAAATACCGATATCAGCAAATAATCAATAAATTATGACGAGTTTTGTTAAAAATTTATTTTACTTTACTTTTTATTTCATCTGTCAAATTACATGACAAATAATCAAAGATCATACAATCAAGTGTTCATTACTTTAGAAAAGTGAAGGAAATCTCACTATTCTAAAGAAAACTCGTCTTAAATAAAAATGGTGGGAAATATTTCTTATTAAAAGTACGTTTGCATTTTTTAAAGTAAATAATGCAATTTGACCAAAAAAATATGTCAGGTGCCAATTTTTTTTCATCATTAATTAAATTGTAAGCAGGTCTATGGAAAAACGGAAGAAAATATGGTTGTCATTTAAAAAAAACTTATGACGTGTTACGCTCGCTTTTTAATGATTTTCTTTAAAAAAAAAATCACCAATGAGGAGATCTCGACTTTTAAATTTTGAAAAATTTCTTCAAATGAGCGCGAACTACGCCCCCTAGAACTCATATCCAGGGTCAGTTTCAGTTTTTATATGTTTTAATATATATATATATATATATATATATATATATATATATATATATATATATATATATATATATATATATATATATATATATATATATATATATATATATATATATATATATATATATATATATATATATATATATATATATATATATATATATATATATATATATATATGTTTGTATGTATGTATCACACCGATAACTCAAACAATACAGGAAAATCGGCCCAGGTTTTCCGGGAAAATTTTGTGTTTTCTTTCGAAAAAAATTTATATCTCCTAAAATAACAAAGTAAGAGCAAAAGCTGGTTTCTGTCATAAAGTGTATCCTGTTCAGATCTCTATCTTAAAAAACAAAAAAGTTAGAGCTACATTAATTTTTAATTAACTAAATCTGATTCAAGAAAGTTCAAACGTCAAAATTGATTGAGTACGAATGAAAATGAAAAATACTACAAAAAATGACTAACAAGCTCCTAGATATGTGTCTAAGTCGTTATTTTCCTTGATTACGTTATAATATGAGCAAAAAATCTATTGTAAATCGAAATAGTTTTATGTAAATTTTAAAACATTGAACAAATGTATGACGCGATATAGCTGCTAGTAGACACATGTGGAGTATAGCTCAGTGGTCTTAGTCCCTGGACATCCGATAATCAAATTCAGTTGACTTCTGTATGACGAGTTCGAATCCTAGTTAGTGACTTTACTTTTTTCAATTTTTTTTTAGTCTCATTTCACTTTACTGTTATCTAATTAGATTTTGTTATTCCGATGAATTTTTTAGCGAGTTTTTGTATAAAAAATAATTAGACAAAGAGGAGTCGAAAGTTTTAAGACTGAATTCAATTTGAATAGCATATCTGGTTGTTTGTTCTTGCCCTAACTTATTGAAACCGTTCCATATTTAATACACTCGTAGACTTTTCCCGTGGCTTCACAAGTGCTTGTTTTAATGAACACTCTTAAAAAAAATCACTAACGAGGAGATCCCGACTTTTGAATTTTGAAAAAAAAACTCTTCAAATAAGCGCGAACTAGGTCCCCTAGAACCCATATCCAGGGTCAGTTTCAATTATATATATATATATATATATATATATATATATATATATATATATATATATATATATATATATATATATATATATAAAAAGGGTGAACAATTTACCAAAATTTAGGTCTGTAAGTTTAAAGACAAAAAAGTTTGACATTAAGGAAAAATTTGGGGTTTTCCTCAAAACGTAAAAAGTCGCGATTTGAAACGTCAAAATTGGCAACATTTAGGCAAAGAACCTAAAAGAAATACGGTTTATGGAAAGAGTGTTCTGCAAACCCTTAAGTTTCAGCTTCAACGATCATTGCCCTTCATTTTAATAAAATATTTTCAGAAAATTCATTTCAAATACACACTTTCTCTGATGCTTTGGAAGTAGTTTTAGTTAAATTTATGGTTTAACGGTCTATAGCTTTTAGCTAATTTTCGTAGAAAAAATTAGTCAAAGAGGAAACCGCGGCTTTTAAAAAGATTTATTTGAATGCACGCAAACTAGGCCTCCTAGAATCCATATCCGGGTTTACTTTCTGTTTACATATATACAGGGTGACGCATTTCTACGGTAAAGCACAATATAATTGTTATTATGCAAGATACGAGAAAAAATTGTATACGTTACCTATAGGGTGTTTTGAGCTGCATCTTATAAAATTATTTTGACAACGACAGGATGGCCCATAAGTCGTTGGTGATACCTACATTTTGTTTGAACATTCCTTATTGCATTTTTGCATTTTTCATTGAAATATGATGCATGTTTGTAAAAAAAATCGAGACGCAGTAAGTGCGTTTTAGTAGCGTATTTTCATTAAACGCTTCAAAATTTAATAACGCAATTTTCTATTAACCTAAGGTTCGTCAGCTAGAAAACGAGTTTTCTCGGAAACGTTTCAAGTTTATTTTCGGAAATTTTTTGTAGATTTTCAAACAAGTTATGTTGAAAAACTGTGGTACGTTGTTCCTTCTATATAGTTTATACCGGTGACCAAATTGATTACTGCTTGCATTAAACATACTAAGATATTTGCTATTAAAAATATTTTCAAGAAAATTCACTTCCATGGCGCACTTGCTGCGTCCAGTTTTTTTAAAGTCGGCTTACATTTTAATAATCTTACCAACTATTTAAAAATCTTTAATGAATACTATATTTTTGGATTGAACTTGAGTGAACAAAATATCATGATACAAAGTTATGAAAATTCGTTACTTGGTAAACACCGTTCTGCCTTCTTGTTAAAGATTTTTAAGAGGAGTATTATTAATCGACATTAGAAAATTTAACTGCTTACAAAGAGCCATTGGTTGAGGTAGAAAATCACATCCTAAAAATATTTTAGTTTTAGTAAATAATAAGCGAGGCCAATGGATTTTTTCCACAACGTATAAGTCTTATATTGATAAGGGTCCTATTCATTTGTAAAATATAAAGGAAAATAGTTCCGTCGCTGAAGGTTAAAAGTAAGAGGCAGGTTCTCTAACTCTCAAATACGTCTTTGTATTTGAACTTCCGCGAAGTCAGTAAATACGTTATAGCTTTCAAACGAACTTAAAAAATTTTCATAGCCGCGCGAGTCTCAAGACAAAGTTGCTTTAACCAGTAAAAAGCGAAGAAATGGCCCGCTGCAGATCTTGGCTTGGAACTTCAAATCCGTGTGGTTAGGTGCTATATCTTCTCAGTTTTGCTATGCCGTTGTAAGGGTTGGGCTCTTAAGCCTAGCCTAGAGAGGAATCTGAAGGCTTTCGAAATATTATTTTATAGAAGAATGCTCTGAATGTCATGGGTACAAAGGGCAACAAATATGAAGAGGTGCTTAGGAGTATGGGAGAACAAAAGGAACTATAACTGACAATAAAACAACGAAAAACGAGATATATAGGTCATGTAATGAGAGGTGAGAAATATGAATTTCTGAGATAGGGCAAAAGATCAATTGGCAGACGTCAAAACTCATGGTTAAAGGATATCAGAAGATGGTTTGGATGCTCATCAATAGACATTTTTAGAGCTGCAGTATCCAGGACTGTGTTAGCGATTTGAATCGCCAAGATGACAAAAGAAGCGCGTAGATGATGTTTAAATAAGCAAAGAGACGCTTGCAAGAATTTTCATTCGACTAACGCCCACTGAGTGTAACACTAGGATCGAGGAAGCAATGGAGAGGCACTGGGGGTCGGTTGGTGGCTGCAGGAAGGCGAGGGACTTCGTGGAGGGGCGGGACAGAGATAAAACTGTGTGTCTACTCGGTAGGAGTCGACCTACGCTTCGCCGCATCCTTGGGGTGCTGACAGGCCACTGCGCCCTTAGAAGACACCTCACATTGATAGGCGTAGAGAGGGATCCCATTTGCCAGGAATGCGGCGAGAATGAAGAAACGTCTTACCACTACCTTTGTGAATGTGATGCTTTTGGGAGCCTTCGAGCAGAATTGTTCGGTTCGAGGACTCTGCAGAGGAATCAGGTAAGTACCGTCCAATTGAATACCGTCACGGCCTTCATTTCGAGGTCGAGGCGGTTTGGCGACGGAACCGAGGAAGGGTAGAGGATGGTTGCTGGGTTGCTGGAGTTGGCAAAATTGGCCCATTGTGGCCTACTTGCTTGGCGTTGGCCTCCCCACCACTGCTACTACTACTACTACTAACACTAGTTCCCTAGGCTCAGTGATTTCAAACCTCCATCTGGTTAAATATTAACAGTCATCAATGGTGTTTTAATTAAAGTTGATAAATCTATATCTAAGCCTCATCGAATTGGTGGTAAGATAAAGTTTCTTCTTTTATAAGTTTCAAAAATTTCAGACTAATTTTTTATTAAATTACAGAGATGTACTGACAGAGCTGTGCGGATAGAGCTTCCGAATACCAAAAATATATAGGGCATTGACTATCGAATATAGATTGCGAAACAAGTGTGGTCATATCAAATCGCTACCATTTTTTTAGTTTGAAATTTTGAGCCCCAATTTCTGGTTTTGGTTATCGTATTGGATTTGAAATATTGATGTCAAACCTAGCTTCAATTTTCATAACCAGGGCTCGAATTATATGCAATTCGCATCTTTTTTGCATATTTTAGTGTATTTTGCCTAAATTGCATATTTCCATATATTTTGCATTATTTGCATATTTTACAATTTTTAGAAGTTCCCGTATATAACAAAAGCCATATGTTCCAATGTAAGCAACTGCTAAGGTAAATTTATAGGCCGTTCAAATGTAGCTGGCGGAAAGGAGATTCCAAATTCGTGTTATTGTATAGTTCGAGCGCTTTACTCAGATATAAGACAGTGCGCTAGACATGGTGAGCTACATCTGGGTTCTTAGATTCTACCACCTCCTAGCTTTGTACGTGCTATACCTAAATGGAACTAGGAGCTAGTAGGTGAGGGTATAAAAACAAATTCTTGGAAGGATTGTCGGTAATGGCGCTCTTTTGTATGTACTTTACATCAACGTGAAATAAATAGCAAAATGCAATTTGTAGGTACTGTATAAATCTAAAATTCGTAAGAACTAGGGTTTTACGCTCGCCTATCATAAAAATGGTGTCTGGAATTCCCAATAATAACTGCAGAGTGTATTGAAAGAATTCACCGCCAGGTAATTTTAATCGCATCTTAAGTCTCGTAAGAAGACATTAATGGGGATTGGGGCTGATTTATTTACACGCCAGTAGTGTCTAGAATTAAATATTTTGTTTCTCTTATTTAGTTTGCTTGTACTGTTTGTGCTTAGTTGCCCGCACAGTGAATTTACTTCATCTTTAGACAGTGTTAGTCTAGGGTTGTTTTTATTATTTTATACTGTAAAAAATGTGCTCCAAATTGCCAACTCAGGGCTTTCCATAGATGGTAACAACGTTTTCTGTAAACCATGCGGGAAAATGGTAAGTTACTTTTATTTTAAGCAACTGATCTATTTTCTTTGTTTTTCTAACCTTCACTATTAATCAGCCCAGTATCTATTTGCTAAATTTTCCGACACATGATTTTTATAATGGAAAATTATAAAATTCAATCGAAATAAAAAATTAAATAAAGTATAAAAAATACCTTGCAGTTCTTAAAAACTTACTGAAATACAAATTAACAATAGACTTCTTTATTTTTATTACTTAATTCTCGGATATTTTATAAAAACAATACTAAATTGCTATTTATTTGAAAAAAAAGTCGTATACTAATAAATAAAAAAAAAATTAATGAAAGTGATTCAATTTGTTTAAAAGCAATCTACAACGACGTTTCACTATGTATAAATACTAAGCTTCCCATTCTTCACGTTTACCGTAATTAAAATTAAAAGCCATCTGTCTCTCTCTCTCCCTCTCCTAGTTTAAACTGATCACACGTAGCTATTTTTGACACAGACAAGCGTGTATGCTTGGCTCATCGAGTGACCTTGAAATCGACTTCGCTGATGCTAATTGCTAATAACTTATTAGGATCCTATAATATAAAACAACTAGGTACCTATATTATAAGGTTAATACAAATAGTAGGTAAATAATAACCCAACGTTTAATTTTACCTTAACTTTAACAAAATGACTGTAGTAGTATATTATGATTGTAACATCCAATGAAACAAATATGAAAGTGAAATGTAAACTGCATGTAGATTGTAGATATTCTATGTATTACCTTGTGAACCCTATACAGAATTGACTGGTAGGTATTACAGGAAATATACCTACCTCAAACTAATACAGTAAGTACTTATAATATCTAGGTAGGTACTACAAAGTACATACATCCCTGGTTAAAATTATATAAACAGATGTTTAGGTTAAATTATTAAAATTTTAATTTTAAAATTTTGTGTTGTTTATATTTATTTCATTTTCAAAAAGTATGGATACAGCAATAGTAAATAATGTTGAAAAGAGTTTAAGTGCGTTATGGTAGCGAATTTTCATCAAAATATTTCAAAAGATGGTAACCCAATTTCCCATTAAACTAGAATCTTCAGTTTTGACACAAAGTAAAACTTATATAAAAGCATCGTGGATACTAAATTCAAAAAATAACACAATGAGTTACACAGATAATTGCAAATTTGTTTTAAAAAACTTTTTTAGTTATTTGGTTTGCAGAAACAGGTTTGGTTCAGTTGATTAAAACCGATCATTCAAGCGATTAATATGGAAAAATATTTACCTGCCACCTATAATTTCATAGATGCATTCCGTTTGTAAATACAAATTAAATTTTCGGTAAATTTGCAGATTAGCACATGGGGGGTGTTTAGAAAAATCTTTTCAGAAATATCCTTAGAACCCCGTCTGAATGCCGTACCACAAAAAGAATATCTTGCAAACAGCGCACAAGAAAGTTACGGGACCAAGAGTGAATAGGGGTGCTGGGCGAAGAAGAATATAAAAAAGAAATGTGAGCAGAAACTGAAAAAAAAAAACAGCTTAGTTGGACCTCCTTAAGTCGGATTTATCCCATTTTGCAGCTATACCTACTTAAAATCCTGTTTACCGCGCGCAGAACCTCTATATTCACCGCAGGTCCCGTAACTTTCGCAGGGGTCGCTCCAAATTTTGTTTCTTGTTTACATTGTTCTTGTTTATGCATTGAGGGTGATTGTAGGCATGCAGAGGGGGAAGGAGAACCCCCGAGACGAAGCACCGAACCAAGATTTTCATTTTATGTTTAAATTGTTGTCTCATTTCAGTTTTTTTAAATATCTTTCCAAAAAGGATTTTGAGGTTGCCTTCTCTGCCAGTCTTACAGAGTAAGCTGCAATATTTTATCATTTTCAAAAAGTATGGATACAGCAACCATAAATAAGTGTGTAAAGGGTCTGGGTGCAGCAAATATGTTATGGTAGGAAATTTTCGTAAAAATATTTCAAATGCGATAGCTCAATAAATTTCCCATTGAGCTAGAATATTCAATCTTGAACCATAGTGACACCTATGTAAACGCACCGTGGGTACTAAATTAACAGCTTAGAGGATAACTATAAATTGGTTTTAAAAAACCTTTTTTTGTTGTTTATTGTTTGCAAGACTGGATGGGCTGACTAAAACGAAACCATCCAAGCAATTAGGAAGGAAAAATACCTGCCATATGTATAGTTTGACAGCTACATTACTTTGAAAATAATCAATGTTTTTCTGAAACACTTTTGTAACTTTAATGAAATTTGTAACACAATTATTTTAAAGACACTTGCAGTATTTACATATTATATCTAAGACCAAGTTTTACTTTTTTAGCTCCATATAAAATATAATTTTTTTCAAATAATCGCTAACTGGGACTCTAAGACCGATCTCCAAGGTTCGTTTAAAATTAAAGAATTAGTTTTAATCATATATCTTACTACTAGTGTACAAATCGTATGAAAATTCACTACTATAACGCACTGGCTGCGTCCCGATGTCTTTCTTATTTCAAGAAATAATATATAACAAATAAAACTTTATTTTAAAACGGGTTCTTAATACATTATAATTTACACACAGGATTGACACTGTATATTTCTCTCCAAAATTTCATTCTCACTTTATCAGGATCAACATTTGTTGCTAAATTTTTCTTGATCTCCAGGTAGTTTAGTTTACCTTCCTCCGCAGGTACCCACCTGATGTTCGTTAAGGAGATATTATTTTTAATATTAGGATCACCATATTTAGCAAAGTTTGTCCACATTTTAGTAAATCGCTTTATGTATTTTTCCTCTTCGCTGTTTGCTTGTATTTCGGGTGTTGTGATATTCTTGAACAAATAACCTAAATCGTCTCCATGACATGTTCCTGCAATATGGTTATATTAATTAAGGTACGTGATAAGTCATTTGATATCTGTTCAGAGAACCATGGCAATTACAGAAGGGCAGTAGAAGACGTATAAGAAACATAGTTAGTAAGATCAATAAAATCACAAGTAAATTAGTATTAAGAAATCAACCTAAACTAAAGAATAAACATTGTAATGATTAGAGGTCAATGTTGTTCAATAACATTGGCATTGATGCTATTGCATTTGTTATATCAACAAATAAACAAACGCAAATTAGCAAACGTACAAGGTATCGAAAACTCATGGAATCAGCAGTTAGGAAGGTTAGAAACTAGATAGAATTACTATAAATATTGTTCATTGATACACAACAAAACACTGTTAACATTAATAGTCAATATGTCCGTACCTACGTAAGTTCTTTAATTCAATTTGTTATATCGTTATTATTATTATTATTAAGTTTTGTGCTTTAATATAGTTACCAATATACCGTTATCTATGTCATACATATGTGCTTCGTTCGAAGATTTCATTCCTATAATTAACCTCCGCTTCCCTCAAACATGGTCCTTCGAAGACAAGAGTAGTTGAAGAGCAGGGCCCTTCGACGAAAAAGAACCAGTGCCAGTGAAAATACAGTGCTCACTTAAAACCTTATCAAATAACCTTTAACCCAAGTCTCCAAATATCCTTTATTTCAGTGAAGATAATCAGGGCAGTACCAGAAGAAGATCAGTTCCAATAAGGCAAATAAGCAGGACAGAAGAGTCCGGGGCAGTACCAGAAGAAGGTCAGTTCCAATAAAGCAAAAATACAGGGCAGAAAACTCCGGGGCAGCACCAAAAAGAAGGTCAGTTCCAATATAGCAAATAAACAGAAGCATACAGGGCAGTACCGAAAGAAGGTCAGTTCCAGTAAAGCAGATACAGGGTCAAAGACAAAAATACAGGGTTAAAGACAATATATAGGTCACAGGCAACCAGTAATCAGAATAAAAGAAGAACTAAGCATCAGACAAGGTAACGAAGCCACAAAACTTATTAAACCAAAGAAAACTAAGGAAGCATAATGGAGGAAGTCAATAACCTAGCAGTAGCCCAGGAGGCAATAGGTAAATCAATGAATAATTTATTAACAAATATGAAAAAAGAACCAATAAACAGAAGAACACTTGAAGGGTTCGAAAAAAAGGAAAATTTATTACAAAAAGAGTGGGCCAAAACTATAGCAAACAACAGACAGTTAGAAGCATTAGGGCCACTAGAACACCCTTATTATGAGACAATATATTTTGAACAAATGGAGAAAGTTCATAATGATATCAAAAAATACATACAAGCAATGAAACTACGATTACAAACTGAATTTGAAGAAGGTTCGGCAGAAGAAACTTCAAAAATGTATCTTCCAAAATTACTAAGAGAAGAGAAGAATGGGATGGAAAAAATGGAAAGTCCAGAATTCACAAGATTAACAAAAAAAAAACGAAAAGTGATGGTAAACCAATTTAAAAGAACATTAAAAGAAGCAGAAGCTATGGATGACGTCAATCTACTTTCCAGCTATAAAAGAAACTTGAAGGAATTAGAAAGACAATGGGAATTAATGGAAGCCAACATAACTGAGATAAACATGCAAACAGATTCAGAAGTTGAAGATGAAGCCTATTTCATGCTAAGGCAAAGGTACCAAAATGCCAGTGCCAAGCTTTCAGAAATAATTGATAGCCGTACAGACAGCAATCCAGGGCAGAATAGCAACAAGCTACCAAAGATAAAAATACCAGTATTTACAGGGAAATATGAAGAATGGACAACTTTTCAAGAGCTATTCCAGAAGGTAATAGATTCAAATAAGTCCTTATCTAACATTGTAAAAATGCAATACTTAAAAACCCAAGTAAAAGGCGAGGCCAGCAGAACGATACAACATTTCCAGATAAGCGAGGCAAATTATAAAGCAGCATGGGAACAGTTGAATGAAATGTATAATAATAGTGTCCAAATTAGTCGAAAAAATCATAGAAACACCCATCATAACTTATGAGTCAGCAGAAAAATTAAAAAACCTTTACAATACCATCAAGGAATGCCTAGAAGCACTTAAAACAATGGGCATCGACACAAGTTCATGGGACCCAATAATAATATATATAATTACGAAAAAATGGGACTCAAGAACGAGCAAGTTATATGAAGCAACAGTAAGAAATCCAATGGAAGTTCAAAAGTTAAAAGAATTATTATCGTTCCTGCGCACAATATTCCAGAACATAGAGGCATCCAAAAGGCCAGGAAGAGATACACAGTACAATGAAGAATCAGATAAGAATTTCAAATAAAGCCCTCAGTATGAAAATCCTAGAAAATCATGTAAATATTGCAAATCAAGTTATCATGTAATAATAGATTGTGGAAAATTTAAATCATTACAGCAAAATGATAAACAACAATTTCTAAGAAAAAATGAGCTATGTTCAATCTGCTTAAAACACAGCTCAAAAGATAAATGTTTTTCACCCATTAAATGCAAGATTTGTCAACTCAAACACCACACGCTACTACATAGAAGCAGCAATGACAGGAGAGATCACCGCCCTACAAAAGAAGCCATAGAGGTCAAGTCAAATGTAAAACAATCTATCAGTATTATCAACAGCAATGATAAAGGTCAAGACAGCGACAGGGCAGTACCAACACTTGAGAGCACTGGTAGACTCAGGCTCTCAAGGGGCATTTATAACCGATCAAGCTGCAAAAATATTGGGCCTAGCATTTAAGAGAGTTGAAACACAAATATCTGGGCTTGAAGGAGGAGAGAAGAAATCGAACTACAGAGTAGATATACAGTGTGCTCCTCGTTTTTCAAGCCATTTCAGTATGAATACAGAAGCAATTGTGATACAAAAAATCACATCAGCAATGCGAAGTAGAGCCTTCGAGGTAGACATAGAAACCTGGAAGAATTATATCCTAGCTGATCCTACATTTAACAGAACGGGACCAATAGATATTTTGTTAGGAACCAAAGAATGTAGACAAATATTGCTAGGAGGATTGAGAAAAACAGACGACGGACTTATGGGCCAGAATACAGAACTGGGATATATAATCTCAGGCACATTTACGAATGCAGAAAGTAAGAAAGAAGTCAAAGTAACAAGCATGATTACACAAACAGAGAAAGAGGAAATCTCGAAGTTTTGGGAATTGGAAGAAGTACCGGAAGTATAAAACAAAACAAAAGAAGAACAAGAATGTGAAGAATTTTACAAAAAAACGGTATCAAGAGGAAAAGATGGGAGATATACAGTCAAAATTCCATTTAAACCAGAAGTGCAAGAAGTTGGAGAATCCAGAAACAGAGCAATGGAAAGAATACTGCAGTTAGAGAAACGGTTTGAGAAACAAAAAAGCTTAGGAGAAGAATATATCCAATTTATGGAAGAATATATCGACTTGGGACACATGCAAAAGGTACCAAGAATCGAAGAAAAACGAGGGAAATACTATATTCCTCATCAAGCAGTAGTCCGTGAGGATAGCACTACTACCAAATTAAGGGTAGTATTCGACGCCTCATGTAAGAGTAGCACCGGCATCAGTCTAAATGAAAGAATGCACGTCGGTCCAAGATTACAACCAGAACTGTTCGACATCATATTAAAATGGAGAACGTATCCGGTTGCCATAAAGGCGGACATAGAAAAAATGTATCGCCAAATAAAAATAGCAAGAGACGACCAAGAATATCAAAGGATATTATGGAGACAAGCAAAAAACCAACCTTGGGAGGAATATAGACTAACGACAGTGACATATGGCACAGCAGCAGCACCATACTTAGCGGTTAGAACCATCCAGCAACTTGCAGATGACGAACAAGAAAAATTCCCGATTGCGGCAAAGGTAGCCAAGGAGATGGATGATCTCCTATCGGGAGCCGAGTCAGAACAAGAAGCAACATTAGTGCAGACAGAACTCAACAAGATGTTCGTATTAGGTGGGTTCAAGCTAAGAAAATGGGCCAGTAACAAATATCAGGTGAATGCAAAACTTCCAACAAAGTTGCGGAATGAGAAGGTATTGCAGCTGCCAGACAATGGAACAGACAAATCACTCGGGATATACTGGACACCAAGGGAAGACGTGTTCAAATTAAAACTGGAGTTAGGAGAAACAGGGAAGGTGACAAAAAGGGCAATATTATCAGCTACAGCCAAGTTATTTGATCCATTAGGGTGGCTATCGCCAATGATAATCAAAGCCAAACTGATAATTCAAGAAATATGGATGAGTCAAGCAGGGTGGGACGAAATAGTACCCACTAACATTCAAAAGGAATGGATCCAATTCATACAGGAATTTAATGAGGTAAAAGAAATAACTATACCAAGATGGATACAAACATCGAAGAAATCAAAAATGGAAGTCCATGGGTTAGCGGATGCATCAGAAGCAGCATATGGGGCAGTAATTTATGTGAAAATAATCAATGAAGAAGGTAAAAGCTACATATCGTTACTAACAGCCAAATCAAAGGTAGCTCCAATAAAGACAAAAGCGACGCTTCCAAGATTAGAACTGCGTGCAGCACATCTATTAGCGAAATTACTGAAAAGGGCAATAACAACACTCCAGTTGGAACTAATCGATGTGTACGCATGGACAGATTCGATGATTGTAATAGGTTGGCAAAAGGAGATCCGAATAGATGGAAAACTTTTGTTGCAAATAGGGTATCAGAAATTCAGTAATTAATTACCGAAGACAAATGACACCATGTGAGGTCAGAAGAAAACCCGGCAGATGTCATATCCAGAGGCATAAACGCAGGGAATTTTGTAAACCTACCGTTATGGTGGCAAGGGCCAACATGGTTACAAGGTCCAGATTACCCAATTAAAGAGGAAAAGCTACACGAATTACTAGAAGAGAGAAAAAAGCCAAAAGTAATGGTGTGCCTTAGTATACAAGCAGCATCATAAGTACAGCAACGAGAAAACTACCACAACATCTGGCAATAATTCCATACCCTATACTCAAGTCAGAAATTAGTGACAGTGAGAAATATCTCCACCTGTACAGTTACTTTTCGATGACAGAAGTAACACAATTCATGCTGATAAAGGTAACCCCGATCCCATATAAGGTTGTGAACGAAACCTATTGGGCTATGGAGGTACCCAACCAAATCCTAGAAATAGATTACAACACGCAATTATATTTCCAAATGGCAGACAAGGAACTCACCAACAGCCTACTTATCTCCGAGAATTTATATGTATGTTCTCCGGCCATGATACAAAGCATGGAGAGCAGCCACAACTGCATCATAGATGAGATATACCAAAGGGAAAACAAAGTAGCATGCCCAATACATCACCAGAAAGTCAAGTCGACGATCTGGAAACAGCTGTACACTAAAAACTCATGGATGTTCATCAACCCACGAGAAGCGAGAGTCGCAACCATCTGCAACGGCCAAAGAGAAGAAGTTACTATGAAACAGTATGGCATCCTGTCCATTTCCCAAGACTGCATCATCAAGACCAATACGATGGTGCTAACTCCCCAACAAATCAAGGAAGTACCAATCCTAGGCGGGTTCGTGAAATCAGTCCCAACCAATTTGACGTTTTCCAAATCCCCGATTAGTCCAGTAATAATTCCCCAGGAAGCAGTTGTCCGCCCATCTGATGATCTAACGGACATCGCTCAGGAGGAAGAACAAGAGGAGGACCATCTCCAAGAAAATTGATGGCGCACGGTCACACATCATTCCATTATAACGATCTGGAAACAGCTGTACACTAAAAACTCATGGATGTTCATCAACCCACGAGAAGCGAGAGTCGCAACCATCTGCAACGGCCAAAGAGAAGAAGTTACTATGAAACAGTATGGCATCCTGTCCATTTCCCAAGACTGCATCATCAAGACCAATACGATGGTGCTAACTCCCCAACAAATCAAGGAAGTACCAATCCTAGGCGGGTTCGTGAAATCAGTCCCAACCAATTTGACGTTTTCCATATCCCCGATTAGTCCAGTAATAATTCCCCAGGAAGCAGTTGTCCGCCCATCTGATGATCTAACGGACATCGCTCAGGAGGAAGAACAAGAGGAGGACCATCTCCAAGAAATTTGATGGCGCACGGTCACACATCATTCCATTATAACCAGCCTGGCTACCGCAGCAACAGTAGCTATAGCAATTTTAGCAGCCATCTACATCCTACGTATGGTTCAGAAGAAAGTTAAGAAAAGAGCAGCCCAGTCGAAAAACAGAAACCCGGATGTCGAGAAGACCTACCTCGAAGTCCAACCTATAGAAATGGCTGAGATAAGCAGGTTACAAGACGCCACGGATGCGGAAACCGCCCTTTGTTGACGCGGCAGAATGTTCAGAGAACCATGGCAATTACAGAAGGGCAGTAGAAGACGTATAAGAAACATAGTTAGGAAGATCAATAAAATCACAAGTAAATTAGTATTAAGAAATCAATCTAAACTAAAGAATAAACATTGTAATGATTAGAGGTCAATGTTGTTGAATAACATTGGCATTGATGCTATTGCATTTGTTATATCAACAAATAAACAAACGCAAATTAGCAAACGTACAAGGTATCGAAAACTGATGGAATCAGCAGTTAGGAAGGTTAGAAACTAGATACAATTACTATAAATATTGTTAATTGATACACAACAAAACACTGTTAACATTAATAGTCAATATGTCCGTACCTACGTAAGTTCTTTAATTCAATTTGTTATATCGTTTTTTTAATATTATTGGCTGTGGCATCTCAGGCCATTAGCACATTAATTTCCCATAATTCAATATTTTTAAAATTTTCCAGACAAAGTCAACTTGGCTCGCCCAGGAATCGAACCCGGGACCTCTCGCTTAGCAGGCTGGCACCTAGCAACCTGCGTCACGAGGGCGTCTTATATCGTTATAATTATTATTATTAAGTTTTGTGCTTTAATATAGTTACCAATATACCAAATCTATGTCATACATATGTGCTTCGTTCGAAGATTTTATTCCTATAATTAACCTCCGCTTCCCTTCAACAATATCTATAACTTCAATGCAAATGTTTTAATAGGTATATGAAGATTGAAATCTGTGACGAGAACAGATAAGTACATTGAGGAGAACACAATTTACCACAACACATTCTTAGTGACTTGACGAACGTTTCGCCAACACTGCTTCTAATGTTCTCTGGTATGTTTAATGTTCTTTAGGAACGACATCAGTTGATGACATGAATATCGCGACCTCTCAGACACTATCCGCCCTCCACTGTCTCTTTACTTGCGTTTCAAGATCTCTGTACTTGAAGATTCTCTCGTTGTTTTACTCCAGTTTATAATTCCAAATAAATAGCTGAGGGCAGAACAGATATATGTATTTGGAGCTTTATGCCCAGTTTCACAAAGCTCGATTAAATATTCAACGGCCGGTTGGTTGATCAAGGCTTACATTCAATACCTTAATTATTATCAGGAAATAAAGAATGTATATTTGTGTTTTACTTCTGTTTTTGATTTAACGTCAGTTCCTCAAATAAGCTCCCATAAGTGCAATCCCGTATTTTGAAGAAACTAATTTTGAACTTATCTAGATTCATTTATTGGGACCTTATATCGAGAACCAGCCTCTAGTACTGGACGTCTTGCAAATATTAGATTTTTGGTCAAGACTAACCTCACCGTGAGTATCAGCTGATTATTATATATAGCTAACACACTGATTTCTTAATTTTGTCTTTGTTTATCTATTAAGATTAATCCTGTCTTTGCTGAGTTCTTTACATAAAAACTTGTCTTGTCTCTGCCGGATTAACTCGTTGATAGACAATATAATTTCGAAGTTTAGATTGCTTGGGTTACTGGGTTATCTCTTAATGATCAAGGTAGGCCTAAAATATTCCTACTACTACTACTACTACTGCACGTTACGGTTACCTAAAAATCTTTTGAATCGGTTAAATTTATCAAAACTGTTAAGCACCCAGCGACGCTAGATGTGTACGAAAGTATTTATATTTCTAAGGCAATAAAAAACAAATGTTCCTTAGACCGAGCACTGCCACTGATTTATATTCTTTTGTTTGCTCACTGTCTCTGGTACAGATAAAATATTCCAAAACTTGCCAGGTAAAATTATAAAGGAAGTTCAAAGACCTCGTCCGGCAATAAAAACACAATACACAAAATTTGCGTGCGATTTAGTCTCCCTCACGGTATCGTTATCTACCTCAAATTCAGGATATAAGGTGATGTAAGGCTAGATGTATTCTCACTATAATTAAAACCGCAGACCGGTTTCGCTCTAATTAAAGCGAGAACACAAATATTACTGACTATGGTGGCCAGCCTCCTAGAATATTGTGAGATCTACAACAGGTCGCCATCTCGGTACGGAACCAGGTAGTATGTTGTCACGACAGCTCCAAATGACACAAAATGTTATAAAATTGAGACTGTGTAGAACCAAGTAACAATTTTGCAAATTGTCAGCCCTGGCCCATCACTTCCCTAATATAGAGACAATGTATGTAGTGTAAGTAATTAGTATACCGTACTGATGAACTCTAATTAAAGTGAAACCGGTCTGTGGTTCTAATTATGGTGAGAATACATCTAGCCTTATATAAATTGTCCCTATATTAAGGAGGAAATGGGCCAGGTCTGACAATTTACAAAGTTGTTAGTTGGTTGTTCACAGTCTATATTTTATAACTTTTTGTGTTTGAAGCTGTCGTGAGAACATACTACCTGGTTTCGCATCGAGATGGCGACCCTGTCGTAGATATCACAATGTTATAATAGGTGATGCTTATTAGTAAGCAGTTTAGAATTCTTGATCCTCTGATGACGTTAACCTTGTTAGTGAAACGAACGTCTTTAAAAAGATGTGCTATGGTCACTTGGGTTCTCTAAGTGTACTTATGTGTTACCAGGTATTGAGAACGCTCGTTCGCAAACATTAAGGCAATTTGCTGTCCATTCTGGATTCCCTGAACTTGGTTGTATATATATAAGGTGCGGAATTTGTCAAGCCCAAACTGGATGCTAATATTTCTAGAAAACCCTTCGATTTTAAGGAGTTGTTCCAGATGATTCTTTGTGAAGGCCATCAGCTCGAGATCATCCATATACAGCGATGATTTAGCATCATTTGCCCCCTGTAATTGATTTTCATACCGGAGCCTTATCTGGTAGAGTTCAGGTGGTTTGATAGTGTGCTCAATACGGTATTATTATGTTTCTAGTTCTCCACAACTTTTAAAACTTTGTTGTTAAAAGTCGGCTGGCAGGGTTCTTGCTTAATAGTAACTATGCCATTTTTCCGAAATAACGTAGACCTCTCACGGGGGCATGCTACAGTGAGTTGATAACTAAATTACGCGAGAAAATTGCGGAAAACTCCATAAAAAACTGACTAAAGGTGTTATTTTTTGCAAGACAATGCCCCTGCTCACTAGTCGTTGATTCCACTGACAACAACTAATACCATTCGTTTTAAATTGGTTGACTGACCGCCCCATCAGATTATTATTTATTCGCAAGCCACAAAAAACATTTACAAAATAAACCGCCTTAGAAGAGTGGGTTGAAGTCCAAGATAATTTTTAGCCGTTTGGAATTGCCTAATTAAAGTTCCGCTAAATGAGTAAGTCTTGGAGAGAATTATAAATAATATTTTGTTTTAAAAAATGAATGAATTTTTTATTTTAGGCTATTTAGACTATTTTCAATATATCCTCGTGCAATAGACACATTTTCAGCTCTTAGCTCAGTTTATCCCCTAGCGAAGCTAAATGTGTTAGCGAAGCGGTTGTCAGGTCTAAAAACGTTGTGTGGTGAAATGCTTTAACGAGAGTAGGCAAATAATTCCAAAATACCTGATGATTAATTTATACAAATTATTTTGTGCTGTTTTATCACTTTGGACAAATGTCAATTAGGCTTACGTGAATAGTGCTTGTTTGTACCTATTTATCTTAATGTTAAAATATATAAACAAATAAGTATTTCATTTGTTTACTTACCTTTATATTCAAGGCCTATAATTTTTTTGAAAACATTTAACTCTGTTTCCAAATCCATTCTGTACAAATAAATTGCCGTATTACTATTAGCAAGGTGACCTCTTATCATATTGTGGATTCCAACAGTAAAGAAAATGTCTGTTGTCAACTGAAACATACAACTTCATAGTTAAAGGTACTCCTTTCATTAAATGTTTACAAACAGGCTTTATTATTCACTCATAGATTGCCAAGTCTTTTGCGTCACAAAATTAAAGCAGGAATTACTTTTTCTCTTTTAGTGAATTTTCGGAAAAAATTTTATAAATGTATATATATATATATATATATATATATATATATATATATATATATATATATATATATATATATATATATACATATATATATATATATATATATATATATATATATATATATATATATATATATATATATATATATATATATATAAACATATAAAATTTTTAACGGACCTTGGTTTTGGGTTCTAGGGACCCAAATTCGCGCTCATCTGAAGAAATTGTTCCGGAAGCTTTTAATCGTGACCTCCCTTTTATCAAATTTTTCTTAATGAAAATTTGCTAATATAGAACTCTCATAACCCCCGACACACTTAATAAATTAAAATAAATAGTTTCAAGCTTTTAAAAACTGCTCTCATTCTTTATTGCGTATGCGTATGCAAGTAAAACAGCATATTAATAATTACTACATACTTGTAAGACTAGATGCATTCTCGCAACAATTAGAACCCTAGACTAGTGATGGGTCGTTATTTAACTATCTGTTATTTTTAAACGGTTGTCGAGCCGCAACGGTAACGAAAAGTTATTGATTTATAAAAAATAACAGGTACAAAATAACGCTTTTTACACTAAACTAGAATTCGGACTCGTATCTGTTTCAGTTCCACTGCAACTAAGTTCGATGAATAAACATCGGTTTTCATCGGCAACTGTTAAATTTAACTATTTAACGGGATGAATGGACATGAGACTGGGAATGATAAATATGTATGGGTATGCTATGCAGTATAGAGCGGACTTTACTTCATAACATATTACTTAACAGGTTACACGTTTTTTATACTAGTGTGCTCGTTCTCGCTCACAGCTTTGCGAATGTAGGATACTATCGATCGACTATCCAGTTCAAAATAACAGATAAATAACTGAAGCTGTTATTTTCAACGGTTATTATGAAATAACGTAAACGGCTTCAACTGTTAATAGAAAATATCGGTTTTGCACATCACTACCGTAGACCGCTAGACCGGTTTAGCTCTCATTAGAGCTCCTCAGTACGGCATACTAATTAGCAAAAATGCACCAAAAGTAATACGGCTATAGTATAGCCAGTCTTAAAATACTCAGTGAGTGGTGGACGTGCCGCCACCTAGTTGCGGAACCAAGTAGTATGTTGTCACACCAAAGTCGTGGTTTGAAACTTCAAAATTGGGAACATTTAGACAAGGAATCTGAAACACAGAGTGTTCTCCAAACTCTTAAGTTTCAGCTTCAAACGTCATTGTCCTTCATCTTATTTGCTATTAACCTAAGGTTTGTTGGCTAGGAAACCAGTTTTCTCGGAAACATGTGAAGTTTAGTTGCGGAAAAGTTTTGTACATTTTCAAACAATACAGTTATTTTGATAAAATATGCTACAGTGTTTCTACTTTATAGGTGGTGCCTGCTTGCATTATATATATATATATATATATATATATATATATATATATATATATATATATATATATATATATATGCTATTAAAAAAACAGTTTTATGAAAATTCACTTCCATAATGCATAATGCGTCCAGGCTTTTTAATATATTATTTATTGAAAACTGCATGCCACCAGTCTAAGCCATGAAGATACAGTGTAAAAAAATAACACATAATTCACAATAAATATAAAATAAATGTACACAAAAAAGTTGTTAATATCAAAACAACAACAATAATGAAAATAAAACAAACAAAATATCCTATACAAAGCCGAATAATGAAGTTTAATTGCTCTATGTTTGGAATATGTCAACAAACTGTACATAAGTTGTAGGTTGCGGCACATTGTATAAAGGGGAGACGATGCTGCGACCGTGTAGGTGCGGCCAGAGGAAAACCGAATAACGTGCCCCAGAGCAGTGTGTATCAGCAACTAGCCTCTGTGCTACTAATTCACAGTTATTGTTGCTGTTTTTTTTTTTTTTTTGGATACAGCAGGAGGAAATGCTCATGCAGACCCCATTCACGGCCCCGTAGGTGCCGTGGGTTATCGAGGTACTGTGAGACTGTACTCACCAAAACCCCCTCCCTGGGAGTACCGGACCTTAGTCCATACCTCCGTCGGAAAGATTTACACACAATGACTTTTTGGGTATGAATGTTTCCATTCTATTTTTGCCACGGGGGCGTTAGCGGGTAAGTATAAGCTTTTGGCGCTTATACTTATGTGGAAGTTGCTCGTCGTAGTCGGTAGCACTACGGAGAAGAGCATTTGGGTGAGAAGCGGCTTTTGTGAACTGAGTTGTTGATAGTTGAGTTATAAACTCACGTATCGAACGCATTTCCAGATCAGCGTGAATCACACTGTTTCGGACAAACCATGGCGCTCCGGTAACCATTCTCAGAATTTTGTTCTGGATGATATGGAGGGTCTTGATGTGTGTTGCGGCCGCGGTGGCCCATGCAGTTGATGCATAGGTCAAAGCTGGCCGGATAATGACTTTGTACCTGAGAAACTTATTGTTCATGGACAATTTGGAATTTCTATTTAGAAGTGGGAACAGCTTCGAGATGAACATCGAGGCATTTTTTCGGGCGTGATCGACATGGGGGCGCCAGGTTAAGTGTTTGTCGAGGAAAATCCCGAGGTATTTGGCGGAATCTTGCCAGGGAATTAGACGGTTGTCTAATGAAACGTGTTCGTGAGGTGTGTGTCTCCTCTTGGTAAATAGGACAGCTGAACATTTATCGGGGTTTATAGCTAGAAGGGATTTCCTATACCATGATTACAGCTCGACTACGGCTGTCTGAAGTCGTTCGGTTATTATCCTCGGCTGAGTGGAGCTGCTGAGGATAGTAGTGTCGTCTGCGTACAGTGCGTATGTCACGTTTAGGGGGGCTGTCGGAATGTCTGCGACAAATATATTGTACAGCAGAGGGGAGATAGCAGAACTCTGCGGGAGACCAGCAGTGGCTGGGTACGTTCTAGATCTGGCTCCCAGATGTTTGACCTGGTACTTCCTCTGTTGTAGGTATGACCTGATTAGCAGAATCAGAGGGAGAGGATAATTAAATGATAGAAGTTTGATTATGAGGCCCGCATGCCAAACCCTATCGAAGGCTTGAGCAATGTCAAGAAATATTGCACCAGTTAACTTGTTTTTATTAAATCCTTCGGTGATGTTTTCCACCACACAAAGGACTTGGTCTGTGGTGGAGTGCTGGTGTCTAAAACCGAATTGCTCATCCGGGAGGATATGATTTTCTGAGGTGAAAGAAGCTAGCCTTTTCTGAATCAGTTTTTCGGCGATTTTGCCGATGACTGGTAGCAGGCTAATGGGCATGTAGTTCTGAGGGAACAGCGGATCTTTGCTGGGTTTCGGGATGTTGATAATATTGGCAAGTTTCCACATGGAAGGAAAATGTTGAAATCGCAGCATGGCATTCATAATCGTAACTAGGAATACCACGGCTTTGCGGGGGAGGTTTTTCAGGGCTACGTTGGAGATTCCATCGTATCCCAGAGCTTTCCTATTTTTTAATGATTTGATTATTTGGGAAACTTCTTCGAAAGTTGTAGGCTCGATAGTTGTGTGGCTCGAAGCGCACTCCTGACGTAGCGGTGCGTTCTTGCTACGTGCGACAGATCAACGTTGTTATAATTCGGGCTGAATTGCAACTCCAGATGATATGCGAATGCAGTAGCTTTCTCCGCATCCGTGTATACGACACCGTTACGGCCGTGAAGCGGGGATATCGTAAGTTTATTGTTGCTGTTGACAACCTAATGCAGAAGTACAACTGAATGAAACTGCCGCCGGCGCTCAAGAGATGACGCATCAAATATCTCAAGAAGTAGACTATGTGGGTACCCAATAGCCGAATACGAGCCACCAAGTTTAAATTACAAATATTTAAGAATTCCTCTTTGAATTTTTTCCAGTTCCTGATTATGACTCTTATACAAAGGTGACCAAATAACTGAAGCATATTCAAGATGCGTACGAACAAACATGTTACATAATCTTAGCAAAACCGCATATGAAAAGTCCCAATCATTACTAATGATGTATCCAAGCGTCCCACAAGATTTTGATGGTTAAAAGAAAACTGGCGGTCACAAACGGCAATCAAGTCTTTGACAGTATCTGATCTTGTTAATACTTCTCCGTTAATAATATAGGGATATATAACGGGATCCTTTATATGGTCATGACATCATAGGCCATTTGGGCACATTAAAGTTGAGACGGTTTAGCTCACACCAATCAGCCAAAATGTCTTCAAGTTCTTCTGCAAATGACAGCAGTCTTCCCAACATGAAATTTTGTGGAACAGCTTTAGATCATCGGCATATAAAGATGATTAATGGAAACGTAATAGGTGCTGCCCTCTCCAAACATGTTAAAAAACAAGGGACCCAAAATGAATCCCTGTGGTACCCCAAAGGAAGCACTAAACATTGCAGACCTAAGAGAGTTTGTCAAGGTAATCAATTTTAGTGCAATATTGAAACCAGTCAGTTTATGCAAGAGCCGCCTATAATTAGCATGGTCAAATGCCTTGGAAAAGTCCTTATAGACGACATCAACCTGTGAACTTAATTTAATTAGTAGTTATTGCTACCAGACAACTTTATCAGTCTAATACGTAAGCCTGGATCTTTTATACAAAACTTTTATCGCATTGCAACGGTACGCTATCACTAAATATACTCAAAATATCTGAAGATAACGTCTGTTTCTAAATATTTGGTAGTTATAATAACTTACATCTAAAAATATATCTAAGTTGTCCAAACTAGGCTCTTCATTGCCATAATAAAAATTTTTGATCTTTTGTGCTACTGCTTTTGAAATATTGGATCTCTTGCAGAGTTTCAGTTCGAAGGGAATCGCGTATTCAAAATCCTTTATAATCTGTATTTTTCCTCTATTCGCCATCGCTGATAGTAGTCCTTCTCTATCATTATAACCCACTATAATGGGAACCTTGTTATAGTTTCCTGATCTGATGATATTAAATGGCGAATCTGGCAAGAATGCATCATCATGTGATGATTTTTCAACAACAGGTCCAACTATTCTTATTCTGCTGGCAATTAATCGCTGAAACAGAAACAATTAATAATGAAGAAGAGTTAATAGTTTTTAACATAAACTAAAATCTACGTTACATACATGCTGGTACAACAATGCGTTAAAGTTCAATATCTCCTTTATTATTCAAATAAAAAAAATTTTGGAACAAAACTTGCAGGTACTAACGTTTGCTAACAAACTAAAATTATTTTTGCATTTACAGGCTGTTTCATAAGTTAGATAAAACCCAAAATTAACTTTCTTTAACTGGTCATCATCATCATCAATCAGCCCTCTGCGTCCACTGGTGGACATAGGCCTCCCGTAGTTGAGTCCATTTTTTCTGTCTTGAGCGCTACGAATCCAGTTTTTTGTATTTTTTGTAATGTCGTCTGTCCAGCGAGTTGGTGGTCTTCCTCCGTTTCTTTTATCGGATCTGGGTCTCCATTCAAGTAATCGTTTTGTCCACCTGTCATCTTGCATGGGAGCCACATGTCTTGTCCACTTCCACTTGAGTTTTGCCACATGTACGACCACATCAGTCACGCCTGTTCTTCTGCGTAATTCTTCATTTCTAATCTGGTCACGTAACGAAACGCCAAGCATCGACCTCTCCATTTTGCGCTGTGTAACTTTTAGTTTCTTAGCAGAAGCGTTAGTAAGGGTTAGTGTTTCGGAACCGTAGGTCATAACCGGTAGAACACATTGGTTGAAAACTTTTCAAGCATATCGAAAGGTGGCTTCTGAAAACGCCTCTAAATTTGCCGTAAGCAGCCCAGGAGAGTATAACCCTTCTGTTTATCTCGCATGTTTGGTTGGTTTTGGATATGCTTATCTCATGGCCCAAATATGTGTATTTGTCTACCCATTCTACTTCGGAGTTTTCAATAATTAGGTTGTTACTACGGACGAGGTTTGTCATAAATTTTGTAGTTCATTTTCAGACCTACTGTTGCACAGACCTCCTGAAGTTCCTGTAGCATCACTCTAATATCTTCCAAGTTGTCTGCAAACCGCAAGTTTGATAGACTTTGGCCGTCTATTCTTAGAACTTTTTGGTCCCAATCTAGCTTCTTGAACACATACTCCAGGACAGTGATAAACAGTTTTGGAGACATTGTATCTCCCTGGCGTACTCCTCTCCCAATTTTTATATAATTCGTGTTTTCATGTAGTTTTACCACAAGAGTAGCATTTATATATATATATATATATATATATATATATATATATATATATATATATATATATATATATATATATATATATATATATATATATATATATATATATATATAGTAGATTAGTTTGGTGTAGCGATAGTCAATACGGCATGCTTCCAGGGACTACAACACTACGTCCAGCTCCACAGTGTCGAAAGCATTATGGAAGTCCACACAAGCAAGGACAAGTGGTCTGCCATATTCGATGGTCTTTTCAATCACTGTTTTAAAGCTTTGAAGATGATCATTGGTTCCAAACCCACTTCTAAACCCGGCCTGTTCTACTGGCTGGATAAAGTCCAACTTCTTTTCAAGTCGTGTGGTAATTATTCTAGTAAATAATTTGTAGAGGTGGCTAAGTAGCCTTATCGGTCGTTAATTTTCTAGGTTCGAGATGTCTCCTTTCTCGTGGATCAGTATTACGATGGTGTTGTGCCACTTTTCTGGTATCGTACTATTGAAGAGACAAAGGTTGAAAAGAGATTTGATTTTTTGGAGCAAGCAAGGACCACCAATCTTTATCGCATCGGAAACCACGCAGTCTTCTCCGGGAGATTTTTGATTTTTCATCTTTTTTAGGGTTACTTTAATCTGGTACACCTGTATATTGTTTGATTTTTAATTCCTCTCGTTTTGCCGACTCACCCACTGTATAGTTGTTGGGGTCTATACAGAGTCGTTCAAAAGTTATTGCCACTTTTATAAAACATAAGAGGCACATTTGACGGTGTGTACCTTCATTAATATATCAGCATCTAACACTTTATCATGCAAAAAATCTGAAAACGTGTTATCTTTTGAACTTCAATCAATACAGAAAGAATTCCTTAGAAAAAAGTATACAGAGTGAGTAAAAACACTGGAGTCAAGTTCTCTCGAGCTATTCAAATGAACATCCTGTATATTATATTCAATTTCGATACAGCAACAAATGTTCTTTCAATTTCATGATTCCCTATACTTAAAACCAGTATTTACTGAGATATTATGTGTTTTGGTTAAGAAAAAAAGTACATTTATACACAGGAACTGATTAGTGTATTATTTTTGAAACACCTGTATACAGTTTCCTATCTAGACTCACGGTTTGAATGTTAATCGTCTGTTGGGGCATATGAAGAATTATATTAAGATTTACGGTCACTACTTCCCAAAACCTAGTACTTAATCCGACCTCGTTTTATTATTTCGGAAAATCTGCAGATGTCGGTTTGTTTCAACTGTGGCATATTCCTTATAGAATGTATTGTTACCAATATACAAAAGCATGGAGAAAAATATTCCTCATATAAAAATATAATTAGAAAAGAAAAGTTTAATGGAAAAATTTAACAAGTATAAATTAAAAACTATTCGATTTAGTGATATTGAAATAAAACATGAAGCTGAGATTTGAATGTATCAAACCACGAAAAATTGTGATAGCAATGATATAACAACTACACAGAAATAGTGAAAACTAGTTAACAAAGTGTTCGAAATGACCACCAGTTTGCTCAGCACATCAGTTCAAGCGAGTTTCAAAAGAATAGTTAGCGCCCCGTAATACACTTAAATTAATATTATCAAATACACCATGGATTCCTGCCTTCATATCTTCTTTTGTCGACGATTGTGTCTGACAAAATATTTTACATAACCCCACGAAAAGAAGTCCATTTTTGTTACATCAGGAGACCTAGGCGGCCATGCATTCGGCCCTCCTCTCCCAATCCAGAGTACTGGAAAATTGGTTAAGAAAAGCCGGAATATCAGCTGTATGAGGAACTGCGGTACCGTCATGCATAAACCACATATGATCACGTATGCTAACAGGCAATTTCTTATTATTCAAATACCAGAAAATAACTATTCGATAGTTTGAGCGAATGTTTGAGAAGTCAAGACATTGTTTATTTTGCATAGTGGTCCAAGGTCTTTTCTTAGAAATTGAAGATATCGCTGTGCAGTGAGCCGTTCTTCAAAGAAATGCGGACCGATGACAAAATTTCCAATAATTTCATACCAGATGCTAAGAGACCACCTATTTTGATTAGTCGTGTGAGCAAAGTGAGGGTTTTCAGTAGAATAGTAGTGAAAGTTATGTCTGCTGACATGTCTGTTCTAATGTAATGTTGCTTCATCAGTGAGCAACACAAAGTTGAAGAATATTGTATCTCTTTGTATTTGTTGCTGTGCCCAGTGACAAAATGATAGTCGCCTTTGATGATCGTCATTGTACAGTTCTTGGAGGAGTTGAATATGGTATGGGTAAAATTTGTTATTACGTGAAATTCGTAAAACAAAGGCCTTACTGATATCAATTTCCCTTGCTATTTCCCTTGAGCTGATATGATGGTCTTCTATCACTTTCAAATTTACTATCAACTCTTTCTCTTTGTGCAGAACAGGCTTGGTTCTCTCAGTCTTCTTGTATCCTGTGTTTCCAGTTTCGTCAAAATATCGCATCAGTCTTTGAAAAGCGCTTCTGTGCGGTTGCCTTCTATTGGGGTATTTCTTATGATAGATTCTTGTCGCCAATAAACAGTTTTTGTTACTTGCTCCTAACACATAAATCATATCAATCATTTCTTGTCGAGATAAATTCATTTTAGCGTTTCTTATTATTCAAATACCAGAAAATAACTATTCGATAGTTTGAGCGAATGTTTGAGAAGTCAAGACATTGTTTATTTTGCATAGTTACGATATAATACATTAACTTGCTCCTGTGTATAAATGTAATTTTTTCTTTAAAAAAACACCCAATATCTCAGTAAATACTGGTTTTAGGTATAGGGATTGCAAAAGACAACTGATCTATGGACAGCCTAGATCAAAATATAAAACGTCACCCTACCAATTGCTGTGCAGACTAATTCAAGGCACAGTGATTTTTGAATGGGTGGTGTAGAAAAGACAAAGACGAGCTCTAAGGGAAAAATAGGGCATACTTCATTAAAATGAAAGAACATTGCTGATGTATCGAACTTGATTATAATATACAGGGTGTTCCGCATTTGAATTTCTCGAGAGAACTTGACTCCTGTGTTTTTACTCACCCTGTACACTGTTTTCAAAGAATTTTTTCTGTATTGATTACAGTTGAAAGAAGAACACCTTTTCAGATTTTTTGAATGATAGAGTCTTGCATGCCGACATATCACTGAACATACAGACCGTCAAATGTGCCTCTCATATTTTAGAAGAGTGGCCATAACTTATGAGAGATTCTGTATAGACCCCAATAACTATACACTGGATGAATCGGTAAAACAAGAGGAAGTCAAAAACGAAACAAGATAGGTACAGGCTGTACCATTTAAAAAAAATGAAGTTTGGGTTGTATCTAACTTATCAAACACCCTGTATATGCAAAAATTTCAGTTAGTAGCTAATGTTAGTATTTAAAACTTTTGTTCATTTTTTAGCGATTTTTTTTTAATTCGCAAACGAGGAGATCTGTGTTTATATATATATATATATATATATATATATATATATATATATATATATATATATATATATATATATATATATATATATATATATAATTTTGTGTTTTCCTTCTAAAAAAATTTATATTTCGGGAAATAATACAGTAAGGGCAACCAAATTTAATACGCGTGTTTGTATTATAAAGAGTTAACTCTGTACCAAAACTTAGGTCTCCATCTTTAAAGACAAAGAAGTTATGTGCAGTTAAAGAGACAAATTTTGGAGTTTTCCTCAAAACGTCAAACTCTCAATTTTAAACGTCAAAATGGGCAATGTTTAGGCAAAGAACGTGAAACAAATACCGATTGTGAAAAGAAAATGTTGCAAGAAGGGTGTTCTGCAAAGCCTTATGTTTCAGATTCAACCGTCATTGCCCTTCAATTTACTAAAATATTTACAAAATATGCATTTCAAACAGACCCTTTCTTTGATGCTTTGGCTGTCAGTTTAGTTAAGTTGGTGCCTTTTTGGATATTTATTTGCAGTTTTAGTGGAGTTTATGGTTTAGCGGTCTATAATTCTTTTAAGTTGATTTTCGTTGAACAAATGTTAATGCATTTTTGCATTTTTTATCGAATTATGATGCGGTTGTAAGAAAAAAATGTGACCGCAGTGAATGCGTTTTGGTAGCGAATTTTCGGTAAATTTGCAGTTTAGCTCCCGAACGCATTTCAAAAAACTGTTTTCAGAAACCTGTCTAGGGTCTCCCCTGGATTCACAAACCCCAAGAAAAATTTCTTGTTCACACCCCCAAGGAAGTTACAGGACCAGGAGTGAGTAGGGGTGCATAATTTTTTTTAAGCTAATTTTCGTAGAACAAATTCGTTAATGCATTTTTGCATTTTTTATCGAAATATGATGCGTTTGTAAGAAAAAAATCTGGACGCGGTAAGTGCGTTTTGGTAGCGAATTTTCGGTAAATTTGCAGTTTAGCTCCTGAACGCTTTTCAAAAAAATGTCTTGTTCACACCATCCCAAGGAATTTACAGGACCAGGAGTGAGTAGGGGTGTATAATTTTTTTTAGCTAATTTTCGTTGAACAAATTTGTTAATGCATTTTTGCATTTTTTATCGAAATATGATGCGTTTGTAAGAAAAAAATTTGGACGCAGTAAGTGCGTTTCGGTAGCGAATTTTCGGTAAATTTGCAGTTTAGCTCCCGAACGCTTTTCAAAAACCTGTTGTCAGAAACCTGCCTAGACCTGCATAAACCACAAGAAAAACTTCTTCTTCATACCCCCCAAGGAAGTCACGTGACCTTGGGCAAATAGGGGTGCTGTGCGGGGTAGGCAGGGTTTAATGGGGATATGACTTCAAATAGAGAGCTTTCAAGCAGTTTTGTATATTTTCAAACCATAAGTAATTTTGATAAAATATAGTACATTGTTTCTACTACATAGGCTATACCGATAATCAGATTGATGACTGCTCGCATTTGCTATTAAAACATTTTTATGGAAATTCACTTCCATAACACATTTGCTGCATCCAGATTTTTTAAAAATGTTTATATATTTTCAAACAATAAAGTTATTTCGATGAAATATGGTACATTGTTTCTACTATATAGGCAACCAAGTTTGATGCCTGCTTTCATCAAAGAAATACATTTGCTATTAAAAATATTTTAAAGAAAATTCGCTACCATAACGCAATTGCTGCGTCCAGAGATTTTTTACTATTGAATAATAAAGGAGATATTGAACTTGAACGCACTTAATTGACCACCCGTACATATACAAAATAAAGTGTTACATACAGGTTGTCCATAAGGAAGACCCAATAGATTTAATCAGAAGTAATTAGATTGGTGCCTCGAAAATTTTCAGTCATCGGTTACACACTGTGGACCGCAGTTATGGAGCGTCATAATTCGAACAGATATGTTTTTTATGAAAAACGCTCGGACACGTCAACTAAATCACACATTTCTTTTGTTTCACGCCTTATGGTATTAGTTTGTAATTTTTCCCTCCACCCCTAGTTGATTTTTTAAATAGCAACGTCATGATTTGTTAACGAAAATTCAAAGAGCATTTTGTTAGCGAATTTTTCGTAAAACTCGTAAAACAGAGGCCTTACTGATATCAATTTCCCTTGATATTTTTCGTGACTTGATATGAGGGTCTTCTATCACTTTCAAATTTACTATCAACTCTTTCTCTTCGTTCAAAACAGGCTTGGTACTCTTAGTCTTCTGATCTCTACGTTAAAAGAAGAAAGAAAGTTATAGGCATTTAGAGAAAAAATAATTGGGTGCCACTGGTGATCAGAGGAAAGCAGAAGAACAAAATATTTTGTGTGATTAACAAAACTAATCGAATATTACATACAACGGTTAAGTTCTGTTGGCGGGAAAAGGTCAAGAAGTAGCAGAAATTTTTTTTTGAAAATTTTAATTTTTTTTTCTGGAAACGTCAAAGTCGCGATTTAAAACGTCAAAATTTGCAATTTAAGACAACGAATTTGAAGCAAATACGAATTTAGTCGAACAAACGTCGTAATAAGTGTGTTTTACAAAGCCTTAACCATCATTGACCTTTTTTTTACTAAAATATTTTCGGAAAATCCATTTCAATAGACCCTCTTTCTCATGCTTTGGCAGTAGCTTCCGTTATAGAGTTAATGGTTTATTAGTCTATATTTTAGCAAATTTTCGTAGAAAAAATTCGTTATTAAGAAGACCGCGACTTATGAATTTTAAAAAGATTTCCTCAAATAAGCGCGAACTAGAACCCCTGAAACTTATATACGGGGTTTCAGTTTTGTCTGTTTACACATATACAGGGTGACGTATTTCTACGGTAAAGCTCAATATATCCGTTATTATACAAGATATGAGAAAAAAGTATATAAGTTAATTATAGGGTGTCTCGAGCTGCATCTTATAAACCTATTTTGACAATCACAGGCTGGCCCATAAGTCGTTGGTGATACACGCTTTATTTTTTTAATAGAACACCTCTTATGTTATTGCATTTTTTGTGTTTTCCATCAAATTATAATGCATGTGTCTAAGGAAAAAATAATTTATATCGTTCATTTTTGAGTCATTTCAGTTGTTTTGCAACTTTTAACATTTTTGGCATATATTTCAAACACATATCACAAATTGTGATACGTTGTTTTTAGTGAATTTTCTTTAAAAAAATTCACTAACGAGGAGATCGCGACTTTTGAATTTAAAAAAAAATTCTTTAAATGAGCGCTATTTAGGACCCCTGGAATCCAAATTCGAGGTCAATTTCAGACTTTATAAGTTCGTTAGCCATGGAAATAGGCCTAGTTTTTCATGAAAAATTATGTGTTTTCTTTCGGAAAATTTTTATATCTCCGTAAATAACAAAGCTATGGTAATTAAATCTGGCGCGCTGGTTTATGCCATAAAAATAAAGCCATGTACCAAAATTTGGATCCCTACGTTAAAAGCCAAAGAAGTTATAAGCATTATAGTTTTTCTTCTTAAAACGTCAAAAAGTCGCAATTCAAAACGTCAAAATTGACATGTTCTAAATAAAGAACTTGATACTAACATTACGGGCGATGTAGCAGACATTTTGTAGCAGTGTGTTCTATAAAGCCTTAAGTTTCAGCTTCAGCTGCCATTATCCTTCATTTTACTTAAATATTTTCAGAAAATTAATTTCAAATAGACCCTTTTCCTGATGATTTAGCTGTGGTTACAACTATAGGGTTATAATACATGAAGAAAAACATGGTACCTACCCCTTGTTAAGCACATTGCGCGCACGAAGCAGTGTGAGATTTGGCATAGTTAAAATGCATATAAACAAGGAGAGCAGATAGATAAAATGTATGTATATTATGTGATTAATAGATTAAACATTGCTTTCTTCTAATTAGACGAACGTCTCGCGACAGTAAAAACTTTAATGAGTTTTTTGTCGTTTTAACGAAATAAAAGACCTCCCTGACTGTGCTGTGTACACACAATCCTCCCAACTTACCTTCCTGACCTGCCCTGACATCAGTTTGCCTAATCAAATGCTAAAAGAAGTTAAAAGTGAAAGGAAAAGTTCATTATGCTCACGTAACCTTGATATATGGCAGGGTTGATTTTCCTTCTCCTTTTAGCTTTTAGTTAGGCAAACTGCAGTCAGGGCAGGTCAGAAAAGTCAGTTGGTAGCATTTTTTGTAACATCACGTTAGGGAGGTCTTTTGTTTCGTTAAAACAACAAAAAACTCATCCAGGCTATTACTGTCGCGAGACGCTCGGCTAATTTGACCACAGGATTGATTCCCAGTGTGACGGGTAATATATTCGTCAATGTAAAACACATATTACTCTATGGTCGAAAATGTGTATGTATACGGATGGGTTCATACGTTAATACTCAATACTAAACTTCAGTTTTAGGAATTTTCTTGAAAAAGGAGATCCGGACTTTTGAATTTTAAAAAAATTTCTTTAAATGAGCGCTAATTAGGCCCCCTAGAACACATATATAAACATATAAAATCGAATCTGATCCCGGATATGTGTTCTATGGAGCCTAATTAGCGCTTATTTGAAGAAATTTTTTCAAAATTCAAACGTCGGGATCTCCTCATTAGTAAATTTTAAAAAAATTCACTTAAAATGACAGCTTCTAGTATAACATTTAGTACTGTCTAGCTATAAAGCACACCATCAAGGTAGCGCTAGAAACATATTATAAAATAATATTTTAATACACATTTTACACCTAAAATTGACTATGTTTAAATTGCTACTTACGTCGTTTTGTTTCACTTGTGCTTTGATAATTTCATGGGTGCTTATGTTTTGCAACACATTTAATATTTTTGCTTCGTTGCGAGTTTGAAGTCCCAGCGACTTTGATAACCATTCGACACCAACGGATCCCAAAGCCCATGGATTTAAAGCACATCCACTTTGCATTATGGCTTTGTGAAACAAACCTGAAATATTCCAAACTTAAGCTTTTCTCACGAATATTTTTTATTGCCCGTGGATTTTCAACCAATGCAAACTTGAACATGCACTTAAAATTTAAAATACCACAGAACGCTTGGAAAAACCACACAAGATATGTTATATTAAGCTCAGTCTCACGAAAACGAGTAACCAAACCGTGTTAGAGCTTAACAAATTATGGCTTGTAGAGTCTTACAAAGTGTTTTCTTGTTCTTTAGATAAATAAGGTAGGCAAGTAAAAATTCACTTTCTCCGTTACTGAAAGTAAATTAAAATTAACGTGATATCGTTTGGTCACGTAGAAGGCACAGATAATAAATATAATGTAAATTAAAATGAAAAAAAAAACATATGGATAGCTAAAGAGGTCGTAGAATGTCCAAGAAAGTTGGTTTGGATGTTGTTGGTGACATATTAGTGGAAGAAGATATAAGAAGTAACAGCATAGCGTGTACGAGATGTAGGAATGTGGACGAAGAGGCTTTTTTCTCATAGCGTAGGTGAATGCTTTTTAAGCAGGCCGGTGGCTGGCGCTTCCGCGATTTGACACCACCGGTACTGTGGTCACTCACCTTCCCTCCAGGTCGAGACTACCCACGAAACACCCTCTTGACAGCTAAAGACGTGGCGGAAACCACTCGCTGGCATTGCTCCACCACGTCCCTAATTCTGATTGTTCTCAAAACTTCTCCATCCTGTCTTCATCCTCCTTTGACTCCATTATTTCTACGATCCTTCTCTCCACAGTATTTTACACCCTTTCACTTCCCGGCATATGCTCCACATTATCTGCTGTTAAATCGCTGCCAATCTCTTTATACATTTGTTCTTCTTATTTGCGACCATGTTTCGCGCTCAAAGGCCGTATGTTCTGGCGTATCTCTATTACCACAATACGTACATTCCTCTTTGTCGATTATTTTCATTTTACTCAGGTAAGACCTCAAACGCCCATGACCTGACAGAAATTGGGCAGAATAATAACCCACCTACCCATGCTGTCTCGATATCCATATGTGTATGTGTGGAATGAGTCACTGGGATGTTGACATTTCCTCTTTCCCTGCCACTTCAGCATTGTTTCGGTTCTTACCTTCTTTTTTCTTCTCTTCTATTTTCGTGTATATAATAAGTTACCTCTCTTGCCAATAAGTGTATAGGGATCGTTCCTACAATAACCTGTATTGCTTTCGTTGCCACTGTTCTATGTGCACTTGCTATTTTGATG
>OZ023264.1:144546950-144744450 GCA_964006375.1 Tillus elongatus | reverse complement strand
TTGCATAAAGGCTGGAATTAATAGTACTAAGAGCAACTTTTAGCAAAAAAAAACATAGCTTAAATCGTCTGCGTTATGACAGTCTCCATACCAGATCTACTACGATACCACTGTTATTATTTTTAGAACGTCTGCCCTTATGAGGCAGACGCTGATAATAGAGACAAGACTATGAGTTAGAACAAGCGATATATAGGGAAAAGTACAATTTTCTTGTATTTTAGATAAAGAAGAGCATAAATTTTCGTATTGTGCGTTTTCTTAAATAAGCATATGCCAAAAACACTTACCTTTCGCCAGTGGCGATAGAATTAGATAATGCACAGAAGATGCTCCTGCACTTTCCCCAAATATGGTGACGTTTCTTGGATCACCTCCAAAGACATGTATATTATATTGTACCCATTTTAGTGCCATTACCATATCTTTTAGACCAGCGTTTCCTGGTACGCCCAGAGAAGGATCATGCAAACTTAGAAACCCTAATTTAAAAAAATATACGCTGCTTTATTTAAGACTCTTCGAAAATACACTATCATTACCTAGAACTCCCAGTCTATAATTAAAAGTTACTAAAACTATATCTTGTGCTACAAGAAATTCTGGACCATACATGTATGTGTTGCTGGAACCTGAAGTATAACCACCTCCATGAATAAATACCATGACTGCTTTTTGTTGGCCTTTATTTTCATCTGTTGGTAGCTGTATGCAATTTTAAAAAGTTTTTTCCTTAGGAAAAATTTTAATATTCGGAGCTTACAACATGTAAAAATTATTACATTAAATAAACAGTAATATATTTTATCCACCAAAAGATTACAGCTTGGCCAGAAAAGAAATATATATATATATATATATATATATATATATATATATATATATATATATATATATATATATATATATATATATATATATATATATAGCTAAAAAAATGCCTATGATGATGCTGTGATTTTTCCTTACACTTTTTTTAAGGTTTATTTAATTTATTCTGCCTGTTTTTAGTTTTGCTTATAAATTTTGTAATAATAACCATATACAGTGTGGATGTGTTCTTTCCCCTTATTATTTAATCTCTTTTCAAAAGCCATCATGAGAAGGCATTACAAGAGGAAAGAGCTCTAGTGCTGGTTAACGGGATACCTATTTCAAACATTAGGTACGCAGGCGACACGGGGTTATTGGCCGAATATGCCAGCGACTTAGAAAGAATAGCACAAAAATACATGACGTCAGTATTCAATATGGTTTAAACATGAATCTAAGCAAAACGAAATTCCCCGTTTTTACCAAAACCCCAAACCTTAACATACAACTGATAGTGATCAACCAGAGCATAGAACAAGTGTACTAATATAAATATCTGTGGACATTAACTAATAGCAATAACGACTATTCTAAAGAACTAAGGCAATAATCGAAAACACACGCAGCGCCTTTATAAATATGAAACAGTTCTTCTGCAACACAGCTTTAAACAACGATCCCAAAATGCGTATGCTGAGAGTTACATGAGAAAGATAGAGGCCTTTGAGATGTGGCTGTACAGAAGAATGTTGAGAATATCCTAGGTCGATACAGTTACAAACGGGGAAGTTTTTCAAAGACTCTCAAAAGAAACAGAACTAAACACTGAAATAAAATCTAGGAAACAACAATACCTTGGGTATATCATGAAAGGGACGAGATACCAAATACTGCAAATAATCATACAGGGGAAAATCAGCAATCTAAGAGAGTGGTTTACCTGTTCATTAAACCATCTTCTCACAGCACCTCTGCAAAAGCAGCTTCCACTGCAAATGCAGCTCCCTCCATAGACCTCTCCAACGCACTGTCCCTCATTACCTCGATCAATTTCACACAGCTAAAATTGATCGCGGGGAAAGTCCAGAACCTTCTCCAACCAAAAATCGTGTCAATCTTCCAGAAGTAAATGTCTTCTAGAAGAAAGCCACAATCCTTGCAGGTTGCACCCTGAAATGCAAATGGACTAGCGTGCAAAAGAAATGAGCTCCAAGAATTCGCCCAACGCTTAAAACTGGACGTTATTCTACTCCAGGAAACCAACATGCGTCTCCTAACCAATTCGAAACTTTCCAACCATACATTGTACCGCAATCGCCGCGCGAATTCCAGAGCTGTCGGCACGCCAGTGTATGTTAAAACAAATATTGATCATCACACTCTCAGTACGCCAGCACTGCAGAACGTCGAGAATACACAAAGCGTAGTCAACACGATGTTTGCAGACACAATAAGGCTCGTTTGTTCCTATAATCGTTCACAAAAGAGAATTATAGACACCGACCTAGACCTCTTATTCGATACCAACCAATCCATAATAATGGCTGGCGATTTAAATTCCAAACACACTAATTGGCATTCTCGTAATGTCAGTTTAAATGGGAGAATCTTCCAATCCTATTTGGACAACCATGCAAACTGCACACACACTTCGGCAGTGTGGGTCGGCCCGACGTGCTCGATATAGTAATCATGTCGAACACCACCCTTATTCATGAAATAACAACCATAACCATAACCGAGTTATTTTGCAGCTTGGATATGACATTGACGAACCCGACTTCCAAAGGAAAAAGGTACTGTGTCCAGTTTTCACAGAACACCTTAAAAATACCCTTGGCAATATTCCGGTTATTTGCAGGATCCCCAAACTCGAGGGTGCAGTGGATAATCTACAGTCCAAAATCCAATGTTCTGTCGAACACGCATAAAGGACGTACCTCGCCCCAAGCAATCTGCCTCTATTTCCGTGCAGTATCAAAGAAATGATACTAGAAAAGAATCGCGTGCGTAGACTAGCTTAACGCACCGGAAACCCCACCGACAAACGAGATGCAAACACACTCATCCAACAAGTACGATCCTCCGTACAAGAGCTCCGCAACCACTGTTGGGGGAAATACCTGCAAGCCCTGTCCGCCCAAGACAATTCCATCTGGCAAATGGAACAGCCCTTCGCTCCCAAAAACTTGCGATGTCCCCACTTCATGGCCGAAACGGCATCGTATACATGGATGTGGATAAAACAGGTGCATTCGCGGATCATCTGGAGTTGCAGTTCAGACCGAATTGTAACAACGTTGATCTGTGGCACGTCCCAAGAACACATCGTTGTGTTAGGAGTGCGCTTCGCGCCACCCCAAAACACTAAAAAATAGAAAAGCTCCGGGATACGATGGAATCTCCAGCGTAGCTCTGAAAAATCTCCCTCGCAAAGCAGTGGTATTCATAGTTACGATTATGAATGCCATGCTGCGATTTTAACATTTTTCCTCCATGTGGAAACTTGGCGATATTATCAATATCCCAAAACCCAGCAAAGATCCGCTGTTTCCCCAGAACTACAGGCTCATTAGCCTACTCCTAGTCATCGTCAAAAAAATAATTCAGAAAAGGCTAGCCTCATTCACCTCTGAGAACCATATCCTTCCTGACGAGCAATTTGGTTTCAGACACCAGCACTCCACCACAGACCAAGTTAGTGTGGTGGAAAACATGACCGAGGGATTCAACAAAAACAAGTCAACTGGTGCAATATTTTTCGACATTGCTCAAGCCTTGGACAGGGTTTGGCATGCGGGCCTCCTAAACAAACTTCTATCATTTAATTATCATCTCCCTCTGAATCCACTAATCAGGCGATACCTCTAACAGAGGAAGTTGCAGGTCATACATCTGCGAACCAGATCTAGAACCTACTCAGCCACGGCTGACTCCCCGCAGTTTTAAGCTATCTCCCCTCTGCTGTACAATATATTGTACATATTCTCGCAGACATACCGACACCGCCCCTAAACGTGACATACGCACAGTATACAGACGACACTATCATCCTCAGCAACTCCACTCAGTCGAGGATAATAACCGAACATTTAATTATCATCTCCCTCTGATTCTGCTAATCAGACGATACCTGTGACAGAGGA
Organism: Tillus elongatus; assembly: GCA_964006375.1. Classification (NCBI taxonomy): domain Eukaryota; kingdom Metazoa; phylum Arthropoda; class Insecta; order Coleoptera; family Cleridae; genus Tillus; species Tillus elongatus. The sequence continues at coordinate 144,740,491 of OZ023264.1, read as the reverse complement.
AGTTCCAGGTCATACATCTGCGAACCAGATCTAGAACCTACTCAGCCACGGCTGACTCCCCGCAGTGTTCAGCTATCTCCCCTCTGCTGTACAATATATTGTACATATTCTCGCAGACATACCGACACCGCCCTTAAACGTGACATACGCACAGTACACAGACGAAACTATCATCCTCAGCAGCTCCACTCAGCCGAGGATAATAACCGAACGCCTACAGACCGCCGTAGACGTGCTGCAAGGCTAGTATAGGAAGTCATATCTAGCCATAACCCAGATAAATGTTCAGCATTCCTAGTTTCCACGAGGAGACACACACTTCACGAACACGTATCATTAGGCAACTGTCTAATTCCCAGGGACGACTCCGCCAAATACCTCGGGGTGTTCCTCGACAAACCCTTGACATGGCGCCCCCATATCCAACATGCCCGACGGAAAGCTTCGATGTCCATCTTGAAGTTATTTCCACTTCTTAACAGAAATTCCAAACTGTCCATGAAAAATAATCTGCTCACATACAAAGTCATAATCCGGCCAGCCTTGACCTATGCATCCCCTGCCTGGGGCACCGCAGCCGACACACACATCAAGACCCTTCAAATCATCCAGAAAAAAATGTGAGAGTGGTTACCGGAGGGCCATGGTTTGTCATAAACAGTCAGATTCACCACTCAGTTCCTAAAAGCCGCTTCTCACCCATATGCTCTTCTCCGTAGTGCCACCGACTACGATGAGCAACTTCCACACAGGCATAAGCGTCCGAAACTTATACTTATCCGATAACGCCCCCGCAGCAAAAACAGAATGGAAACATTCAAAACCAAACGTCGTTGTGTGAAATTTTTCAGACGGAGGTATGGACTAAGGTTCGGTACTCCAGGGAGTTTAGTGAGTAAGAGCCCACAGTGCCTCGATATCCCACACACTACGGGGTTGTTAATGCGGTCTGAATGATGCATTATCTACTCCTTTACCCAAAAAGAAAGAAAAACGAAAAAGTTTTCAGAGCAGCAGTCAACAAGCTGCAAATAAGTATGATGATCGTTAACCCTCGACAGAAGATGGCACTTTAACAACAACAAGAAGAAAGAACTGTGGAACATCCAAATAGAATAAATTCAGATCAGACCGAATAGCTCAGTTTTGGAGTCAGTAACCTCTTGAATGGGACTAGGAGGTCGCGGGTTCGAGTCCCGTATTCAGCCAGTCGGATTTTTTACTCTGATGTAGAAAGGCCGGCCTCTGATTGGTAGTGTCGTTTGTCTATATGTGTATGTAGCTTCTCCCGCACAAGCCAAAGACTTCTGGGTGCGGACTTGGTCTACTGTGGTGTTACTATTATTATTATTATTATCTCAATTATTGTGCGTATTCATAAATACGTCAATTTTAGATTAAAAAATCTCGGGACGCAGAAAGTGCGTTATGGTAGTGAATTTTCATAGAAATGATCTGGCACAAAATATTTTATTATAACTATTTTTTCTTGTAACATAGAAATTTAAATTTTGGTGTATAGTTTACTTTTTATATCCTAAACCTACCTATCAAATTTGGTTATCATAGATTTTTTATTTTTTAAGATAAAATTTTTTTTCAAATGAAAACTCAAAATTTTTTCAGAAAACCTCGTCCGATTTTTCTGATTAACGAACTTATCAAAGCCATTTACAAAAGGAAGGTACATGCCAAATTTTATCAAAATCGGCCAATTATTCTTTGAGATAAAAAATTTTTTCGAATGAAAATTCTAAATTTTCCCGGAAAACCTCGTCCGATTTTCCTGACTAACAAACTTGTCAAAGCCATTTACAAAAGGAAGGTACATGCCAAATTTTATTAAAATCGGCTTATTACTTTTTGAGTTAAGAATTTTTTTCGAATGAAAACTCAAAATTTTCCCGGAAAACCTCGTCCGATTTTCCTGACTAACGAACTTATCCAAGCCATTTACAAAAGAAAGGTACATGCCAAATTTTATCAAAATCGGCCCATTATTTTTTGAGTTATCGGTGTGATACATATATATATATATATATATATATATATATATATATATATATATATATATATATATATATATATATATATATATATATATATATATATATATATATATATATATATATATATATATATAAACATATAAAAATTGAAACTGACACCGGATATGGGTTCTAGGGGTCCTAGTTCGCGCTCATTTGCAAAATTTTTTTCAAAATTCAAAAGTCGGGATCTCCCCATTAGTGAATTTTTTCTACGAAAATTCACTAAAAATGACATCCTCCGACGTGAAAACTTCATTTCTGCATTCAACCACGTGGCAGTTGCAACGACCAAATTTGTAAACAGGAAGTAGGGGCTTGTGATACCTCCTTTAAAACATCTCTTCGTTCTCTATTAAAAAATGCTATGGCTTTAAATTTTATTACAAATATTAATAGTAAACAATTAATTCATTTAATTGGCCAATTTTGCTAAAACGCACTAAAAAATTAATATCTATTCACGTTTCGTTCTATATAATGAAAATTCAAGCAAAAACAAGTTCAGTGTTCTTTTTGGACGGTATCAATTTAAAAGAAGACATAAAAAAGTTATCAACATTCTACATGGTTGGCAATGTTAGTTTTGTTTAAAATAAAATGAACAAGATCAATAATAATTCTTAAATAAAATGTCTATAAAACAATTTAGAACAATTAAAGACTATTAAAAAAAAGAAGGCAAAAAGCATTGTAGGTTTATCAAAGTTTAAAATTGTGCTAAGCTTAAAAATTACACTTTTAACTTAGATATCTGAATTTCGGCGTGAAAGATAAATTTGATATTGTAAACGTGAGAATTTGGTTGCCATAGCTTTGTTATTTTAGAAAATACAAAAATTTTCCAAAAGAAAACTCAAAATTTTCCCGGATACACTGATCTGATTTTCTCCGAACTTATCCAAGCCACTTGCAAAAGTTTCATTTCAACAATTACAGAATAATTCAAAACTCGATAATATTACTTAAATCTAATCCAAAAATAATTATAATAAATTGTTAGAATCTAATTTAGGTCTTATTCTAATTTAAATTTAATATACTACAAAATGTTTTAATGCGTGTACTGTAAACCCGTCCGGGTTTATGTGTATACATTGTTTATTTATGTCCCGATAATGGAAATTCGATTATATTTAAGACATCTTGTAAGAGAAATATATATATATATATATATATATATATATATATATATATATATATATATATATATATATATATATATATATTATACAAAACGAGTTGAAGGGAATGAATGCAGAGAAGAAGAAAAAAATACAATTACAAACAAAAAAACAAAAATTAAATATTTTAACAAAGAAACAGTGTTTGTTAAGATAGTGATAGTTTTTTGCGTAATTGATCCCTGCTTGTCTCATACCACTTTTTAAAAGAACTGATGAAATTTCGAAAAGTACCCTGTGTGTAATATGCTGAAATCTCATTGTATATTAGTGGGCCCATGTATGAAATGTGCTGTTGTGGAATATTTAAGGACCTAAAGGGAACTGTTACTTTGCTTGAGCTAACTGATCTTGTTGTAATAGAATGCGAAATAGGTGAATGATAAATGGAGAATTTTTCATAAATTTAGCAGCTTAGAATATGTAGAAGTCTGGCATATATGCATATATATATATATATATATATATATATATATATATATATATATATATATATATATATATATATATATATATATATATATATATATATATATAAACACAGATCTCTGCATTAGTAAATTGTTCGTTCTACGAAAAATTCGCTAAAATTACAGAGCTGTCCAAATACCCTAGTCTAAAAATCATATCTGTTTATTAATAATGACAAATTTTAATTCATCGCATGAATAAATTCCTCAGATATTAATCGTTTTTGCTTCTTATATAAAATTTGTATTTGCATTAACTTATATTTGTTACTTATACAGCGTTAGGCAGAATTAAGTATCTATTTTCTATAGGGTCGTATTAATTAATGGCCAAACTTTTATTAAAAAAATTGGAACAAAAAGTTCTTGTGTAAACAATAAATTTTATTTTCCGAATATTACACCAATCAAGTGGCCTCCACATAGCTGCTGGCACTCCTGAAGTCTAGCACGCAAGTTTTGCATTATTCTCAGCAAAATTATAATTGTAATTTCGTTAGTCTCTGTTTGAATATTATGCTTCAGTCATTACAAAGTTCGAGGTCGATTAGCGAATACTTTTGTCGTTTGATAGTTCCGTAAAAAAACCACAAGCTGACAGATCCGGTGATTATGGCGGCCACGTAAGAGCCCCAAATTTTGAAATGACGTGACCAGGAAACATTTTTCGCAGAGTTTACCTAGCAGTGTGAAAAGTGGCTCCGCCCTGCTAAAACCATATTCTTCGGATATCTACACCAACATTACGAAGTTGTTGTTCAAAATTTTGCAATACATGTTGATAAGGCTAGAATTTCACAGCAGCAGTCGATCCATTTTCTTCAAAAAAGAACGGGCCAAAAATTTACAAGGCGGATACTGCACACCACATCAGCAAGCAATCGGTGATAGTATATTTTTCAGCGATTATCCATTAGAAACGCTCGCAAGGCGTATTCCAATATGTCGAGGCAAAAGTCTTTGGACGACTTGACTTTTGTACGGATGGAAGTGTAAGTCTTTCAGAATGTGGCGAAAACCTCTGTTCGAAATTTGACCGTTAATGCACTAAGTGAAGTGCTTGTCGTTTAGCCGATCGTTTACGGCTTTATAGCACAGCTGCTTTTCAGCAGCTTCAGGCGTTCTTACAGAACGAGCTCTTCGCATTGGTTTTTGAGTGACGGTTGAAGCAGCACCGCGAAACTTGTGTACAAACTTTGCGATTGTCACTCGAGTAGGAACTGGATCCCGTCAAAATGTAAGTCTTTCAGAATGTGGCGAAAACTTCTGTTCGAAATATTGACCGTTTATGCACTAAGTGAAGTGCTTGTCGTTTAGCCGATCGTTTACGGCTTTATAGCACAGCTGCTTTTCAGCAGCTTCAGGTGTTCTTACAGAACGAGCTCTTCTCATTGGTTTTTGAGTGACGGTTGAAGCAGCACCGCGAAACTTGTGTACAAACTTTACAATTGTCACTCGAGTGGGAACTGGATCTCGTCGTTTTAAATCAAAATAACAGCGAAATAAATGATGGGTAGTTACAATAGAATTGCTATTCTTCAAATAAGCTTCAACAGCAAAAAAAACGTTGAATATTGGAACAACGATCGATTTTCATAAATTAAACTAACATTTCTCGCAAACTGTTGACAACTGTCATAAAGTGCCATTAATCGACAACGTATGGCGACTTGGTTTGAATTTAGATTTTATTATATTATTAAATAAATGCGGTTTAAAAATGGATATGTCATTCTGCCTAACCGTGTATTTACCGCCCCCAAATTAATTATAATCTGCATAAGTACCTGTGGTGTATAAACATTTAGAAACAGACAGTCTTCCGATCCTACATATGTATTGAGGAACATGTCTTTTGCATAACACTCGCTTCCTTCCACTGTTGCATCTCGTATCCCAGACCATTTCTCAGGTGGTTTTGGAGCCTGTTGAAAAATATACACTTTAAGGATTTACTATACTAGGAAAAAAATGTCATCTCCAGAGTGATTTGAATCTGTTATTTTTGACAACTGGTTTGTTTGCCTACTTACAAAGGTTCGGAGACTGTAAAAAAAGCTGTGATTGGCGCTAATCATCTCTCGGTAAGAGGTCTCTTGCTTTGCATTGAAACCATTACAAGCTTTGCATTGGTGCTACGCACAAGTATAAATATATACCAGGTTTTAGATCTGGCTTTGTACAGTCCCTAAAGTACTGCATTGGGAAAAGTGCTTGAAATGAAAAGCAAGCGTACAATCAGCAAAGTTTATTTCCCGGTCCTTTTGAAAAAGACTTTGGATGCCCTCAATTATAAAACACAGAAGAATACAAAGGGTACTTTTTAGGCCAGTGGATCATTTTCTCTTGGCAAAAACAAAGTCTGTGTGTTGTTTTCCTGAATAACGTCAAACTGAAATTACGAACAACAAGGTACAGAATGAACCAGAGCATTCACTGATTACCTAAAAGCGTTTAAAGAAAAAGGAGCAATCTCCAATCCAAAAAGAAAAAGCAGGGTTACTACCGGCGAAGGTGTGGCATGTGAAGAAATTGTTGATTAGCTGAGGAACAGCCAAGAGCAAAGGAAGGAGGCAAGCAAGGAAAGGGTATGAAAGAGTAAGAAGAATATTGAAGATGAGCAACCAAACGACTATGACAATGAGACGGAGCTTGAGCGAGTGGAACTATCAAAACCTCAAGGACAGACGACGTAACACCCCCAAGAAAGTTTAACGCTGTTTCTATCATTGGAACTGACCCATTTTTTAACGGAAGCTTCTGGGGAGGAGGTTGACCAAACAAAGCTCGCCACCATTAGTAGATGTGGCCTATTCTTTCCATTATCTGACATAAACCAAGAAGTTAAGAGTGTCCACCAGTTGGGCATCACCATTCAATGTTCCTGCTGTGGATGATTATGTTGTTATTCATTATTTATACGATAAGGACATTAAGAGCGCGTCAAAAAATATGTGGGACAGTCATAGATGCCAGTTTAGGTTGGTGACTGTTCACAATCCGTTCTACGATAGCTTGCATGGGTAAAACAGATCTGTTTTAATTTCCTGATGCTATTGGCATAAAGTATAAAGCTTCAATAAACGAGATTCAAATAAGTGTGAAACCTTTTAGTGTCCGCCCAGATCGCCAGCCTTTGTCCTATAGCTTTTCAAGTTTTTATAGTTTAAGTTTCTCTACTTTCTCAGGTTTTCTACTTCCCCAGTACCTATTTTTTTTCTTTTTCTAAATTTGCGCGCTCAAAACCATTAGTATAGCGTATTAATAATGCTTAGTTTTCAAAATATCAGTGCAGAGAGCCTATAGACACCCCCTAGATTTTTTTTAATTTCAACGTTTCCTTACAGGGTTGAGTTTTCAGTGCAGAGTTCAAAATTGTACCAAGTATGAACAGTTGATATTTTAGTCGCATACAAAGAATTATTGAAGATTGAATGTTTTTATTTCTCCTGAAACATAGAGTTGGAATATTATGTTTATTTTGACTCGATTACTTATTCTATTTTTGTCGATTTGTCATCGTTGTAATAAGTTAAAATGGGTTTTTGTTATTTATTTGACAGATACTTTGAGTTCAAAAACACATTAGACTAGTCATAGACGCAGAGCTATTATGTGAAGAAAAATCTTCTGCAGAATGGTTTAGTCAGGAATTTGAAGACAAAGTTCATTTTATTTATATGTTATAAAACATGCCAATTCAGTTATAATTTTTGTAGAAAATTAAACTGTAAAACCTGAAGTGCTTTTGCTTTGTCATTTATAAACGGCCCAAACCAAACCCACGCCACTGTGAAGCCGACGGTATACCTGCTTACAAAGTGACAAACCTGTTTTTTGCATAGTTGTGATCGTAATTCTTTTATAGTTTTCATAAAATCCTGTATTTCTCTCTGAGGTAGAACTCATGGCTAGGCAATATTATAAACATCGTTACAAGTTACACTAAAACCTAACAGATGTCGCGGTTCTTATAAAGTGTGACAGTTTGACGGAAAATCTATTGTTTCAACAGTATTAAAGTCTCAAATGTCGACATTTTAATAATCCTAATAATTTGCGGTCAAATAGGTCAAAGGCAAGAATTATAGTCAGAAAACAAAGTAAAGTTTCTCGTGTTAAACTGTAAATGTGCAAGCAAAAACAATTTGTTTTATTATTTAAAATGAAAAAGAACCATTACGGAAACGCATGAAGCGAAATTACTCAATTAAATAGGTAGGTAGTAAGTACCTACCTACTAACATTGTATAAAGTTGAAGGCATTGGGACTTAAATGAGTTTCTTACCTTAAATCTCAGTTCACCAATGGGAGGTTTGGCATACGGAATACCTTGAAAACTATAGAATCTTCCAGCATATTCATCTACTTTTACTTGACCGCGAATATAACCGTCTTGAATTTTAATAACTGTTTTTTCACCATCCATTTTATTCGCTTTCTAATAAAACTCGTATTTTGTATGGTTTTAAAGAACACGACAACACAAACTGTAATGAACAATGTTATCTTGTAATTTTGCCATAAATTGTGTAGTTGAAACTATTAACACTATAGTCAATAATAGTTTTTTATGTAGAAAAAATCAGTAATGAATGATTAAGTACTAAACTTTATTAAACATTTATGTGTGCAACCAGGTAAACACCTTTATGTGTGTCGATCATCTTATTTTAAGTTGAGTAGACAAGTATATTTAAGTATGATAACGAGCGATTGTTAATTATTACGCTTATATATTGTGTTGTGCTCAAGTTCAAACATTGTATTCAAAGTTACTTCGTTTTAGTCAATTTTCATTAAGAAAATTCACTAATAGATAGTTATCGATGTAAGACTTTAGGAAAATTTCTTCAAATGAGCACGAAATAGGGCCCCTGGAACCCATATCCATGGTCAGTAAAAAGGTTTATATATATATATATATATATATATATATATATATATATATATATATATATATATATATATATATATATGTCTGTATCCAAATTAAGGAATTTGGGAATTTGGTAGTTACCCTCATTTTGATAATGGCTTGGAAAAGTTCGGTCATCAGATCTTAACGCCCAATTTTTCTTAACAAAAAATTAAAAAATATTTTTTAAAACGCAACATCTTTTAAATTGTTTAAGTGATTGAGACCAAAATTGACATGTTTAAAACATATATAGGCGTGGTTGTGTATCAATTTTCAAGTCTTTTGATCAAAGAAAAATAAAGTTATTCGAAATTAATATCGAAATAATCCTCGACATCACTTCAAATTCTGTAATGCAATATCTACAATTTTGGATAAAAACAGATGACATTACCTGTAGTGCTATACTATTTAAATAAATCGTAGATAAAAATCTAAACAATGGAAGTTACAATCACTGCAAGATCTCAAAATGTAGTTGTTTCTTAACGGGGTTGCCAGATTGCATGTAGTTAAACCTTTCATGTATAAACATCTCAAATTTTCACAACTTCTGATAATAAAGGAAACATTTTATAAAATTTAATTTTATCAGTTAGTTAAAAACGTTCCGTAATCCATAACTGTATTTAATATCTACAAATTTCGAATTACCCATTTCTCATGTTTTTTAACGTTCTTCTCCTTCTTTGTTTATGGCGTCTGTTTCTACTAACTCAAATTTCTAATTTGATATTGACAATTGACAAATGGCAGCTGAGCTCCAGCACGAACACGAACGCAGTCTCACAACGTTCTTGCGATCGTGCTGGAGCGCAGCTGTCGTTTGTCAATTGAGAAGAAGAAATTGGAAATTTAGCCTTAAATTTAGGTGACATGACACAATTTTTAGAAATATCTGATAATGCGGCTACCTGTTTTTATATTATTTGCAAATAAATTATACATGGTATTTTACATAAAAGCGAGGCTTGTGCATGCACATACATACATACAATTTTGAATACAAATGTCAAGATCGAGATAGTATAGTCGCAAAATAATAATATTATGCTAATGCTGCCGTACACCGAGTTTGACGTTTCATCACATCTCAAAACCTCTTAACAAATTACTAAACTGTGGTTTTTATTATATTTTATAAATGTATTTTACTAATGTTTCTGTGCACACAGTTAGAATACTACTGTGACATGATGAAAACAAGCTTATGACAGTTAACTCCCTTTAAATAACTTCTCTACTTTTCAAAAAACCATTTAGTCGGACTTTGCAAATATGCGTTTCTTACATTTTGTAGCAATACCATCTTTAAAGCCTGTCTACCCCGCACAACACCCATATTCGCCCAAGCTCCCGTAACTTTCTTGGGGGTTGCTCCGAAGAAATTTTTCTTGTGCTCTATGCTTTGAAGGTGGTTGCATGCATGCACAAGAGGAAGGGCAACCTTCCGTGTTTTCGTGTGCGGGGGAAGAAACCCTCTTAGTCCTGAGGGTTCTTCTTCCTCTTCTGCATGCATACAATCATCCTCAATGCATGAACCTCAGGAATTTTGGTTATGTTCAGCTATCTAGTGTATTTTTTGTTGACTATATTTCCTGTTTATCAACTTGTTTGTTTGAGTTTTGTATCCAAATTACTGTATAAATATTTATGATAGAGATCATGTTTTTGCTTGCCTTTCTTTACCTTATTTTTTACTGTTCCTAACTAAATAATGCAATTTTTTATAACTTTTAATATAAGGCTAAATCACTAACATATTATATATTATTCTTATGTGACCCGGCACCCAGATGAGGTTGAGCTCATTCTACCCAACCATGTAGTTCGTCTCGTCTCGGCACATATTCACCAGCCAGGAATTTACCGGTGGGCTACTTAGCGCCTTAAGGGCTGCCTGGCTCTCTATGGCTATGAGAATCCGCTTGTTGGTGTAGCCCCTCCTCTTGTTCTCTCGCACACAGTGCAGAATGGCGTAAATTTCGGCCCCAAAGACCGTTGCATGGGCTCCGAGGGAAATACTATGACTTACCATCGGTCCTTCCGAATAAACATCTGCCCCCGTCCCACGCTGCCCGCCGGATCCGTCCGTGAACCAGACGACCTGTTATGCCCTGCGTCTCCTCCCGCCATGCCTCGCGGTCGGGGATTTTCACTGTAAAGTTGTTTTCCCTGCAGATTTGCGGGCTCGCGAAATCTCATTTCAAGCATAGGCTCCTTCACGATCTCCTGAATTTTGCAGTGGCTTCTGAAGCCTGGGTTGATCTTCAGTTTACCATTGCAGCCTAGTCTGTATAGTCCTAGCCTAGCCTCCACCATAATAACTAAGTGTAGGGGGGGGGGGGGCAGATCCAGCAACACCTCCATCTCGGCTTTTGGGGTTGAAGACATGGCCCCTGTAATGCCTAGGCAAGCCATCCTTTGGATCTTGCCTAGTTTTTGTTTGGCACTTAATTGTGTCACCTTAGGCCACCAGACCAGTGCCGCGCATGTTAACGATGGCCTGACCACCCTTGTGTATAGCCACTGGGCCATACTAGGTCTTAGTCCCCACGTTTTGTTCATATAGCCGCCTACTGACGGCTAACGTCATGACTGGCTTACGCAGTATTTTTTCAACGTGACCATTCCAGGTTAGCTTAGAGTCCAATACAACCCCAAGATATTTTACCTCCCTGGCCACTGAAATGTTGCTACCGTATAGAGTGAGAGTTCTGTGGCCCTCCCACTTGGTCCTCCTCGTAAACGGTATGACGGTTGCTTTCTCGGGGCTCACCCCGAGCCTCTAACCAACCGTTCACCTTTCCACCACTTTCAGTGCTGTCTGCATGCGCTCCCACACTGACTGTGTAGCCTTTCCTCGGACTATGATGTCAAATGTCGTCCGCATAGCCCTGTACCTCATACCACTCTCCCGAGAGCCTGCCTAGCAGACCGTCCACGACTAGGCACCAGAGCAAGGGAGACAGAACGCTCCCCTGCGGTCACACCGCCGCGACTTACGCCAGCAGAGTCCCTCCTGCGAGTGAGGTGAATACCGCCCTGTCCCTAAGCTTGGAACCTATCCACCTGCAGCAGGTCTCCTCTATTCCACGCTCCCTGACAGCTGCCCGAACCGATCCAAATGAGGTGTTGCTGAAGGCCACCTCTACGTCTAAGAAGGCCCCCAGCGCGACCTCGCTGTTTTCCAGCGTATTCTCCAGTTTCAGCACCAGTTGTTGCAGTGCTGTTTCTGTTGAGACTCCTGCTCTGTATCCATATTTTCCGTAGTGTAGGGGATATGCTTCTAGTACACCGCCCCTAATGTGCCGGTCGAGCAGTTTTTCCATTGTTTTTACCAAGAAGGACACGAGTTTTATTGGCCTCAGGGACTTTGTCTGGACTGTTGGACGCCCATGTTTAGGAAGCAATACAACCCTGGCCAGTCTCCATGCCCTCGGAATGTACCCCAGAGTTAGGTTGGCCCTCATAATGAGGGTAAACGCCGGCGCTAATATATCTATACCCTATTGGAGCATGATGGGCATTATTCCATCAAATCTCGGGATTTGAAGCTATTAATGGCTCATCTGATTTTGCTCCAAGTAACCACCTCTTTAGCCACTGTCTACTATTCTAGATGTCCGCCTATAAGGCGCCTCTATTTCTGAGTGTTCCCAGTCTGGAGGTCAAAGAGCGTCTGGAGTAAAACTTCCGTAGTTTCCTCCCCCGAGCTTGTAAAGTCTCCCGTGGATGTTCTACGGGAGCCTATATTGGTCTGAGTGCCCTTGCACAGGATCTTGTGTAGTCGAGCACTCTCGGATGTGTTCTCCAATTCCTCGCAGTGCCTCCTCCACGACTCCATCCTGGCGTTCTTCAGTCTTTTGTTATAGGTCGTTAGGGCATGTCTATATTAATCCCATGCTCCCGACCTTTGACCGCGTTAAACAGCTTACGAACCTGCGTCCTCCTTTGCTTGAGGTCCTCGTTCCACCACGGGACATTCCTGGTGGACGCTCTCATTTTCAGGGGGCAGTTGACAGTCTGCGCCTGTGTTCCGGCACTGGCCCTTTGGAACGTTTGTCTGTAGTAGGCGTGCTAGAGCCCGAGCGCGGCCTGAAACGCACTCTACTCTTGCTCCTTTACAGGTGCCCTATAGATTATACACTGGCTTCATCCATATTATCGGCTCGACTGTCTGCACGTGATGATGACCTAGAACACTCTTTGCTTGAAGTTGACCTGGAACCTATCACCTCTTCTTCATCCCTGTTACGTTCGCCTTCACCCACCACTGATCTTGGACTGTTTAATCAGTCATAATGGCAGTTGTTACAAATTGTATAAAGAATCCCACCTTTTCGGTACCCACACATGCCTGCGCAACCCGTTGTACATTGGCAAAATACAACGTTTAATAACGCTTCTGTAGCTATTGAGTCCATTGCTGTAACTTTAACAAGATTAATTTGCAGTCCGACCCCAATGATCGGGAGATAATTCGTTACTCTGCAATTTTCGTACTTGGTGGTATACTAGAAACGAATGCTGTCTGGCCGGACCCTTTGTTAGCGGTAGTGAAGCAATATCCGGTCTAATTTTTGTCACGGATTTTGTGAAACAATGGTGTCGATGAATTTTTAAAGACTGAACTGTTAAGTGAGCACCAAACATTACAAGAAAAAAGATTTCTCCAGCTCGTGCAACATCCTCGTGCAAATAATTTCTATTGGTAAAAATTTTGTTACGTATTGCAGTTCTTTATTTTTCTGACAGAATTTTACACATTTTATTTTATCTTTATTGAAAATTGCTGACGTGGTCTTGTAGCCACTGATGCATGCAAGAATAAAATACTATTTACAAGTCCTGTTGATTGCAGCTGTTGCGAGAAATATACCTTCCGGTGTGTCTGCTTTGCCAGGTTTATCAAAAAAAATAAATGTGTGCAGCGGAGTTTGTGCAAGCAGCAGGATCAAAAGACCAACATCTTCACCAATAATTGATACATTGTCGTGGTTAAATAAAGCTTCAATCGCCGTGCTAACAATAAGACATTTATTTGTCGCCATTTAATTCCATTGTGCTTTAACTTGACAGAAAGGATGTTGTTTAATCTACTCTTATTCTTGCCATTTGGAAAAAATTGATCCTGTTTTACAGTAACATTCATTTTCTCGTCAAAATTTATATCAACAAGTGCAGAGCGGCGATTTTGCTCGGATTTTTTCGTACTGTTCTCAAGCACATACTAGAAAATGTTGAGTTTTGTTTCCATAAAACTCGATGTATAAAGAATCTGCCATCAATAATATTTACGCAGTTTGTCAAGACTTTGTTCTCATTTGATGCTGAAAAAATATCATATAACGAGGATTCGTTGGCTTGTCTCATGCCAGATTCATCATAGAGGAATACGGAAATGGAACTAATTAATATTCTAGATGTCTCGCAAAATCTTCATTCGTTTCCTTGGAAATTGCTATTCTTTGGAATAAAAGTAATGAATAAATCGGTGCAATGTCTCCATAATCTTTCAGAGAATAATTCACAGTAGCTAAAGGAAGAGCTTTGTCTTTTAGAGACAACTATACTGCTTGGCAATTATTACCGATCATTTTTGCATTGCTTTTTTCCGACTTCATTAGCTTTATAACAGTTTATAGTAGCATCTCACACTACGCCAGTTGCGAGTGACATCACGTTTTCTTCAATTGGGAAGCGAGAGTGGTTATGGAACCAATCTGAAAGTTTTTTCCTATCATATACATCTTTTTTGAGCGATTCCTGAAAAGCCACCAGTTGCTCAACCGCCTTGCGGTACAAACATTGTAAGTAGCAGTCGTTCCCAAAATTCATTTACTTAGTACACTATCGTTTGTTCCTTTTCCACGTGTGAGGCCTCCAGTACTTTGCATAGTTCGCAAAGTGTGAAAATCTCAAAAAGTGCACCATTTTTTTTCAAGTTGGCGGAGAAACCCATGTGTTAAATAGGCACAGAGAAGTGACAAATCCCTATCAGCTAAACCACTATAATGTCAAATAGACATACTTTGTAGAGGAGTCCAAGAGTGCCAGCAGAGCAGCTTGCAGCTTGCCTCTATCGATTCCCGTCACTATGTCATCAATAAGTGTCAACAAAGCTGCTTTCAAGTTTCAGTCTTCAGCGCCTCAGTGTTAAAATTCGTGTTGTCGCTTGCAAACTAGCAACAATTACGTTTTGTAACTGATGTAATATTTTATGTTTGTTATTAGACTACTAAATTTCAAATGTTATAGAAAATTAAAGGGGATACAGTAGCTCATATGCTCCTTTGGTGTAGCCTTCACTGAATTACTATTCTTTGGAATAGCAGTAATGGATCAATCGGTACAATGTCTCCATAAACCTTCAGAGAATAATTCACAGTAACTAAAGGAACAGTTTTGTCTTTTCGAGACAACTTTACGGCTTGGCAATTATTGCCGATCATTTTTGCATTGCTTCATAGTAGCATCTCCCACTACCCCAGTTACGAGTGATATTACGTTTTCTACAATTGGAAAGCAAGAGTGGTTATGGAACCAATCTGCAAGTTTTTTCCTATCACATGCATCTTTTTTTGTGCGATTACTAAAAAGCAACGTGTTGCTCAACAGTCTTAAAAACTATTATGCCACTGAATTCTTCCAGTGCAGTACAAACATTGTGAGTAGCAGTCGTTTTCAAAACCAAATTACTTAGTACACTATCGTTTGTTCCCCTTCCACGTGTGAGGCCTCCGGTACTTTTCATAGTTCGCACTAGTTAGTTTTCTATAAAGTATGAAAATCTCAAAAAGTGCACCATTTTTTTCAAGTTGGCGGAGAAACCCACGTGTTAAATAGGCGCAGAGAAGTGATAAATCCCTTTCAGCTAAACCATTATAATGTCAAATAGACAGACTTTGTCAAATTCTGTAGAGGAGTCCCATAGTGCCAGCAGAGCAGCTTGCAGCTTGCCTTTATCGATTCCCGTCACTATGTCATCAATAAGTGTCAAGAAAGCTGCTTTTTAACTTTTAGTCTTCAGCGCCTCAGTGTTAAAATTCGTGTTGTCGCTTGCAAACTAGCAACAATTACGTTTTGTAACTGATGTAATATTTTATGTTTGTTAATAGATTACTAAATTTCGATTGTTATAGAAAATTAAAGGGGATACAGCAGCTCATTTGCTCCTTTGGTCTAGCCTTCACTGACTTCTAATGATACAAAGGTTAAGGCTTTTCTCATGCCAGATTCATCATTGACGGCTAACGGAAATGGAGCTAAGTCAAATTCTTTCTAGATGTCTCGCAAAATGTTAATTCGCTTCCCTGGAAATTATTTTTCTTTGGAATAGCAGTAACGGATCAATCGATACAATGTCTCCATAAACTTTGAAAGAATAATTCACAGTAGCTAAAGGAAGAGCTTTGTGTTTACGAGACAACTATACTGCTTGGAAATTATTAGCGATCATTTTTGCATTGCTTTTTTCCGACTTCAATAGCTTTATGACACCTTATAGTAGCATCTACCACTACCCCAGTTGCAAGTGATTTTACGTTTTCTTCAATTGGACAGCGAGAGTGGTTGTGGAACCAATCTGAAAGTTTTTTCCTATCACATGCATCTTTTTTGTGCGATTCCTGAAAAGCAACGTGTTGATCAACAGTCTTAAAATCTATTATGTCACTAAATTCTTCCAGTGCGGTACAAACATTGTAAGTAGCAGTCCTTCCCAAAATCCATTTACTTAGTACACTATCGTTTGTTCCCCTTGCACTTGTGAGGCCTCCGGTAGTTTTCATATTTCGCACTAGTTAGTTTTTTTATAAAGTATGAAAATCTCAGAAAATGCACCATTTGTTTTAAGATTGCGGCGAAACCTACGTGTTAAATAGGCATGCAGAAGTTAAAAACCCTATCATCGAAGCTACTATAATGTCAAATGGACAACAATAGCTCATGGTTGATTTTGTTAAATTCTGTAGAGGAATCTAACAGTGCCAGCAGAGCAGCTTGCAGCTTGCCTCTATCGATTCCCGTCAGTATGTCATCAACATGTGTCAAGAAAGCTGCTTTCCAGTTTTAGCCTTCAGTGTTAAAATACGTATTGACGCTTGCAAACTAGCAACAATTACGTTTTGTAACTGACGTAATATTTTATGTTTGTTATTAGATTACTGAATTTCAAATGTTATAGAAAATTAAAGGGGATACGGTAGCTCATCTACTCCTTTGGTGTAGCCTTCACTGACTTCTAATGGTACAACGGCTAAGGATTTTCTCATACCAGATTCACTATGGAGGGCTAACGGAAACGGAGCTAACTCATATTTTAGATGTCTCGTAAAATCTTCATTCGTTTCCTTGGAAATTACTATTCTTTGAAACAGCAGTAATAGATCAATCGGTACAATGTCTCCATAAACTTTCAGAGGATAATTCACAGTAGCTAAAGGAACAGCTTTGTCTTTTCGAGACAACTTTACGGCTTGGAAATTATTGCCGATAATTTTTGAATTGCTTTTTTCGACTTCAATAGCTTTATGACAATTTATAGTAGCATATCCCACTACCCCAGTTGCTAGTGACATTAAGTTTTCTTCAATTGGAAACCAATCTGAAAGTTTTTTCCTATCATATGCATCTTTTTTGCGCGATTTCTGGAAAGCAACGTGTTGCTCAACAGTCTTAAAAATTATTATGCCACTAAATTCTTCCAGTGCGGTACAAATATTGTAAGTAGCAGTCTTTCCCAAAATCCATTTACTTAGTACACTATCGTTTATTCCCCTTGCACGTGTGAGGCCTTCGATACTTTTCATATTTCGCACTAGTTAGTTTTTTTTATAAAGTATGAAAATCTCAGAAAATGCACAATTTTTTTCAAGATGGCGGCGAAACCCACGTCTTAAATAGGCGCGCAGAAGTTAAAAACTCTATCATGCAAGCTATTATAATGTTAAATGGACAGCAATAACTCATGGTTTATTTTGTCAAATTCTGTAGAGGACTCCAACAGTGCCAGAAGAGCAGCTTGCAACTTGCCGCTATCGAATCCCACCACTATGTCATCAATATGTATCAAGAAAGCTGCTTTCCAGTTTTTGTGTTCAGCGCTTCAGTGTTAAAATTCGTTTTGTCGCTTGCAAACTAGGAACAATTACGTTTTGTAGCTGATGTAATATTTTATGTTTGTTATTAAATTACTGAATTTCAATTGTTATAGAAAATTAAAGGGGATACAGTAGGTCGTTTGCTCCTTTGGTATAGCCTTCACTGACTTCTAATGATACAAAGGTTAAGGCTTTTCTCGTGCCAGATTCATCATAGAGGGCTAACGGAAATGGAGCTAACTCATATTCTAGATGTCTCGCAAAATCTTCATTCGTTCCTTGAAAATTGCTATTCTTTGGAACAGCAGTAATGTATATTATTAGATTCATCATAGAGGGCTAACGGAAATGGAGCTAACTCATATTCTAGATGTCTCACAAAATCTTATTTCGTTTCCTTGGAAATTGCTATTCTTTGGAATACCAGTAATGTATCAATCGCTACACTATCTCCATAAACTTTCAAAGAAATGGATCTAACTCATATTCTAGATGTCTCGCAACATCTTAATTCGTTTCCTTGGAAATTGCTATTCTTTGGAATAGCAGTCATGGATCAATCGGTACAATGTCTCCATAATCTTTCAGAGAATAATTCACAGTAGCTAAAGGAAGAGCTTTGTCTTTTAGAGACAACTATACTGCTTGGAAATTATTACCGATCATTTTTGCATTGCATTTTTCCGACTTAAATAGCTTTATGACACTTTATAGTAGCATATCCCACTACCCCAGTTGCAAGTAATATTAGGTTTTCTTCAATTGGGAAGCGAGAGTGGTTATGGAACCAATCTGAAAGTTTTTTCCTATCATATACATCTTTTTTGAGCGATTCCTGAAAAGCCACCAGTTGCTCAACCGCCTTGCGGTACAAACATTGTAAGTAGCAGTCGTTCCCAAAATCCATTTACTTAGTACACTATCGTTTGTTCCTTTTCCACGTGTGAGGCCTCCAGTACTTTGCATAGTTCGCAAAGTGTGAAAATCTCAAAAAATGCACCATTTTTTTTCAAGTTGGCGGAGAAACCCATGTGTTAAATAGGCACAGAGAAGTGACAAATCCCTATCAGCTAAACCACTATAATGTCAAATAGACATACTTTGTAGAGGAGTCCAAGAGTGCCAGCAGAGCAGCTTGCAGCTTGCCTCTATCGATTCCCGTCACTATGTCATCAATAAGTGTCAATAAAGCTGCTTTCAAGTTTCAGTCTTCAGCGCCTCAGTGTTAAAATTCGTGTTGTCGCTTGCAAACTAGCAACAATTACGTTTTGTAACTGATGTAATATTTTATGTTTGTTATTAGACTACTATATTTCAAATGTTATAGAAAATTAAAGGGGATACAGTAGCTCATCTGCTCCTTTGGTGTAGCCTTCACTGAATTACTATTCTTTGGAATAGCAGTAATGGATCAATCGGTACAATGTCTCCATAATCTTTCAGAGAATAATTCACAGTAGCTAAAGGAAGAGCTTTGTCTTTTAGAGACAACTATACTGCTTGGAAATTATTACCGATCATTTTTGCATTGCTTTTTTCCGACTTAAATAGCTTTATGACACTTTATCGTAGCATATCCCACTACCCCAGTTGCGAGTAATATTAGGTTTTCTTCAATTGGAAAGCGAGAGTGGGTATGGGACCAATCTGAAAGTTTTTTCCTATCACATGCTTCTTTTTTTTGGTGCGATTCCTGAAAAGCAACGTGTTGCTCAACACTCTCAAAAACTATTATGCCAATGAATTCTTCCAGTGCGGTACAAACATTGTAAGTAGCAGTCCTTCCCAAAATCCATTTACTTAGTACACTATCGTTTGTTCCCCTTCCACGTGTGAGGCGTCCGGTACTTTTCATATTTCGAACTAGTTTTTTTTTTAATAGAGTATGAAAAAAGTGCATCATTCTTTTCAAGACGGCGGCGAAACTTTCGAGTTAAATAGGCGCGCAGAAGTGAAACATCTCTATCAGCCAAACCATTATGTCCAATAGACAGCAACAGCTCATGGTTGACTTTGTCAACTTCTGTAGAGGAATCCAACAAGGCCAGCAGAGCAGCTTACAGCTCAGTAGCGGCTCGTGCCTTAATGCATTGGGGGTGCGCAAGAAAAAAAGTTCGGGAGACAGCAAGTGCCTTATGGTAGTAAATTTTTTTAAATGCTTCAAACTTGAATAACTCAAGTTTCTACAAACCTATAACGTTGAGTTTTGGTGCGTGGAAGGGTCTTATCCAAGGCAACATATCCACAAAATTTCATCAAAATAACTTTGTAATTTTTGGGGAAAAATTGTTTTCAAAAGAAAATTCAAAATTTGAATAACTCAATTTTCTAAAAATGTAGAAAGTTGAATTTTAGTTTGTAATAAGGTATTTTACAAGGCAACATATACACCAAATTTTATTAAAATACCTTTGTAATTTTAGGAGAAAAAGATTTTTTTTGAAACAAAACTGAAAATTTTCCCGGAAAACGTTATCCGATTTTCCTGAACAACGAACTCATCCAAGCCATTAATAAAAGAAAGGCACTTTCCGAGTTTAATAGAAGTCAGTTGCTTATTTTTTGAGTTAATGGTCGGATACACACACACACACACACATAAATATATATATATATATATATATATATATATATATTATAACCAGATCATCAGCCCGACGCCGGACACGCCACTGGAAACCCAATCTCTAGATGAAGCCGGAAGCGCATGAGCTGCCGCCGGTAAAACAGGTGGAAGTTAGAAGTCAGCTGTGTGAGGTTCGGCAAACTCAAGATGTCGAAAAGACGTTATTCATATATTGAAAAATGTTCTGTTTCCTTTCCATGTCCTATTCAGAAGTATTAATTAGTTTCGTTATTTTCCCGTATTGAAATGTTAAGTTTAGTGTTAATAAAAATCACAATAATAATACACCGATTTCATTAACTACCACGGCATACCAGAACCCACGTGTGACAAAACCATCGTCACATAATAAATTGTCGCCCAATGTGACGCCGTAGTTAAAAAACAGTGTTATTACGTGATTTTGAGTAAATGCTATCATTCCTTGAGGATGCTGTGATGTATTTTCACCTTGTTTGGTGCTGGAAAAGTATTAACGCGAAAACAACCTAACCTGTTGATTATCGCGCGCGGTTTTTAGTTTTAACGAACTACAGATAGAAGGTTCGAGAATTTAACACCCAATAAGTGACTCTTGTTTAGTTTTGAGCGATAAAGTGAAACTTTCAGGAATGATTCCTGCTGACAGCTGAATACACTGCAAAATGATGTAAGTACGTTCCAATTTGAACATTAAATGACTACTGTATTTCTTGTCGTGTAGAAACGCGTTTAATGCACTTGGTACGTGCAGAACTGCAATTATTTAATTATTTGTGTTGTAAAATTGAGACACCGGACTTTTATGCAAAATTGAAATTTGATCATTAATTATTTGATTTGTGTTATTGTAAAATTGAGACACCGGACATTTATGCAAGATTAGATATTTGATCAGACTGCTTAGGTATATTTATTTGTGTTGTTTATATGACATTAACTGAACTCCAAAATCGTTCAAAACGGAGCGAATTTGTGCTTGTATTCCATATAATTTACGTTCTAGGACTTGTATTTGTAACATTGAAATGCCTGATCCGGATTTAAATATTTCTCAGGGTAATGAACCCCCAATTTCGTCGCGTTCTTCCCCTGCCTTATCTCAAAGCTCATCTACGAATATTGTGATGACTGCAGAACAGTTCCAAGCCCTCATGGAGAATATGAAAAATATTTTTACAGCAAGTACTGGTACTTCAGCGTCAGCTGCAACTGAAAATAATTTTTCTAAATGTTCTTCTCGCTTTTCTGGTGAAAATGAAGACGTGAATGCTTTTATTGATGCAGTTACCATATATAAGGACTGCCTGAAAATTACTGATGCAAATGCCTTGAAGGGTTTGCCTATGTTGCTACAAGGATGTGCTGCGACTTGGTATCAAGGAGTTAAGTCAACTCTTCACACCTGGACAGAAGCAATCGCCGCTTTAAGACACAATTTTGGATACAGAAAACCTGCTTATCAAATTTTTAAAGAAGTTTTCAGCAAAGATCAACCAGAAGATATGTCGACAGATATTTTTGTTAGTTCAATTAGAGCTTTGTTGTCTCAGTTACCTGCAGAGCCAGAACTGCATGAAACACATCAACTCGATATGGTCTATGGATTGTTACGTCTGGATGTTAGGAAGAATGTACAGCGTGATTCAATTAAAACGTTCGATGAACTGCTGGTGAAAGCTCGCGCCGTGGAAGAACTCTTAAGAGAGGAGAAATTGGAGAAGCCTAAGGCTGCTGCTTCGAGTTCACAGCCGAAAATTCAGAAGTTTCGCCCAAAATGTAGTTACTGCGAAAACTTCGGACATGTAATTCAGGACTGTCGCAAGAAAAAGGCAAGTGAATCTAAGCCCAACACAGCTCCACTTCACAAGGAGAGTGCCAAAACTGGACTCGTTTGCTTCGGATGCGGAAACCCAGGATATATTCGCAGTCGATGCCCAAACTGTAAAGTAGGACCAAATGCTGGTTCAGGGAACTCCAGAAATTCTGCGAGTGATCTCCCTGCGTCAATGATCGAGTTCCTGTTTGCGGAAACGAGGAAGATTATTGAGGAAGTCTCAAGACCGATGCTGAAGGTTGGTGTACTCGGACTCATAGGTCTTGCCCATGTGGACACTGGTGCCAGAATGAGTATCGCTGGCCATCGTCTCATAGAAAGAGTTTTTTCTCTGAATTATCCATATTCTAGAGCTACTCATAATATGGTTTTAGCTGATGGTAAGGTAAGAAAGGTTGAAGCCATTACCTTCACCACTGTGATCCAGCTTCAAGGTCGCACAATACGTCACACTTTTATTGGAGTGCCAGATCATACGCAAAGCAAGACATTGCTGGGAATTGACTTCATACACGTTGCCAAAATGGTAATGCATGTGTCTAGAAACAATTGGTATTTCGAAGATGAACCAACCAAGGTTTATGCTTTTGACAGAGAACCAATGACTCGTGGGGTGATGCCAAAACCCCCTGACACAACTCAGACTGACTTGTCTGTCCTGTCTGTCCTACATCTCCAAGAAAATGAAGGAGTTATGTTAGGAAACGAAGAAAAATATCTTTTGAATATTCTGTTAGAGGAGAATTCTGATATTTTTGCCAAAGATGGACCTCCAACTCCATATGCTGAACATTCTATCAAGCTGAGCGACGACGCCCCGATTGCAGTACCACCATACAGGATGCCTGCTGCCAAACAAGCTGTACTTAAGGGGGAGATTGAAGCGATGCTTGCGCAACATATCATTGAGGAGTGCGATTCTCCCTTTGCTGCCCCGGTGGTCATGATTACGAAGAAGGATTCAGGAGTACGAGTGTGTATAGATTACAGGAAGTTGAATGAAAAGACGATTCCAGATCGGTACCCGCTACCTAGGATCGATGACCTGCTGCACGCTCCTGGACAATCAGTCATAATGACAACTCTTGATCTTCGTTCAGGATATTATCAAGTTTCTGTCAGACCAGAGGATAGAGACAAAACTGCGTTTATAACCCCATTTGGTATTTACAGATTTAAACGTATGCCTTTTGGCCTCAGGAATGGGCCCTCTACGTTCCAAAGACTCATAGATCACATGCGTGCTGGCCTTCCAGACGTATGCATCCTAGCATATCTCGATGACTTGATAATCTTTTCGTCATCCTTTGAGGAGCATCTCAAGGATTTGGGAAAAGTATTTGAACGCTTACGACAATTCAAGTTGCGAGTGAACCGAGCTAAATGCAACTTCGCCAGCTCTCAAGTCAAATATTTAGGACATAGAGTGAGTGCTGCAGGAATTCAACCTGATGATGATAAGGTTGCTGCCATAATGCGAATGAGAGAGCCGAGGAATGTCAAAGAGCTGCTCACATTTCTCCAAACCTGCTCATGGTTTAGACGATTTATACCCAACTTCTCCGAAGTTGCTCGACCACTTAGTGTTCTGACCAAGAAGAAAGCCCAGTGGAGGTGGAATCTTGAACAAGCCGATGCTTTCAAGGCGCTCAAAACACTTCTGACTACCGCACCAATTTTGCGAAGAGCTAATCCCGAATTGCCCTACGTTCTGAGAACTGATGCCAGTTCGTATGCTATTGGAGCATGTTTACTCCAGGGGGAGACTCCACAGGAGGAAAGACCAGTCGAATATGCGAGCCGACTGCTGACAGACGCAGAAAAGAATTACTCAACTGTAGAGCGAGAGGCACTGGCCGTAGTATGGTCCATGAATAAGTTCCGAGGATATTTAGACGGAGCTCAAGTTACTGTTCGTAGTGATCATCAGCCTTTGAAATGGTTACTTACTCTCAAATCGCCTACAGGCCGACTTGCAAGATGGTCCCTAGCCTTACAAGCCTTTGATCTGCGTATAGAATATACGCCTGGTAGACAGAACGTCATAGCAGATACCCTAAGTAGACCGCCCCTACCAGATGACATCCCGGAAGATATATCCGCCTGCAGTGTCATTATGGACCTGCCCACCAAGACTGCTGAAGAGATCCGGAAGGACCAACTCGAGGAAGCAGACCTGAAAGAAATAATAGACTGCTTAGCCTCACCTGAGCAACAAGATGACATTAATCCACGAAAATGGACAGAACGAGGATACATTTTGAACAACGGGATACTCTATAGATATTCTCCCGCAAGTGACAGTGAAGAATTCCAATTAGTTGTGCCAAAGAAATATATACCCGATATTTTGAAGAAATACCATGATTCCGAGCTTAGTGGACATAATGGAGTAGAGAAAACTTTCGAACGCATAGCCCCTAGATATTTTTGGTTTGGTATGCGTAGAAGCATTGCTAGGTATATCACAGCATGCCTAGATTGCCAACGGTTTAAGCCAAGTAATGTCAAACCTGCTGGACTTCTGCAGACCCCTGTACAGAACCAGCGCTTCGAAGTGTTATCTATAGACTTGTTCGGACCTTTGCCTGAAACCGACGAAGGTTATCGCTGGATATTTATTGTGGAAGATACCGCAACCCGATGGGTAGAGATATTCCCATTGCGCAGTGCCACCGCTGAGGCATGTGCCCGCTGCCTGATTGACGAGGTCTTCTTGCGCTATGGAACGCCAAGACGGATAATTAGCGACAATGGAACCCAATTTGTTGGTGAAGTGATGCAACTGGTTGCCCATTGTTTGGGAATCACTCAAAATCTTGTTCCACTTTACCATCCCGAAGCGAATCCCGTGGAACGACGGAACCGAGACCTCAAGGCTCAGTTGGCCATCCTCTCACAGAACTATCATTCCAAATGGAAAGATCACCTGCCCAGTATTAGATTTGCTATCAATACTGCAAAGAGCTCTTCTACAGGATTTACCCCTGCTTATTTATCTTTTGGCCGTGAACTTAGGACCCCTGACGACGTCCATCATGACCTGAAGACAATAATTGAAAATGAACAATTTGTGCCACAGATTACGCCTTATTTGAAGACAATGGTTCGTGCTCTCTATGACGCTAAAGAGACACAGGAACGGCAACAGGATAAGACTAAGAAATACGCTGATCGACACCGTCGAACTGGCCCAAAGTATCGAGTAGGAGATGAAGTGTTAGTTGAAGTGCATGCTTTGAGTCAGGCGGGGAAGTCGTATACCTCCAAGTTCGCGCCGCGACGCGATGGACCATATGTGATAATAAAACTAGTGTCGCCCAGCACGTACCAAGTTGCCGACCCGCGAAATCGTGAAGTGCCGCTAGGAACTTACCATTCGTCCGCGTTAACCCCTTTTCATTCAGATCGTGACGTTACAGACATTCACCCAGTGAGGCCTATTCGCAAGCGAGGCCGCCCAAAACGAGTGCCGG
The DNA here is from genome assembly GCA_964006375.1 of Tillus elongatus. Taxonomy (NCBI): domain Eukaryota; kingdom Metazoa; phylum Arthropoda; class Insecta; order Coleoptera; family Cleridae; genus Tillus; species Tillus elongatus. The sequence continues at coordinate 144,714,845 of OZ023264.1, read as the reverse complement.
AAGTAGACTGTCCTAGTGTTGTGAAACAGACACAAGTTTCAGAACGAACGTCCCTAGTCAGAGATGAAGTCTCTGCTGCACCCTCTATAAGTGCACAGGCCCCACCTGCAAGCGATTCCAACGCGACGCAGCCACCCTCCATTCCCATGGAAGACGGAAGCCATCCAGCTCCCGCACCCCGAAGATCTGGTCGAATCAACGCTCGGCCTCCACAAGGCCGCTGTCATCATTGTTTTGGATGCTCAAATGATACGTCCCTGGATTACTCACGAGGTCGTTCTCGTAATCCAGAGGGGGAGTGTATAACCAGATCATCAGCCCGACGCCGGACACGCCACTGGAAACCCAATCTCTAGATGAAGCCGGAAGCGCATGAGCTGCCGCCGGTAAAACAGGTGGAAGTTAGAAGTCAGCTGTGTGAGGTTCGGCAAACTCAAGATGTCGAAAAGACGTTATTCATATATTGAAAAATGTTCTGTTTCCTTTCCATGTCCTATTCAGAAGTATTAATTAGTTTCGTTATTTTCCCGTATTGAAATGTTAAGTTTAGTGTTAATAAAAATCACAATAATAATACACCGATTTCATTAACTACCACGGCATACCAGAACCCACGTGTGACAAAACCATCGTCACAATATATATATATATATATATATATATATATATATATATATATATATATATATATATATATATATATATATATATATATATATATATATATATATATATATATATATATATATATATATATATATATATATAACCCATATCCGGGGTCAGTTTTAATTTTTATATGTTTATATATAAACATATAAAAATTGAAACTTACCCCGGATATGGGTTCTAGGGTTCCTAGTTTGCGCTCATTTGAAAAAATTTTCTCTCCATCGATACCTCTTTATTAGTGAATTTTTTTAAATAAAAATTCACTAAAAATGAAGGGTTCGCCTATTTTTTTCCCCGAAAATGTATTATAAAGAAACCTACTTACTAAACCTAATAATTATTAACTACTTACCAAGTTTTTCTCTAGTTAGTTATACGTTATAGTAGTTAAAAAGTCCCTTAAAAAGTTAACCTTTAAATTTAAAATATACACTGAACTAATGACAGTATCACAATTATTTTGTCCACTTATTAAGCAACCCGAAGTGGTAACCATAATAATAATAATAATAATAATAATAATAATAATAATAATTGTCTTGTTAGAACATGTAAATAACAACAAAATGATCTAATTAAAAATCAATCCGACGCGAAGACGAAAATTACTAGGTAGTAGTAGTAGGTAAACACGCTCTGCCAAAAGTCCACTACAAACTGTTAGTGTGTAATTTTATAGCGCACAACAGATTGCTTATTCGGTCGTTTTTGACGAAGATCATCAAGATTCGGCGATCTTTTCGCACTGATGTATCGCATTTCACGAGAGCGCCGAAAAATACACACCGCCGCCCGAGTGCTTTATATGGATATGGATGTATATAACGTCTGCAACGATTAACACTACTTATTCTGATTCTGTATTCTGTATTAATGGCTGCCGACTCTCTGCGATCCTCGATATACTAATTTTGTTTGTTGAATTCAGGAGGTAAAAAGTAAATAAAAATTTATTAAAATATAGCAAAGCAAAAATATTATTTTTTCCACGGCAGGCGGCAGTGCGCGCGCACGGGCGTACCTATTGAGGAGCCGCCCCTGTTACAGCTTACCTTTATCGATTCCCGTCACTATGTCATCAATAAGTGTCAAGAAAGCTGCTTTCCAGTTTTATTCTTCAGTGCTTCAGTGTTAAAATTCGTATTGTCGCTTGCAAACCAGCAACAATTACGTTTTGTAACTGATGTAACATTTTACGTTTATTATTAGATTACTGAATTTTAAATGTTATAGTAAATTAAGGGGGACACAGTAGCTCATTTGCTTCTTTAGTGTAGCCTTCACTGACTTCTAATGATACAAAGGTTAAGATTTAATAATTTATTTTTCTTAGCAACTTACTAACAAAAAAACTTCCATGACAATATTTTAATTTGCAATTTTAAGTTCAAACTATCTTTAGCTTCATTGTCTTAAAAATTTCTATCATAAATAACTGTATGAATTCTTTTTTGCATCTTAACATACTTTAATTCGGTATAATTTATAAAAAATATAATATTCACAAAATAATATATCACAGCTTATTATAATAAATTGTTCTAGAAATATAATAATTTATACTAATAATTAAACTTAATTTATTTCTTGATTCTTAATACATTCATTGAAGATACTGTCCCAGAACTTTATCCTCTCCAAATCTGGATTTTCTGTCATTGACAACTTCTTACTTAAATTTAAATAATTCTTCTCTCCATTAACAGGTTCCCATTTAACATCCACACAATCATCTTTCACGTCCGATGGTGTGGGATTGCCATATTTTGCAAAGTTCGTCCACAGTTTGACAAACCTTTTGACAGAAAGTTCTTCGATACTGCCTGGTTGAATTGTACCAGTTACAAAGGTTTTAAATAAATATGCTAGATCATCTGCATGTGACGTGCCCTCCATGTCGCGACTGATCAGTTTTAAGCTCAGCCTGCTCATTTGTTCTTTAAAAAAACCTTTTTCTAACTGCACCGCCAATAAATTAGTCACAAAGAAACTCTTCAACCAATATGCCGTTGCCATTTTCTTAAATATGTTAAGAGATGTATCCAATTCCATCCTATAGACGAAGACAGGTTCTGCTGAATTATTTTGGTGCATATTTATGGCTTCGTGAATTTTGTAAAGGAAGACGGTGTCAGTCTTCAACTGAAAAATATACATAGCTATTAAATTTATTTAAAGAAATATATAGATACTATACTAACAACAGTGTAGGAGGTAATTTTATCCTCTACATCATAAAATATTTCACAGCTTAGTTAATTTTAGCAAATATACAGTGTGATTTAAAATAATCTAACTATTAAGTGGCGATGGAGAATGTTAACAAAGGTGCAAGACAAATTTTAGAATTTTTCTAAGATGCATGGTTTTCAAGATATAAACGACGTACTACGAAATTCCCCGTGGTATTAAATGCACTCATTAATAAAAATTATTTGCTGTTAAAGTCTTTGCCTTTCACCCGTGTTGGTATTTTCTTACAAATAACAACTCCAATATAATACAGATTATTCCGACCCACCTCCAAGCGTGAGTATATATATATCACCATTATGCCGCAGGTTATGTTCATGAAAATCGCCACTGGTCACAAACTAGTGTTTTCTCTGCCTAATTAATAATTGATATATATATATATATATATATATATATATATATATATATATATATATATATATATATATATATATATATATATATAGGTGGCGCATTGAAAACGAAACAGACCGATTTGTGTCCAGAGAATTTTTTTTTAAGAAACGCTGAAACACGTCAATTTTAATATAGAGGGGGACATGTTTTGACATAAAACTCAACTTTGTCACATAAACCCCTTAAAGGTGGTGATAACAATCCTTATATTTTAAATAGGGAACATGGGTCGAGTGTTACATCATTTGAGAGCTATTTCTTTTCTGAATTCAGCACACAATTATTATTTTTTTTGAGTTTTATCAACTCGTTTAAAAATTATTCATAGTTGAAGATGCAAAAAAGCATTACACTCATTCCGATAAGAAATGTGCTGATAGTCAAAGTTTTGTTGGTTTGTAAACAAAAAAATGACTATCAGAACATTTCTTATCAGAATGAGAGAAATGCGGTATATTATTTCAGTTTATCTGTCGGTTTGATACTTGATAGTACTACCGAAAATTAATTTCACAATGGTGTATTCTGTAGAAGAAAGAGTTGAAATAATTACTCTTTTTTTCCAAAAGATGACTGTGCCAACCGTACCGCAAATTTGTTTAATGAGCGACATCCGAACAGACATGTTAACAGAAAATACATTTTGGAGTCAGTTGCAAAGTTTCGACAAAGTGGTTTAGTAGCCAACAAAAAAACGGGATCGTGAACGTGATATTCCGGTTAGAAATGAGCATACTAAAATTGAAGTTTTAGGACAAATTGCTGCAGGCCCAACTTTGAGCACGAGAAAATTGGCCACTGTTTCAAACATTAAAAGAAGAACTATTCAGCGAATATTGAAGCATCATAAATTTCACCCGTATAAAATTCATCTTGTACAACAACTGAATGAAGATGATTTTGATCGGTGGCTGGTGTTTTGTGAAGTTATGACTGCACGAATAGCTGATAACGGGAATTTTCTGTTCAATATCTGTTTTTCATACGAGTGTACGTTTTTATTAAACTCTACAGTCAATCGTCATAATTATCGTTATTGAGCAGATAATAATCCAAGAAATTTTCACGAAGTCCACCCTCAAACTCCACAGAAATTGAATGTATGGAGTGGAATTTTTGGAGAACGGTTAATCGGACCAATTTTTCTTGATAGCAATTTGAGTGGCGAAACGTATTTGGAGTTACTAGAAGATATTGCTTACCCTCTACTAATGAACATTGTTGAAAATGATGATCGCTATCAAGAAAATTAATTAGTGTTTCAACAATATGGAGCTGCTCCGCATTTTCCACAGCGTGTTAGCGAGTTTTTGAACAGAGAGTTTCCAGGACAATGGATTGGGCGCAGAGGTGCTATTGAGTGGCCCCCTAGATCACCGGATTTAACTCCTTTAGACTTCTTTCTATGGGGCCGTTTAAAGAGTAGAATTTACGCAACAGAACTAGAGTCACTGGAAGAATTACGACGACGCATTGTTGAAGAATGCCGTCTAATAATCCCACAAATGCTCCAGAATGTCAAAGCTCGTTTTGAACAAAATACGTACTTTTGTATGGAAGCTGGTGGTCAACAATTTGAACACGTACTCAACTGAATAAACATTTTTGAACGTTTGGTTTTGTTTTTTAGTTTTTTTTAACGAAAAATTTACTAATCTGTGCATTTCTTATCACAATGAATGAAATACGTTCTTGCAACTCCAACTGTGAATAATTTTTAAACGAGTTGTAAAACTTCCAAAAAAATTAGTATGCTAAATTCAGAAAAGAAAGAGCTTTCAAATGATGTAACACTCGATCCATGTTCCCTATTTAAAATATAAGGGTTGTTATCACCACCCTTTAGGGGTTGATGTGACAAAGTTGAGTTTTATATCAAAACATGTCCCACCTCAATATTAAAATTGAAGTGTTTCAGCGTTTTTTAAAAAAAAATATCTGGACGCAAATCCGTCTGTTTCGTTTTTAATGCGCCACCCTGTATATATAAAGACATGGAAGTGGAAGAATTCTACATTTTTGAAAAACAGTGATAATCTGAGAGTACCCGTCTATACACCTTTTCTGAGATTGAATGTCTTCTCCGCATGCAAAACCACCCCAAAATATTAGTCCATAAAGTAGGTGACTTTGGACTAAAGCATAAGAAACTGCCACCAAAACCTTCCGTCCAACTGTGCCTTTTGAAGAAGGCAAGAAAAAACACGAAGAAACGAGCCTATCCGAAAGAGCACATATGTGTTTTTCCCCAAGTTAGCTTTGCATCCAGACAGACTCACAAAAACTTCGCGACATTCGCCTGTTGCACGGATGTGCCTACGATTCGCATGAAATGGCTCTATAAAACAGGACTTATCCACTGCCTACCGCCAGACCTGAACAGAAGCAGACATGTTCACAAGATCTATTTGCACCTACTCAAATGAGTTACTCCTAATTCTCATTGTCCATAGCTTGCTGATCAAAAGCTCGTGTATAAGGCAATCAAATTCCTTCGAAAAATCATGAAAAAGATCTATTATATGTTGTTTTCCATTAAGCCTATTGGAAACAAACTGAATCAGCTGCCCTATAGCACTCTCTGTTGACCCAACCTTCACAAAACCGTGCTGAGTGCTGCTGCGAAGAGACTTACTGTTTAGCTAGTTAGCTAGTTAGTTAGCTAGTTGGCTAGTGTGCTTTAAATAGTCATAAATCTATACGAAGCCGGTTCATCCTTCCCATCTCGCCGTTTATAAATACATATACCTTTAGATATTTTCAATTCATGAGGGAAAACCACAGACAGAAACGATCGATTGATAAGGTATGAAAGTGGTTCAGCAACCTGACTTGTAGCGTGACTAGCAAGGCCAGATACCTTATACACTTCTCGTGTATTCTTTGTACAAGTGGTCTTGGGACCTATGAGTCGTTCCACCGATTTTCTTCTTCTAACATGCAGTTTTTTTCAATTTCAGTTTGGAAATTTTATCTACCTGTTTTTTAAAGTGAAAGCCAGATTTTGTTCCACGAAAGAAACCTAATACACGTTTAAGACGTGCATCTGTTTCTCTGTCCCTCTTCCTTTCGTATTTCTCTTTCTCTCTCTCTTTGCTCTCATAGTTCTAAAGGAAAATGCAGTCAGTGTCAATGGAGTTATAAGTATTGTTTGAATACTATCAAGTATTTTGAACGACTACCCGTAGTATATATATATATATATATATATATATATATATATATATATATATATATATATATATATATATATATATATATATATATATATATATATTGTATTAAGTGTTTTTGCTTGTTTTATAAATTAGTCATTTAACTAGACAGAGGTGTAGCTTATTATTTTTTACATACATATCGTACCTAAGTATAACTCTTGATTATTTGTGTTTATGCACTAAATTTTTTTCCTTGTAGATTTTCTGATTACATATCAACTTTTCATTTTTATTAATTACCTAAAGCATTATCAATTATCTAAGAAAAAATATATATTTTTTAATTGTTAGTTAACTACCAGTTATCGCAGACCTTTCGTTTAATTAGCTAGTTACTAAAATAATGAAATTTTACTTTTAACGATTAGCTGCATAGTTTTATGTATAAATTTAACTGCTGATATTTGTGACTATATCGAAAATCGTATTTAAATTACAAGTTACCTTATTAATAATGTTTGTTAAGTATTAATAATAACGTGCTATCTTTGTTCATCGATATTTTCGTTAATTGTCGACTAATAAAAAATATTTCTTTCTTTAAAAGGGTAAACTCCTGAGGTGGTCCAATTTTCACCAAGTCAGGATATCATGATAGTATCCCAGGGAAATCGAGGGAAATCGAGGGAAATCGAGGGAAATCCTCAAAAATTATTTTTTAAAGTATGTTTGCCGATATTTTTGTCAATTGTGAACCAATTATAAGAGATTTTTTTTGAAAGGGTATACTCCTGAGGCGGTCGCGTTTTCACAAGTCAGGATCTGATGATGGGATCTCACGGAAATCGAGGGAAGTCCTCTTATTATCTATGTGACTCAAAGTTCTACTGCAATACGTGCCGTATTTGATTATATTATAGCAGTTTTCTAACACCGTACTGACCACATTTGCACCAAAAAATGAAAAATAAACAAATTTAAATAAAATTAAACCGACTTCAAAATAGGCGCTAAAAAGCCTAAAATAACTGGATTAATTCAAAAGACAAAAAATATCTTAAATGAAATATTATAATACGCGCTACCTACTTATCTGAAACAAAAAGCAGAATCACCACAAAAATAATAACTGAGAGTTATGCGCTAGATACGTATTTCGATAAAGTAGCTGTCGCTAAACTGACTATATGGACAAAATTATCATATTTATATACCTATACATTAAAATACATTAAAATAAAAATGATGTAATAGCGATGATGCCATACTGGATGATGTAATATCGGATGCCTCAGAACCCGATGATGTATCACGGGATGACGTAATACCAGGTGACGTAATTCAAGGTTACATCACCGGGTTCTGAGGCACCAGATATTGCGTCATGGGGTGTTGCATCATCCGGTATTTCATCATCCGGTATTGCATCATTCGGTATTACATCATCATCCGGTATTGCATCATCATCCGGTATTGCATCATCGGTAGTACATCATTTCTAGTGTATAGTTTAGGTATATAACCAGGATAATTTTGCCCATACAGATAGTTGAGCGACAGCTACCGATGAAGACGACTTGGTTGTCGAAATACGTATCTATCACATAACTGTGTTATTTTTGTGTTTTTTGGGGTGATTCTTTTTGTTTCAGTTTCCAGCCACAGTGTCCAGCCTTAGCCTGCTACCTACTTATATGTTTGAAGTGGGTGCTAAGCCCGTAACACAATAATACTTAGCGATATAAAGAGCTTAATTAAAAACGGATTATAATTCTAATGAAATACCTAGAGGCGTTATCAATGATCACAGGCCAACCCGCGTACGCATTCCGTCGCGTGCACAGAGAAACTTGCGATGTGGTGGGGGTGAACCTAGCCTATCTACCTACTACCTAATCGGCTTGGCACCGACTTCAAACAGATAAGTAAGCAGGTTAGGTTGGGTAAAGCTGTGAGTGAGCCATAACGGTCCCTCCACTGCGACCTGAAGGTCTATTTTGGCTCACGCCTAATTGTCCTATATTTCGCGCAACAAATTCAGCCTCCTACAGAGGTCGATAATCTTTGTGAGCGAAAGTTGATCCAGATCTTCTGCTGCAAGCTTTGTCTTGCCAAAGAGCAGGTGTCTTGCCCTGTCCGCAGCCGGACAGGAACACAGCACCTGATCTGCTGTTTCGTCACTCTCCATACACAGCAGCCACTCAGTTACCTGACCGACACCAATTCGGTGCATGTGGTGACGCAAGCGGTAGTGTCTTGTGTACAGGTCGACTAGAGTACTCAGTTGTTGTCTGTTTAGCTCTAGAAGCTTTTTAGCCCTCGACTCTGACATGCCATTTATGAAGGCCTTAGAGTGAGGTACTACTGGCAGATTTTGCCATTGCTGGATTGTCATTCTTTCTGTCCAGGTCTTTAAGGTGCTTTTTGCTGTGCATGATAATATCATCAGCACAGGTTCTGGTCCACCCCAAGCAAGCGCGTTGGCCGCTACATTGCCATCATAGTCCGAGTGACCCGGTATCTAGACCAGCGACACCTCATTGCAGCTGCCCAGTTCGTTGGAGGCAGATTTACAGCTCCATACCGTTTCTGAATTGCAACGCTGGGAACCGAGTGCATTTATTGCAGCTTGGCTATCTGATTATATTCTTATCGATTTGTGTGTGCACTGGCTTTGTATAATTTCCCTTGCACACATCTCGATGGCATATACTTCTGCCTGGTGTACCGTTGCGTATTTTTCCGAGGCTAGCTGATAATCTAGCATCGGTTTTCCTCCCATGTGCGCCGGCTCCTGCCCCTCTATATATTTTGGAGCCGTCAGTATACCAGCAGAGATCGGCCCTGAATATGGTCGTTTGGTTTCGTTCCCAGTCCTGCCTTTCTGGAAAGACGGTCTTGAAAGACAAATTTCTGCTGATCTTTGTATGCATCATGTCTGAGATCATTTACAGAACCTCATGACTCTAAATGTCATCGAGAAGTCCGGACCCGCCCAGACTATTCTTTGTATGCATCGAGTCTGAGATCATTTCCAGAACCTCATGACTCTCAATGTCATCGAGAAGTCCGGACGCGCCCAGACTGATTTTCTTCGGCATGCTGCCGACCGTTCGTTTTAATCTGTACGTTGTCCACCTAGCCTCCCTCTCCAACCAAATGTAAAGAGGTGGAATGTTTAGGAGGACCTCCAGAGCGGCTAATTGAGCGGTTCTTATAGCGCCGGTTATCATCAGACAAGCTTGTCTCTGTAGATAAGTAAATAGCGCGTATAATATTACTTCATTTAAATTAATTTTTCTCTTTTTAATTAAACTTGTATCCCAGTTATTTTTCGCTTTTTAGTTGCTATTTTGAAGTCGGTTTAATTATTTTTAAGTTTGTTTATTATATCTAGACCTCTTTATTGTAAATGATCCCTTTGCGTACATACATATTGTATGGGGTGTTCGATAATTCGGCAGGCATTCTGGTTGATAACTGTGATAATAAAATTAATAAAAATCTGCTGTCAGCAGGGCGGTAGGGATTATAGCTTGACCCTTCATCATATATAATTTTAGTAACTTACCAACATTGTTTTTTCTATGTTCTTTTCAGTTATATCTTCATCTCCGTAATAGTATTTTCTAATTCTTTCTGCAAGTTCCTTACGCTTTTCGTGATTGTCTGGCAGTTTATACCTATAATCTATTTCCGATAATAAATTCTTGGGTAGCTCAATGTTTGGAAGCGTTCTTCTTGCAACCTCAAATAAAATCCCTTCTCTGCTATTATACCCCATTATTAAAGGTACTTTATTATAGTTTCCCGATTGGATAATATTTTCAGGAGTATCAGTTATGAATGCTTGTGGATGTGGCTTTTCGATCACTGGAGCGTAGAATCTTTTTTCGCCTGCTAGTACTGCCTAAAATATAATAATAATAATCAAGTATTATTTATTATAAAAAAATAATACACATTTTTAGCGCCACTATTATGGTAATTGGACTGGTACTCACATAAAGCTATTATGGAAATTTAAATTATTAAATGTCAGGAAATTAGGGCCATTGACATTCAGGATAGAGTTTAACGAAATTACATGATAAATGCGGACTTGTCAAGCCAGAGATGAAGTCTTTTCTATGCAATCGGTTTCGCTTTTTCCGGTATCGTTATGCAGGAAAAAATTTAATTTTTACTGCTTGACGATGCCGGATGGCGAAACTGAACCAGAAAAAGTTTTTACATCTGTATTTCGTACTAACAATGTTGCAAACAGTGGTGCGTACCATTGTAATGTCTAAATTATAAGTAGCAACGGGCCTAAAATACTGTCTTGTGGCACCACTGCAAAATACACGATTTGTAATATAACAAATTTCAAAATAACTTTGACTGAGTTTTAGAAATTATCGTACAATCAGAAAATTCTACAAAATGCAAAATATATATTAAAATCTTGTAATTAACTTTAATAAAAATCATTAGAATAATCCAAAAATAGTGCTGCAAATTAAATCATAACTTCCACATAGCTGTGATAATTTATTCTCTTCAGAAAGATATTCTCACGGAGTGAATTTAGGGCCCATGACTTGACCACAAAAAAAATAGTTGTATTCCTGTACCTTTAAACTTTTGAAACGTTATATTACTCGAGTTTTATTGAAAAAATTTCAATTTTCACCAAATCACCCCTTGTTTATCCCCTACCAACTGAAGCGATCTTACCCAAAAACAATGCGAAGCGTTCCTCTGTGTGTAATTTTATAGCGCACAACTGATTGCCTATTCGGTCGTTTTAGACGAAGATCATCAAGATTCGGCGATCATTTCGCACTGAAGTATCGCATTTCCTGAGAGCGCCGAAAAAATACACACCGCCGCCCGACTGCTTTATATGGATATGGATGTATATAACGTCTACACCAATTAACACTATACTTATTCTGATTCTGTATTCTGTATTAATGGCTGCCGACTCTCTACGATCTTCGATATACTAATTTTGTTTGTTGAATGCAGGAGGTAAAAAGTGAATAAAAATTTATTAAAATATAGCATAGCAAAAATATTATTCTTTCCACGGCAGGCGGCAGTGGGCACGCCCGGGCGCACTTATTGAGGAGCCGCCCCTAGTGGTAGGAATATTCTATAGGCACGTGAATATTACCTTATGAATTTAGAAATGCGTGTTGTACCCATCTACAATTTTTCTCTAAATGTGAATAGGTTTTTAACGGTGTACAATTTGTTGTTTATGATAAGCATTTATTAGGTTGATTTTTATTAATACAGTTAAAAGGCCGATATTGGGCCAACAGGTAAAAACCTGTTGTGTGTGTCCATGATTAAAACTGTAGATAGATTTTAAGGCTAATTTATAAGCAAAAGAAAAAGAGTGGGTAATAAAACTGAACTTCATGGAACCTCTTCGCAAACGGTGAGTTGAGCACAGCCATGTATGTTGTAAAATTAATTGTCTAGGAGAAGATAAGTTAGTATATTTGATCAAATTTAAAGTCAACTAGAAACACATGTGAGATTTGGTTAAAAGAAAAACCATTAATCTGATAATATTTACACACATATCTTGAAACTTTTACGTTAAGGATTTACTATTGTTTGTTTATCCATAAGATAATTTTCTCTTATCATATTAAGTAAGTTATTGCAATAGCTTACTGATAATTATAGAATTATAGCATTTGCTTTCAAAAGCCATTAGAACATTTTCCCTTAAAGTTATAAAACGGTTACTAGGATAATTACCAGATATCAGTTAGGTTCATGTTATCGAATATACGATAATCTGTTTTTGTTAAAAAGTTGCAACTATCTGTATATATAGGTGTCCCGTAATTTTTAGCACTTAAGATAACTCGCCTCACTTTACCCATACAGCACAAGATATTCTCAGAATGTTCTCAGAAGGTGAGAACATTCTTTTTTCAGAATATTTGTTTTGGAATGTTGTAATAACATTTATGGAATTTCAAACTGCATCTTGAATCTTCTGAGTACATTCATTCAATTACATCCTAAGAAAATTCCTGATCAATATACCGAGGATATATGTCCTTATAATATTATATAACTTTAAAATTCAATGAAAAATATATATGGTGATTACGGTATAATAAGTATAGTTGTGAGAATTATAAGAGGAACTATTTTGCATGTTTGATTCTGTTACCTGTTCTGTGTTGAACACATCCGAAAATTGTATATTAAAACAAAGAGCGCATGTCCAAATGTCCATACCGAAGGGAAGATGGCCGATAGACGTAAATGTAAATTAATGTCAACTTGAATTGTGTTAGGTCATGCTGTATAGGGCTGTATCGTAACATAATTAATTAAAGATAATAATGTGACGAGAATACGGAGAACAGTGTGTAATTACGAACCTAACACACAGTACAGCAGCAACTAAAACATGGTGTCAGGTTATCAAGAACTAAAAGGCAGTAAAGAAACAAGTTTTAAAGCATTTCTTACAGTTGAGACCGACGAAGTGTTCGCCAATTTTTCCTGAGACTGGATCATCTTACGACTTAGCTACAGATACAATGTATAATATATAACACAAAAATTGTGTTCTTCAATAGTAATAGGATATTATGCCATATAAACCACCACCACCGTTTGATGTGGATGTACTGGAATTTGGGCCTAAATGAAAACAAAGTTTAATATATTTCTAAAAGCTTCAGGAAAACACAATCCAAATTATGATATGAAAATAGCCCTATTTTTACATATTATTACATATTGTAAATGAAGCGGGGTTAAATATCTTCAACACTTTTCCAGTAGACAAGACAAATAAGTTGGAAGATGTTTTCGATTGTTTTGATGAAGCCAAAGACAAATATTACTATGGTACGTTAAAATTTAACACTTATATCAAAAACCAGACCATTTACTCTTTTGTAACGAAACTTAAGAAGTAACCCGCTAGTTATGGATGTATCTGTATGATTATAAAAATCCATACACAGGTTCAACGATCAAAGACAAATTAAATCCGGGTCTCTACAAGAAAGTTTAACAAAGGATTATTAGGGAAACTGATATTACGCTATCAAAAGTGCAAGAATACTGCAAATCTATAGAATTGTGTAAACAACACCTGAGGCTTTTTACTGAGGTATAAGAAGTTAATGCTGTAAGAAGCATCAGAAGAGCAGAAAATCTGAACCTGAACATATGGTAGGTAGCTGAGCTGTGTACAATAAAACTTGCAATTTATCAGATACACAATTGCTTTGCCAAAGCATGCTTTCACAACCAGAATATGCCGGCCGTTGGTGACAAACATCAGACATTGGGATATGGAAATAGCTTTAGAAGTCAAAATCAAATCCGTGGAAGCAGAGCAGAGAGCAACCATACAAGGGAAGGGTCAAAAGGTGTGATCGATGACTTTCAATTGTAGTTTTTTGCGAGTGTAAGTGAGTGTGATTTTGTGGCATGTTCTGTCCAATTTAGTTGTATTTTATAAAGATATAAGTACTTTTATGTAATGCAATTCCTTTAATACCGCATTGACAGCCTGGAGGATCAATAATCTAACCAAATTTCAAGTTACTTCAGTGGGGTAAGCGCGATTATTCATCTTAGAAGCTTTGTGTTTGGCTATTAAATTTTCTGGCAACTCGAAAAACTGTAGCTTTATTTATTTTATTTTTATGTTATTCAAATTTTAATTGTTTTATTAATGTTTTATTTACAAACATTTCTTTGCATTTGTTATATTAATTAATCTAAATAAATGTGCAATACTCGAATTGTTGACTTATAAAGTATCTGAACGTGAGTTTACAGGTATGTGTAGCCACTAGAATGATGGTAACCTACACAAGGGTGAGTGAGAGAAGTTCAAATTCTAACATATATGGCGAGTTGCCAGTTATTGAGAATAAGATGACGCTGCTAATGGAAATCGAATTCAGGATCTTTGGATTCAGTGGCACACTACTGTACCACCAAGGTTGTGTGTGTGTGTGTATTGTTTCTTTAACGTCGGCCTATTTGCGCGACTATGGCCAATCACCAACGCCAGGGAGCAGATTCATCTCACTATCCTGGAAATTTTGCCGAACCCCTGCCTTTCTGTAAGGAGGGTAGAGATCTTTAACGTGCCCAACATCGGATTGGCACGAGACCGATGGCTTTACGCCCCCTCCGAAGGGCGGAACTTGCTCAAATACAATGCCAGAACCTCGGTTGATGTTAATGTTACAGTTTGTACTGAAAAAGTGAAAGGAGAACCCTGGGATCGAACACAGTACCCTTCGGTTCAGAGGCACACGTTCTTGCTACCACCGAGGCTCTACCACCAAGGTTGTTTCATTTGATTAAAACCAGTTATTAAAATTAGCACTTGTTCTCAAGACTAAAAAATTATAGTACACTCCCTGCTGGTGCCGCCCCTCATAGGAGGCGTAAATCCGCCGGTCCCGTGTGCGATGCAATGTTGGGCACATTATATATATATATATATATATATATATATATATATATATATATATATATATATATATATATATATATATATATATATATCTCCCTACACTCCATACAAAAGGGAAGGATTCAACAGTTTTCCTAAAGAGCTTGTTTTTTTTCTTAAAGTCTTTGTATCTTCGAAAACAACAAAGTTATTGTAATCTAATGTACACGAATTATTTTTATATAACGTATGTGTGTGTCTAAATTCAGGTCTCTAAGTTAAAACAGGTGAGAGTTATCAGTATTTAAGAAGAAAACTAACAAAATACTAACAAATCTTAAATGAAGCTTTTTGGGGCAAAAAGCCTATGTGAATATACTCTGACCTAAAATACAAAAAATAAAGTGACTTCGAACGTAAGCTCGCCAAGCGGCGGGGAGCGTCGGACGGGGGCAGGTGTTTATTCGGAAGGACATAAGGTAAGTCATAGTATTTCACTCGGAGCCCATGCAACGGTCTCTCAGGCCGAAATGTACGCCATCCTGCGCTGTGTGCGGGGGAACAAGAGGAAGGGCTACAACAGTAAGCGGATCCTCATAACCACAGACAGCCAGGCAGTCGTTAAGGCCCTAAGTAGCACACGGCTGGTAAGTGAATGCCGAGACGAGACGAGCGACCTGGCTGGGCAGAATGATGTCACCCTGATCGATCTGGGTGCCGGGTCACTCGGGGGTCAAAGGCAATGTCGGGGCGGGGTGGGGGGTGTTAAAGCCGCGGACGAGCCCTGAGGGGAAAAAAAGCCCGCCAAAGACGACAAGTGCGATGGTATTGCTCCAGCCGACGTCATTCCATTCGCCAGTTGATAAAGGACTTTCGAAGGGAGTGTTAAGTGACCACGGTTCATGTTGTATTATTTTTCTTTACAACTTCATGGAAAATAAATTGTTTACTTTTAACCTGTATATAATTAAAGGTAAATTCCACGCAGAGTTTGAGCAAACATGTTCCGGACCCCTCCCCCCCCCACCGGGTTGCACAAGCTACGAGAAAAATGTCTTGCGAACAACTCCCAAGAAAGCTCCAGGACCAGGAGTGAATGATGATGATGAACTGGACGTGAAAGATCAAAAAGGAAGTATGGACAGGGAATGCTAAAAAAACGTGAAAGTCGGACCTCGAAAAATGGCTTTTTTCACATTTTTAAGCCTTCTCCTTTAAACCCTGTCTGCCTGGCACAGCACCCCTATTAGCCACAGGTCCCGTAACTGTTTTGCGGATTGTTCTCAAGAAATTTCTTGGGGTTTGCGCATTAAGGGTGGCTTTAGGCATGCAGGAGGGGAATAAATGACGAAGTATCGGCTCTAACCCCCCGCTTCCCACTTTTCACTTTTATCTTCTTATTATCAACAATTGGGCTAAGATAAATTTGACTAAATTATAATTATCGTGTAAAAACCCTGTTTTTTTGTACTTCGGTAATTAAGGAGCACTTTGTATATTGTAGAATTTTAAAATAAGGTGCCACAACAGAGCTAATTCAGTTACTACAGTTATAAAAGAGTGCTTACGTCACGAGATTTGTAGTTGGCCATGACAAGTTTTCTTGCAGAAACTTTTCTCAAATATTCAAGAGCCTTCGCCTGGTGGGTTTCTTTGTACCCCAACATTTTACAAATTTCCTTGGTACCCTTTGTTCCTTCTGCCCAGCAGTTCAAAGCTGTGCCACTCTGCATTATGGCTTTATGGAAAAGTCCTGAAAAAATATTTTGAATTACTTGGTGCATACGAATGCTATTTCTCACTATACCTGTAATAATTGAAAAAAAAAATAGTATACCTTTGGTCAATTGTGAAAGCATCAGATAATGAACGGATGCGGCTCCAGCACTTTCACCAAATAGGGTCACGTTATTTGGATCACCATTGAAATTTTTAATGTTTTCTTGCACCCACTTCAATGCCATAACTTGATCTTTTAAACCAGCGTTTCCTGGGATATCGAAACTCTCATCTTCTATGCTTAGGAAACCTAAAAAATATTTTATTAATTGATAGCAATTGCCTGTACAAACGCTTAGCAAGAAACGAGGAAAATACATTGTATTGTGCAGCACAAGCCACTACAATTTAATTTAATTATACAGGCAGTTAAAATTTTACACACTTATATGGTGTCTCAGTAACTAGCACTTTAGCCAAAAACCAATGTAGCAGTCATTGATCTTTCACGTGACACAGGCAGATACAGATACATTATAAATCCTAACAAATATTTTGTTTGATATTAAAGAGATAAATGAAACAAAAAGTCTATCCGTGTCTTAATGCTAGGAAATCAAAGCAAAAAGACCGCGGCAGAAAGTCTTAGTAGATGAGGGCCATAAACGGAACGATAAGGCAGATAAAGTGGCAAAGCAAGGCTCGTCATGTCCCCTGATAGGTCCCGCACTATAGCTGGAATAGAGGAGACTTGCTGCAGGTGGATCGGTTCCATGCTCAGGGACAGGGCGGTGTTCACCTCACTCGCGGTAGGGACTATGCTGGCGGGGGTCGCGGCGCGGAGTCCGAGAGGAGCGGTCTGTCTCCCTTGCTCTGGTGCCTAGTCGTGGACGGCCTGCTGGGGAGGCTCTCGGTAGGGGGGTATGAGGTACAGGGCTATGCGGACGACATTGTCATCATAATCCGAGGAAAGGTTACACAGGCAGTGTGGGAGCGCATGCGGACTACACTGAAAGTGGTGAAAGGATGGACGGTTGATCAAGGGCTCGGGGTGAGCCCCTAGAAAGCAACCGTCGTGCCGTTTACGACGAGGAGGAAGTGCTACAGCCACAGATCTCTCACTCTATACGGTAGGAGCATTCCAATGGACAGGGAGGTAAAATATCTTGGGGTCGTATTGGACTCTAAGCTAACCTGGAATGGTCACATTGGAAAAATACTGCGTAAGGCAGTCACTAGGCGGCTATATGGGAAAACGTGGGGACTAAGACCTAGTATGGCCCACTGGCTGTACACAAGGGTGGTCAGACCATCGTTAACATATGCGGCACTGGTCTGGTGGCCTAAGGTGATACAATCCAGTGCCAAACAAAAACTAGGCAATATCCAAAGGATGGCTTGCCTAGGCATCACAGGGGCCATGTCTTCAACCCCAACAGCCGCCATGGAGGTGTTGCTGGATCTGCCCCCCGTACACTTAGTTATTATGGGGGAGGCCAGGTTAGGACTATACAGACTAGCCTGCAATGGTAGACTAAAGATAAACCCAGGCTTCAGGGGCCACTGCAAAATTCAGGAGATCGTGAAAGAGCCCATGCTTGAAATGAGGTCAGACTTCGCGAGCCCGCGAATGTGCAGGGAAAACAACTTTACACTGGAAATCCCCGACCGCGAGGCATGGCGGCAGGAGACGCCGGGCATACCACGGGACGCGCTCGTCTGGTTCACGGACGGATCAGGCGGGGAGCGTGGGACGGGGGCAAGTGTTTACTCGGAAGGACCGAGGGTAGGTCATAGTATTTCCTTCGGAGCCCAAGCAACGGTGTTTCAGGCCGAAATGTTCGCCATCCTGCACTGTGTGCGGGAGAACAAGAGGAGGGGCTACACCAACAAGCGGATCCTCATAGCCACATACAGCCAGGCAGCCTTTAAGGCACTAAGTAGCCCACAGGTAAACTCCTGGCTGGTAAGTGAGTGCCCAGACGAGACGAGCGACCTGGCTGGGCAGAATGAGGTGACCCTCATCTGGGTGCCGGGTCAGTCCGGGGTTAAAGGCAATGAAGAAGCTGACAGTCTCGCGAAGAGAGGGTCAGCAGAACCATTTATGGGACCAGAACCGGCTCTGGGCGTGACAAAGAGCACTGCCAGGGGAGCCATTAAATCCTGGGTCAGAAACCAACACAAGGTGTACTGGGCGGACTGTCCAGGGCTCAGACATGGGAAGTCAATAATTGACGGACCCAGTTCAAAGAGAGCTGTGAAGCTGCTAAATCTTAGCAGAGGACAGCTCAGAAACACAACAGGTCTCTTGACGGGACACATGGCCGTCAAGTAACACCTGCACAAAATGAGGCGGTTCGAAGGGGACCTCGCATGCAGACTCTGCGGCGAGGGGGAGGAATCAGCCCAGCACATCTGGTGCGAGTGTAAAGCTCTGGACCGCAAAGGACCACTGATCTACGGTCAGTCTAGACCGGAGACAGAGCAATATAAAGCTTCACCTTACCAATCGCTGTGCAGACTAGTTCAAGGTACAGTGATTTTAGAATAGGTGGAGTAAGATTAAGGGTATTCACAGTCAACCAAAGGTTGCAGTGCTATCGGGGCGGCAAGGCCGCGGACGAGCCCTGAGGGAAAAAAAGAGAGAGCAGAAATGCCATTCTTAATCTTAATCTTTCTCTATGGTTTAGTTGCCAGTGGAATATACATGTATCATGGTGACACAAGCCTCATAAAGAATGCTTTGAATTCTTACCCAAAACTCCTAGTCTGTAATTGATCGTCACCAAGACAATATCTTCCATCATTAAATAGCTAGGTTCATAAATGTCGGTTTTATTAGATCCCAGAATGAAACCTCCACCGTGGATCCAAAACATAACAGGCTTCAGGCCTTGCTCCGCGGAAGGCAGCTAAAACGAGATGAGTATCAAATGTTATAGTTTGAGTAATTTTTAAACTAGAGAATACCTTTCTTGTAAACACATTTAAATTTAAGCAACGTGCTTCTTTCCCTACGTAATAACTGAGAAGCATGTGCTTGGAAGGACATTCGGGCCCATCAGTTGTAGCGTTGTATTCGCCAGTCCATGGTTCTGCAGGTTCTGGGGCCTGAAAGAAAGAAAATATCATTAAATTGCGGTTTAAAGCCTGTTAAAAATTGCAATTTTTTTTGCGAAATATTAAACAGTCTGGAGGTAAACTAATCTTGTTATAAAAGATTCATATGCTTCATGCCTCCAAAAGTATATAGTTAATAATATTAACCAAGTTCTCTTGGTGCAGCTATATAAGAATATATTCTTGTCTAGCAATACATTTATTGTAAAAACCAATACTCTATTACTTTAACGCATTTCTCGTTCCTGCCAACGATTTATGTAAATGATGTCACCTCACGTAATTGTGTCATTTAGTTGAGTTTTTCATACACCTTTTGTGACTTGGCGTGTATCATGTCAGGCTATAGAAGGTGATAACAGGGGCATTATTGTTCTGGTTATTTATTTCAGCTTATATCACTGATAACTAGTCTAGTATTTTTGACACGTGCTTAGTGCCCATAGAATAACTTATGTTTTTAGTCAGTTTTCTTTAAAAAATATTCAGTGTGAGGAGATCCCGACCTTTTGAAAGAATTTCTTGAAATGAGCGCGAACTAGGCCCCCTACAACCCTTTTCCGGGTCAGTTTAAATATTTATATGTTTATATATATATATATATATATATATATATATATATATATATATATATATATATATATATATATATATGTTCGGAAAGATTTCCGCGGTCTTTAATGTGAGACATACTTGGTTCTCGTGTGAAACCGCATCAAGAAGTTATTAAAACTAGACGTTTGGACTCCTGTTTTGGACAAAAGGAAGGTACTCAGCAAATTTGACCTTGGAACGGTGGACAAAGGTGCGTTGGGTTATTGTAGCTCGATTACGGGGCCTCAATCTGCCTACTCCCCAAATCTCAGGTCTCATTGTGTCCAACGCTAGGCCTAAGAGAGATCTGGCAGTTCGTTGCCAGTTGTGTATTGTCTGTACCGTTTCGTCTACCTGCTGCGTTCTCACTGAGAACTTAGAGACGATCTCCGGCGAGATTTGGGGAGTAGGCAGATTGACGCCCCGCAATCGAGCTACAACAACCCATCACCTTTGTCCACTACTCTAAGGAGTAGGCAGATTGAGGCCTCAGAGTTCATGTCCTTACATATTTCCTTTCCCTCGTGAAAAAGGCTTCAAAACAGGAGCCGAAAGTCGAAAAGTCGAGTTTCAATAAATTCTGGACGCGGTTCAACCTGAGAACAAAGTAGGTCTCATATATATATATATATATATATATATATATATATATATATATATATATATATATATATATATATATATATATATATATATATATATATATATATATACATGTATTACACCGATCACTCAAAAAATAATGTGCCGATTTTTATAAAATTTGCTGAGTACCTTCCTTATGTACGTGGCTTGGATAAGTTCCTTAGCCAGGAAAACTGGTCTAGGTTTTCCCGGAAAATTTTGTGTTTTCCTTCGGAACAAAATTTTATCTCCGGAAAAAGCAAAGTAAGGGCAACCAAATTCGCTACGCGTGTTTGCATTATAAAGGCTTAACGTTAATGTGCCAGAATTTAGGTCCATCAGTTTGAGACAAAAGAGTTATAGGCATTTAAAGACAAAAAATTGGGGTTTTCCTCAAAACGTGTTCTGCAAACCCTTAAGTTTCAGCTTCAACCATCATTGCCCTTCATTCTACTAAAATGGTTCCAGAAAATTCGTTTCAAGTAAACCCTTTCTATGATGCTTTGGCAGTGTGTAGTTTTAGTTAAATTTATGGTTTAATGGTCTATAATTTTTATCGCGAATTTTCGTAGAAAACATTCGTTAGTGAGGAGACCGTGACTTTTGAATTTTAAACAGATTTCATCAAATAAGTGCAAACTAGGCCCCTGTAGAATTCATATACAGGTTTAGTTTCTGTTTTTATCTGTTTACATATATACAGGGTGACGCATTTCAAAATTCATAATTGTCATTATACAAGATACGAGAAAAAATTGTATACGTTACTTATTGTATGTCTTGAGCTGCATCTTATAAAATTATTTTGACAATCACAGGCTGACCTATAAGTCGTTGGTGATGCCTAATTTTTTTTCGAACACCCTTATATTATTGCATTTTTATCGAAATATGATGCATGTTTGTAACAAAAAAAAAATCGAGACGCAGTAAGTGCGTTGCGGTAGCGAATTTTCATTAAGTGCTTCAAATTTCAATAACTTAATTTGCTATTAAACTAAGGTTTGTTGGCTAGGAAACCAGCTTTCTTGAAAACATTCAAAGTTTATTTTCGGAAAGTTTTCATACATTTTCAAATAATAAGTTATTTTGATATAATATGGTACATTGTTTCTACTATATAGGTTATACAGGTCACCAAATTGATGCATGCTTGCATTAAAGAGACATATGTGCTATTAAAAGCATTTTTATGAAAATTCACTTCCATAACGCACTTGCTGTGTCCAGACTTTTAATTTATATCGCAGTTTTGTGATAATTACTTTACGACACAAATTATTGAAATTTTACTGTTGTTCATTCGGCAGTAGAAATACACTGCCAGCAATATTACGCTTGTTATAAACTGTGTAGAATTTGAAAAGAGCTTCTGGAAATCCTCCAAACTTTTCCGTTTCTTTAAGGAAGAGCTGATATCTCTTCAGGATAAGCATCCACCTTTATTTTGGAAACCAGTTTTTTCAAGAGGCAGCGAATATGTCTCTAGGGGAAACATCTATCTCTGGAAACCGCAGCGTGCTTTTGAAATGTCAACTCGAATCTCCGGAGGAAGCACATATCTTTAATTCAGACACTCCTAGAATGAAAAATTACCGGAAGTTCAACTCAATATTTTACCGATATGATGCAAATGACGATACTCCCACGCATGAATAAGTTTAATTACGTAGTATTAGTAATTTTCGCACCACATCAAATTTTAATTTGTTGTTAGTGAATTTTCTTAAAAAAAAATTCACTAATGAGTAGATCCCGACTTTTGAATTTTGAAATTTTTTTTCCAATGAGCGCCAATTAGGCCCCCTAGAACATATATCCGGGGTCAGTTTCGATTTTTATATGTTTATATATATATATATATATATATATATATATATATATATATATATATATATATATATATATATATATATATATATATATATATATATATATATATATATATATATATATATATAGTTGTTTTTTTGCATGTCTTTGTGGCAGATTTTCCCTGTTTTCAATGTTTTGGCTTTGCTTTTACAATTAGTTACAGTGCTTACTCCTGAAGATGCTCGGAACTCCGTAGCGAAATATATCAAGTTTTAGTACAAAGTGACTTTCTTTAAAATATAGCCCTCGTTTTTGGTCGTAATTGCCCTTAATAGTATACAAATTTTAGCACGCTAACGTGTAACGACTGTTACTCCTCCCTTCAATATATATATATATATATATATATATATATATATATATATATATATATATATATATATATATATATATATATATATATATATATATATCACGCCGATAACTCAAAAAATAATGGGCAGATTTTGACAAAATTTGGTGGATACCTTCCTTTTGTAAGTGGCTTGGATAAGTTTGTTAGACTGGAAAATCAGCCGAGGTTTTCCCGGAAAATTTTGTGTTTTCTTTAGAAAAAAATTCATATCTCCGGAAATAACAAAGTAAGGGCAACCAAATTGGATATCATTTTATATCGCTATGGGTAAATCACCTACCAAAATTTAGCGCTGTAGGTCAAAAGACAGAAAAGTTATGGGCATTTAAAGAAAAATAAATTGGGGTTTTCCTCAAAACGTCAAAGTGACAATTTAAAACCTAAAAATTCGCAACATTTAGGCAAAGAACTTGAAACTAATACGGGCTATGGAAAAAAAATGTCTCAAGAAGAATGTTTTACAAACCCTGAAGTCTTAGTTTCAACCCTCATGGTCCCTCATTTTACTAAAATGTTTCCAGAAAATTCATTTCAAATAGACCCTTTCTCTGATGCTTGGCAGTAGTCTTAGCTATAGAGTTTATCGTTTAATGGTATATAACCTTTGCCGAATTTTCGTAAAAAATCAATAAAGTTCAATATATCCGTTATTCTACAAGGTATGAAAAAAAATTGTATACATTAATTATAGGGTGTCTTGAGCTACATCTTAAAAAATATTTCTACAATCACAGGCTGGCCCATAAGTCGTTGGTGATACAAATAATTTTTTTTTAGTCGAAAACGCCTTATGTTTTTGCATTTTCCATCGAAATATAATGCATGTTTGTAAGTGAAGAAATTATGGACGCAGCAAGTGCGTTATGGTAGCGAATTTTGATTAAATGCTTCATATTTGAAAAGCTCAATTTGCTATTAACCTATAAGGTTGGCTAAGAAACGGATTTTTTCGGTTACACTTTAAGTTTGCTTTCGGAAATTTGTGTACGTTTTCATGAAACATGGCACATGGTTTTTACTATATATGTTATACTGGTAATACAATTTGATGCCTGCTTTCTGAAAAAAAAAACACATATTTGCTGTTAAAAATATTTTTATGAAAATTCACTACCATAACGCACTTACTGCGTCCTGAACTTTTATTATTGTATGTAGCTTGCCAGTTCCACCTATGTTAAAGCATCATTATAAACTATTAATTTAAAGAGCTTGAATCTATTTTATTACCAAGTAAAAAACATCAATAACACGTGTGTTTGTGTACCAAAAAAACATTAACAACTATAATAACGTTATTTGTTTTGTAATACTAAGAAATAAAATGTCGTTGATACGAAATTATTCCACAAAATGCGAAATGTAAAACATTTTATGGAAATCTCTTGACCAGTTAATTATTATGTATAAAGTCTGGACTCAGCAAGCGCATTATAGTAGCGAATTTTCATAAAAAAGTTTTTAATAGCAAGTATTTTTTTTTTAAATGAAGACAGGTATCAAATTTGGGTACCGCTATAACCTATATAGTAAAAACAATGTACCATATTTTACCAAAATTTTTTCGAAAATAAACTTAAGATGTTCCCCACAAACCTGGTCCGATTTTTCTGGCCACAGAACCTGTTTAAGCTATTTACCCACCTAGCAAGATATATTTCTTTAACGTCGGCCTATTTCCGCGACTATTGCCAATCACCGACGACAGGGAGCTGTTTCACCTCACTATCCTGGAAATTTTGTCGAACCCCTGCCTTCCGGTAGGGAGGGTTGGGATATTTAACGTGCCGAACATCGCATGGACACGCGACCGACAGATTTACGCCCCCTCCGAAGGGTGGAACGTACAGATATTCAACTTGCTCAAATACAATGCCACAACGTCGCTTGATGTTAATTGTACAGTATGTACTGAAAAAAGTGAAAGGAATACCCTGGGATCGAACCCAGTACCCTTCGGTTAAGAGGCACACGTTCTTGCCACTGAACCACCGAGGCTCTAGCAAGATATAAATATTCACAAAAAGCTTTCCGACGGAACTCCCAAAGAAAAATTTTCACGAAAATCAGAAAATATTTTGTTAACAATAACTTATTAACTCCGATTTCCATTGGTAAAAATGCCATATCCCAATTTTTGATATGTTCCAAAATGTAAAATTTGAAAAACAATTGAAATAACTCGAAAACCTCGAGAGCCTCGGTGGTTCAGGGGCAAGAACGTGTGCCCCTGAACCGAAGGGTACTGGGTTCGATCCCAGGGTACTCCTTTTACTTTTTCAGTACAAACTGTAACATTAACATCAACCGAGGTTCTGGCATTGTATTTGAGCAAGTTGAATGTCTCCACGTTCCGCCCATCGGAGGGGGCGTAAAGCTGTTGGTCCCGTGTCCATGCGATGTTGGGCACGTTAAAGATCCCTACCCTCCTTACAGAAAGGCATGGGTTCGGCAAAATTTCCAGGATAGTGAGGTGAAACTGCTCCCTGGCGTTGGTGATTGGCCATAGTCGCGGAAATAGGCCGACGTTAAAGAAACAAAACATGCACACACACAACTCGAAAACCTCTCTGAATGCGTCACTTTCATGAGACTCTCCTATCTATTGGTAAATATAATTGAAAACCTCCATAAATACATCATTTTCATGGGACTCCGATTTCCATTCGTATAAACGCCGTATCACAATGTTTGATATGTTCCAAAATGTAAAAAAAGCTCGGGACGCAGCAAGTGCGTTATGGTAGTGAATTTTTATTAAATGCTTCAAATTTGAATAACTCAATTTTATATAAACTTGGAAACTTTAATTTTGGTATGTAGTAAGGTTTTTTCTAAGGCAACATATGCCCCAAATTTCATTAAAAACTTGGTAATTTTCGGCGAAAAATTTTTTTTTTCGAAAGAAAACTCAAAATTTTCCCAGAAAACCTCGTCAGATTTTTCTGGCTAACAAACCCATCCAAGCCATTAATAAAGGAAAGACACTTGCCGAGTTTCATTGAAATCGGTTATTTTTTTTTTTGAGTTATCAGACGAATACATATATATATATATATATATATATATATATATATATATATATATATATATATATATATATATATATATATATATATATATATATATATATATATATATATATATATATATATACATATAAAAATTGAAACTTACCTCGGATATGGGTTCTAGGGGTCCTAGTTCGCGCTCATTTGAAAAAAATTTTGCAAAGTCTCACCATCGATACCTCTCTATTAGTGATTTATTAAAAATAAAAATTCACTAAAAGTTTAAAAACAAACGATGGGCGATATAAATGTTGTCTCCTTACAAGCACGCATTAAAATTGGATGGAAAATGCAATAATTCTACAATAAATGGGCTGTTTAAAAGAAAAAAAAGAAAACTTGTATCACCAACGACTTATGGGCCACCTGTGATTGTCAACATAATTTTATAAGATGCAGCTCAAAACGACTTATAAAATACTTTTATGATATTTTCCTGTCTCTTGCATAATAACTGATATATTAAGCGTTACAGTGAAAATGCACCTCCCCGTATATATCTAAGAATGTAAAATCATAAATTCACCCCGGAGGCGCCTAGTTCGCACTCCTTTGAAGAAATATTTAAAAAAATTTAAAGTCGCTGTCTTCTCAATAACGATTTTTTAAAAGAAAATTCTCGATTAAGTATAAACTATTAAACCACAAATTCTATAACTGAAACTAGTGCCAAATCATCAGAGAAGAGGCTATTTTAAATAAATTTTCTGCAAACATTTTAGTAAAATGAAGGACAATGATGGTTGAAACTGTAACTTAAGGCTTTGTAAAACACATTTATTATGATATTTGCTCTACATAGCCCGTATTTGTTTCAGGTTCTCCGTCTAAAAATTGCAACTTTTGACGTTTCAAATGGCGACTTTGACATTTTAAGAAGAAAAACTATAAAATTTCCAAAGTAATTTTTCTGTTATTTCTTAACCTTTTTGCGTCAAGAAAACCTCATCTTTGTCTGTAATATACAATAGGTCTTGTTATCCAACAAAATCTTTTCGTTTTTTGCATTTTTCTGGTCATCAGTGGCACCCAAAATTTTTGTGTCTACAATTTTTTTCCTTTCAACTTAGAAGTCTGAATTTTGGCATGTGGGGTAAGTTTAATAGTTTAAACCTAAGTAATAAATTTGGTTGCCATAGCTTTACTATGTTCGGAGATACAAAAAAATTTCGACTGGAAACTCAAAATTTGATCAAAATCGGTCCACTATTTTTTTAATTATCGGTGTGATAAACACAGATCTCCTCGTTGGTGTTTTTTTTGCAAGAAAATTCACTAAAAGACAAAATTAGTAGACTTTGTGAACAATAATGTGCTAAAACAATGAGGAATTTGCACATTTTTAGTGAATTTTCTTAAAAAAAATTCACTAATGAGGAGATCCCGACTTTTGAATTTTGAAAAAATTTCTTCAAATGAGCGCTAATTAGGCCCCCCAGAACACATATCCGGGGTCGGTTTAAATTTTTATATGTTTATATATATATATATATATATATATATATATATATATATATATATATATATATATTATATATATATATATATATATATATATATATATATATATATATATATATATATATATATATATATATATATATATATATATATATATATGTATCACACCGATAACTCAAAAAATAATGGGCCGATTTTGATTAAATTTGGTGAATAAATTCCTTTTGCAAATGGCTTGGATAAGTTCGTTAGCCAGGAAAATCGGTCCAAGTTTTCCCGGAAAATTTTGTGTTTTCTTTCGAAAAAAATTTATATCTCCGGAATTAACAAAGTAAGGGCAACTAAATTTCATATGCGGATTTATTTAATTATAGGCAAGTTACCTAAACGTCCAAATTGCGATTTTAAACGTCAAAATTGGTGAGTACATTCCTTTCGCAAGTCGCTTGGATAATTTTGTTAGCCAGGAAAATCCGCCGAGGTTTTCCCGGAAAAATTTGTGTTTTCTTTCGAAAAATATTTATATCTCCAAAATTAACAAAGTAAGGGCAACCAAATTTGGTAAGCTGGTTTATATAGTTATAGGTGTGCCACCTACCAAAATTTAGCTCTGTAGGTCAAAAGACAAAAAAGTTATGGGCATTTAAAGAAAAATAAATTGGGGGTTTCCTCAAAACGTCAAAGTGACAAGTGAAAACGTCAAAATTCGCAACATTTAGGCAAATAACTTGAATCTAATACGATCTATGGAAAGAAAATGTCTCAAGAAGAATGTTTTACATACACCGAACTCTTAGTTTCAACAGTCATTGTCCTCCATTTTACTAAAATATTTCCAGAAAATTCATTTCTAATAGACCCTTACTCTGATGCTTGGCAGTAGCCTTAGCTATAGAGTTTATTGTTTAATGGTATATAATTTTTGTCGAATTTTCGTAAAAAATCAATAAAGCTCAATATATTCGTTATTATACAAGATATGAAAAAATATTGTATACATTAATTATACGGTGTTTTAAGCTACATCTTAAAAAATTATTGCGACAATCACAGGGTGGCCCATAAGTCGTTGGTGATACAAATAATTTTTTTTTGTCGAAAACGCCTTATTTTTTTTGCATTTTCCATCGAAATATAATGCATGTTTGTAAGTTAAGAAATTCTGGAGGCAGCAAGTGCGTTGTGGTTGCGAATTTTGATTAAATGCTTCATATTTGAAAAGCTCAATTTGCTATTAACCTATAAGGTTGACCAGGAAACGGATTTGGTAAATTTGCAGATTAGCTCCCGAACGCTTTTGTGAAAAATTTTTTGACATACATCCTTAAAACCCCCCTTAGAGCAAGGTGCAACACCCCCCACCCCCCCCCCCCCCCTCCTCCCAAGTTTGATGATCGCCACTGGTGAATATGTCGAACGAAACGACCAGGGTCATAGTGACCGTGAACTGCGACAGCGCTAGTGTGCGGGACATTGCGACTGACAGAGACAGCCACACCGTGTGGTGCTCTGCACTGCGAAGTAGAACAGAGCCGCACTAAGACAGTAAGGTAAAATTGTTGACTTTCCAGAAGAAGTTTGAATATAAATAACTACGCAAAGGAAGGAGAACAAAAGGTAAGAATAGTGTTACTGTGTATGTTTGATACCAAAGTTTATGTATCAGCAGTCGATTTGTCAATAATTGTTCGGGAGCTAATCTGCAAATTCACCACGGATTTTTTCAGTAACACTTTTGGTTTACTTTTGGAAATTTCTGTACGTTTTCAAACAATCAAGTTATTTTGATGAAACATGGCACATTGTTTTTACTATATATGTTATACTGGTAATCAAATTTGATGCCTGCTTTTTCTATATAGGTTATACTGGTAACCAAAATTGATGTCTGCTTTCTTAAAAAGAAAACACACATATTTGCAATAAAAACATTTTTATGAAAATTCACTACCATAACGCACTTGCTGCGTCCCGAACTTTTTTATTCTCCTCTTATTCAATTCCCCACATTGAATAAAATCAATTTCCATATAAAATTCAAATTTTTAACTAATAGTTTTCCTGTAAAAAAATATAAAAAATCCAAATAATTGTCTCCGCGTCAAAACGCAGCCGTAAACAAAGATGGCCTACTGTGACGTCACGATCCGGTATCGGCCAAACGAGTCTCGCTTACTCACACAGAGATCCTCATCTCACCATTAGTGTTTATGCGACTTACGTGTGCCGGAAAGTTATTGTTATCAACTTATATTATTGTTAATATCTATATACTCGTATTAATTATTTTAGAAACTGTACAGTCTTATAGTATGGCTACAGAAGTTGGATTTGTCCAAGGACAATCTTATAATTTACCAAAAATTTATGTACTAGCAATGTTTGCGTTTTTAGGAAACAACCCGAATTTCATGGGTGCTGAGCTAAAAGGAGTGAAAGCTGAGACGTATGTATCTGATATGAACCTTAGTTTATCCTGTAAATATCTTTGTTGGATTTTATGTAGTAATTTCTTATAAAATATACTGTAAATAAAAGCATAACCTCAAAATGTTCTCCATTCAAATAACCTACAAGAAAAATATATAATTTCTGAACGTCACAACGTCTGGGTTAGACATATTTCCAAGGTAGAAAAGAACAGAACAAGGCTATGCTCCAGACTGATTTTATTAGGTAAAAGCCCTACGCGTTTCGGCCCATAATTCTGGCCATCATCAGGGGCTTCGTTCTGTTTTTTACATAACAGCAACTGGACTTTACAAGAAATCTATCATCGTGGCTATTTTCATCGACTGTCGCTTTTGTTTCCTTGCACTATGTGGGTGAAGGCGGAATTATAAACATTAAAACCTCAAATTACAGCAATGGACAAACGGCGATACAAATAAAATTTCGCATTTGAAATGGAGGACGGTTAAAAGCCGAATATAGTTCTATTCATATGTTCTATTCATATATTCGGCTTTTAACCGTCCTCCATTTCAAATGCGAAATGTTATTTGTATCGCCGTTTGTCCATTGCTGTAATTTGAGGTTTTAATGTTTCTAATTCCGCCTTCACCCATATAGTGCAAGGAAACAAAAGCGACAGTCGATGAAAATAGCCACGATGATAGATTTCTTGTAAAGTCCAGTTGCTGTTATATAAAAAACAGAACGAAGCCCCTGATGATGGCCAGATTTATGGGCCGAAACGCGTAGGGCTTTTACCTAATAAAACCAGTCTGGAGTATAGCCTTGTTCTGTTCTTTTCTACCTTGGAAATAAGAAAAATATACACCATTTATTCCTGATTTTCTCATACATTAAAGAATAATTTGTTGGTGGTAGTTATTGTTGTGGAAGTACATTTGTGCACTATACAGCACTTATAATATGTATGTCCAGGCACTGGTATGTCTTTCGCATTCTCGTATTGTAATTCTGAGTCTGCTGAAGTCATCACACAGTCACGCAGTAAACTAGATTAAACACAACTTACTACCTTTGAACCTATATTATACACTAAACACTAAACACCAAAACTACTTAAAATTATGATAAAACTGCTCAGAATTCGATGCAAACACAAACGAAAACACCACAACATTAAATGGTGATGCCCGCGTAAAACGAAGATGTACCGGATCGTGACGTCACAAACCTCTTCACCGATCAGATCACGTTTTCGCCCATCCTGTCTTTTTGAATTATATCCAATATTTCAATAATTAATTACTAATTAGTGGTTCACTTTAAGGGGGGTTTACTTGTAGACATATATTTTTAGAGTATTTTGCTGTACTTTAAATACGTTTTTCATCAAAAGTAAATTATATGCAACTTCTTCATTGTTTATAAAAATCAACAAAAAATGTTCTCTACAAAATTCGCAAAAAAATATTTCCACAAAGATTGCCTGAAAAAAAATTACCTACCTAAAGAAAATCGATGAAATATTTATACACCTTTTGTGCTTATTGTGCTTGCCTGAGGTGATTCGTTTATTATATGTATTATAATAAAGGTTTCATTTACCTACTGTCAATGTTTCAGAAAGAATGTAATTACAAGACCATTACGGTAATAAGTGTTATAATAATTATTGTTCAATATACATTCCATAACTTTCTGGATCCACATTATATTTAATTTCTCAGCAAAAATATCGGAATGCCGTTCAAATCAAGTGTTGTTAGTTGATAAAATTCCTGCTGAAAGTCTCAGACGCTTGCTGACCATAACAGCTTCTATTAATATATTCCTCAGGTTCAAGGACAGACAGTTGATTTCGCAAGGTCTTTGTGCTGTCAAAAATCCTACACGAATACATTTGGAAAGGTACCCCGGTTTAATTATACAAATTCTAAAAACCTGTAATTTTATACATGTGCTATTAATTAAGATGATAGTAATCTCTTCGACCGGCAATGAATTTTACATCGTATATACAAGGTTGCCCGTTTGCCCTCCTACCTTAGATCATACCTTTAATATTAAGTTTATAAGAAAAAGTCAAGGTACATTTTTTGCTCAGATTGCTCCTCGTTTATAACCTAAAATTATCTTTGGCTCCGCGAGTCTCTCTATTTTATCCCTACAAGACCGTACTCAATGTTTTAAATAGAGAACCCAGTATACTATTATAGTTTTGAAGTGTATAATCGATTTTAGGTTAAGTTTCTCAAGACTTACCCACTCAAGTCCGCTCGGTTGGAAGGATAAAAATATTTTTTAAATAGAGACTCTTTGATTTTAAAACGAACTTTGTTGTAATAAGGCCGTATTAATTTTTCTTTGACGACCAAAAAAATCTGGAAAAGTCATTTTTTAGTGAATTTTTATTTTAAAAAAATCACTAATAGAGAGGTATCTATGGTGAGACTGCAAAAATTTTGGCAAATGAGCGCGAACTAGGATCCCTAGAACCCATATCCGGGCTCAGTTTCAATTTATATATGTATATATATATATATATATATATATATATATATATATATATATATATATATATATATATATATAATATATATATATATATATATAAAATGATTTTTAGCACGGCATTTCTCTATACTATACAAGGAGAAAGTTTAAGGGCAAGGCCGTAAGGAGACAACCGCATACACGTGTTTCAAGCTTATTAAATATCATCAGTACGGTAGAGCCAGGTGATGATGAGAATACTCTGGATGAAGAAGCAAAAATACACGGAGTCACAACAGGCAACCAGTGCACATTTTCAGGTGTTTTCTTTGCCTCCGTGGAGTGCGCGTACGTCCGTAGCAATCTACTCACCACCCAATTTAGAAGCTGGAAGAAAAGACATACTATGGATAAAACTCTCTCTCAGGGCTGCAACTAAATTCATCTGTTGCATTTACCGGTCACCTTCTGACAACAACTTTGTCCAGCTCTTCGACTACCTTTCTGAAAAAACCGACCATCTGATTTCTGAATATCCTTCCTCTGAGATCACTATTCTTGGTGACTTCAATGTCCATAATAAGGAATGGCTAGGATCTTCAAAAACCGATCCATAAGGAAGAGCAGCGGAGGCCTTTGCACTCAGCAATTCTTTAGCCAATATGGTTCAGCAACCTACTTACTTTCCTCGCATCCCAACACACAGCTCAAATCCCTTGAATCTCCTTCTTACTACAAATCCTGACTGCTATAATATATCAGTCACCGCCCTCTGGGTCGCTCAGACCACGGCATGGTCACTGCTTCCTGCGCAATGCAACCCGAGGTCACACAGTCATCACATCCAAGTATCGTTTGGCACTACAACTCCGCAAACTGGGACGAAATGCGGGATTACTTTTCCTCATTTCCATGGGCGTCTGCTTGCTTCTCTCATCCTGACCCCTCTGATATCTCACAAAACGTCACCGAAATTATCCAAGCTGGCATGGAATTATTTATTCCACGTACACAGAAAACCTTTGCAGCCACTCAAAAGCCCTGGTTCTCTAAATCCTGTGACCAGGACAGACTTGAAAAGGTCAAAGCTCACAAAAAGCTGCTACACAATCCCAGGCAAGAAAACCGTCAAGCATTTAACGACGCAAGAAACCGCTATGTCCGCATTTTTTCTGAGGCAAAAAACTCGTTCAGTAACCACATCAAAAACAAAGTCCTCTCAAGCTCCAACGGCAGCAAACCCTTCTGGACTCTTGCTAAATCTATTGGGAATCATTTCTGCAAGAGCACGTTCCCACCTCTTGTCTCAGGGGATGAAATTGTTTCTACCGCCCTGGACAGGGCTAAAATTTTTGCCTCGTTGTTCCCAGGCAATTCTACTCTCAACCCACCTCCAATTGTTCAACCACCAACAGTCCCCAATGTCGCGCATAAAATGAAGGATATCATTTTCAAAACTAAGAAGGAACGAAAGATGCTCTCTTCTCTTAATACCAGGAAAGCCTCTGACTTAGAGAAGATCCCAGCAGTTGTTCTCAAAAAATGCGCACCAGGACTTGCTCCTGTCCTGACTTTCAGACATCTTACAATAGAGGCATCTTCCCTAGTAACTGGAAAACTGCTCGAGTACAACCTGTCTCCAAGAAAGGATCGAAAGCGCTTCCTAGCAACTATTTCTCTCCTTTCAGTCATCTCTAAAGTGACGGAAAAGTATATAAACACCGAATTACTAAAATTTCTTGAAAAACGCAGTCTAATCCACGACATGCAGTATGGATTCCGTCAGCGCAGATCAACTGCCGACCTCCTTTCCTTTGTCACCCATTCTTGGAACAAGTCTATGGAACTACACGGAGAATCCCAGATTGTCGCTCTAGACATATCCAAAGCATTCGACCAGGTCTGGCACGCAGCGCTGCTTAATAAACTACCGGCCTATGGCCTACCACCAAAACTCGGTACGTGGACAGCAAATTTCCTCTCCAAACGGAGCATTTATGTTGTCGTGGATGGCTATTCCTTTAAACTGTATCTAATTAATGCAGGAGTTCCTCAAGGTTCAGCTTTAGCCCCTACTTTGTTGACAGCAACATATATATATATATATATATATATATATATATATATATATATATATATATATATATATATATACATATATATATATATATATATATATATATATATATATATATATATATATATATATATATATATATATAGTTAGCCAGGAAAATCGGCCCAGTTTTTACCGGAAAATGTTGTGTTTTCTTTCGGAAAATTTTTATATCTACGGAAATAACAAAGTAAGGGTAACCAAATACGTACGCTGGTTTATATCATTAGAAGTAAATTACGTCCCTGAATTTAGCACTGTGAGTTAACAGACAAAAAAGTTGTAGGCATTTAAAGACAAAAAATTGGGGTTTTCCTTAAAACCTCAAAGTCGCGATTTAAAACATCAAAATTGGCAACGTTTTAGGCAAAGAACCTGAAACTAATACGGGTTATGTAAATAAAATGTCGCAAGTAGAATGTTTTACAAACCCTGAAGTCTTAGCTTCAACCGTCATTGTTCGTCAATTTACAAACATATTTTGAGAAAACTCGTTTCAAATAGACCCCCTTTCTGATGCTTTGGCAGTAGTTTTAGCTAAACATCATTTAATGGTATATAATTTTTCGCGAATATTTGTGAAAAATCAATAAAGCTCAGTATATCCGTAATTTTACAAGATATGAAAAAAATTGTGTACATTAATTATAGGGTGTCTTGAGCTACATCTTAAAAAAATATTTCTACATTAACAGGATGGCCCATAAGTCGTTGGTGATACAAATTTTCTTTTTTTTTAATTGAACGCGTCTTATGTTATTCCGTTTTTGCAGTTTCTAGCGAAATATAAGGCATTTTTTTAAAAAAGAAATTTGGGTTGCAGCAAGTGCGTTATGATATCGAATTTTCATTAAATGCTTCCAATTTGAAAAACTCAATTTGCTATTAACCTATAAGGTTCTTTGGCCAGGAAACCAGTTTTTTCGCGGACATTTTAAGTTTAATTTCGGTAATTTTTGTACAATTGCAAACAATAAAGTTATATTGATGAAACATAGTACGTTTGTTTCTACTATATAGGTTATACTGGTAACCAAATTTGATGCCTGCTTTCTTAAAAAAACACACCTATTTGCTATTAAAAACGTTTTTTATGAAAACTCACTAACATAAAGCACTTGCTGCGTCCAGACTTTTATAAAATAATTTTATGTTTAACAAAATAAATTTGCAACAATTCCTCCATTTAGAGTCAATAAATCGATAAATGGACAAACTATCTACAACTGCTAGTAATAGTTCAGATACAGCAAGTGCTTTATGGTAGCGCATTTTCATCAACTTTTTTTAATTTTTAATAAACTAATTTTCTTTCAATCAATAAAATCAAACTTCGGTATATACCAAAAACATTATAAGGTGAACATGTGCACGGAATTTCATCAAACCAAATTTATTGTTTTCGGAGATACCATTTTTTTGCTTTTGGGGGATTTGTCTATTTGAAAGATTTTTATGAAAATTCAGTAGTATAACTCACTTGCTGCGTCCAGACCTAGCTATGTTTATTTTAATGTGGAATTACATTTGAAAACTGAATTAACAAATTTTATTTTATAAACACAAGGTAGTTGAAACTATTGCGTCAGTAGTTATTCCACCCATGCAAATTTTAGGCAACGGAATTACATCAACATCTTGTGTAGTTTATTGTTAGAGCACATATTTGTTCCGCCTGTATCTAATAGGATTATACCTACATATGCCACTTAAAATAAACAACCTTGAATATTTAATCCAATGACAGTTAAAATTGAGATTTTCTCGTAAACTTGCATAGTAAGAAGTGATGGAAAAGTTTGTTTTGTTTGAATATACTTATTTTGAGAAAAAATAGAAATAGAAGTACACGATTAATTTACTTGTTTAGGTGGTTGCCAACATAGCAGCAGTATCCAATAATAAGCCGTTTTAACATAATGGATCTAATTGGATTACTTTTCTACATTCTGATGCAATTATTAGAATACTGACATATTTTCTATAGATGCTCCAAAAGTAATGGTCATACAGCAGCAGTAGATTGTGGATTGTCTAATGAGTCGTATAGGTATAATATACAGAATAAAAATTTAAAGACACTTGTGAAGTATCAGATTAAAAAAGAAAAACTAGTTCCTCGGAAAATTGGCCTCGTAGGAAATCTTTCTTCGCAGTCGTTTAACAAAAATTAGATTGACCAAAAGGTGCTTCCTTAAAAAGCAAGGGTTTAAAATTTGGTGTAGAGACACAAGAAGATGAACTTTTAGATGTCATGACTCGTATTGAAGCGGAAATTACAAAATTACCCGAATCTTCAAAAAAGTCTGTACGCAGCAAGTGCGTTATGGAGGTGAATTTTCATTAAAATGTTTTTAATAGCAAATGCGAGCAGCCATCAATCTGATTACCGGTATAGTCTATGTAGTAGAAAAAATGTACTATATTTAATCTAAATTACTTATTGTTTGAAAACGTACAAAAATTTTCCGAAAATAAACTTACATTTTGGTTACCTAACCAACAAAACTTACGTTAATAGCAAATTAAGTTATTGAAATTTGAAGGATTTAATGAAAATTCGCTACCAAAACGCACTCAAGATTTTTTTCTTACAAACATGCATAATATTTCGATAAAAAATGCAAAAATGCATTAACGAATTTGTTCTACGAAAATTAGCTAAAAATTATAGACAGTTAAACCATAAACTTCACTAAACCTACAGGCAAATCATCAACTTAACTAACAGCCAAAGCATCAGAGAAAGGGTCTATTTGAAATGAATTTTCTGTAAATATTTTAGTAAAATGAAGGGCAATGACGGTTGAATCTGAAACTTAACGGTTCGCAGAACACTCTTCTTGCAACATTTTCTTTTCACAATCCGTATTTTATCTTTGCCTAAACATTGCCAATTTTGACGTTTCAAATTGCGAGTTTGACATTTTGAGGAAAACTCCATTTTTTTTTCTTTAACTGCCCGTAACTTTTTTGTCTTTAAACTTAGAGACCTAAATTTTGGTACATGGTTTATAATACAGACACGCGTACCAAATTTGGTTGCCCTTGCGTTGTTATTTTCGGAGATATAAATTTTCCGGGAAAACCTGGGTCGATTTTTCTGGCTAACGAACTTGTCCAAGCCATTTGCAAAAGGAAGGTACTCACCAAATTTGATCAAGATCGGCCCATTATTTTTTGAGTTATCGGTGTGTTACACACACACAAATATATATATATATATATATATATATATATATATATATATATATATATATATATATATATATATATATATATATATATATATATATATATATATATATATATATATATATATATATATATATATATATATATATATTTATATATAAATTCAAACTGACCCCGGATATGTGTTCTAGGGGGCCTAATTAGCGCTCATTTGAAGAATTTTTTTTAAAATTTCAGTCGGGATCTCCTCATTAGTGAATGTTTTTTAAGAAAATTCACTAAAACTGTATTCGGGAAGTATGTAAAGATATAATCTCAAACAATTTGAAAAAAATGAAGTCCACTAAAGACAAAAATTCTAATCAAATCAAAAGGGTTAAGAGTCAAGAGTGAAAGTAGTTATATCCACTTTACTGAAAACATATTCCATATTAGTGAATTTTCTTTTAAAAAATCACTAGTGAGGAGATCCCGACTTTCGAATTTTGAAAAAAAT
Source organism: Tillus elongatus (assembly GCA_964006375.1). NCBI lineage: Eukaryota > Metazoa > Arthropoda > Insecta > Coleoptera > Cleridae > Tillus > Tillus elongatus. The sequence goes on along the minus strand of OZ023264.1, from coordinate 144,676,383 downwards.
TCTTGAAATGAGCGCTAATTAGGCTCCCTAGAACACATATCCGTGGTCAGTTTCAGTATATATATATATATATATATATATATATATATATATATATATATATATATATATATATATATATATATATATATAATATATATATATATATATATATATATATATATATATATATATATATATATATATATATATATACGTATGACACCGATAACTCAAAAAATAATGGGCGGATTTTGATCAAATTTAGTAAATAGCTTCCTTTTGCAAGAGGCTTGGATAAGTTAGCCTGGAAAATCGTCACAAGTTTCCTTGGAAAATTGTGTTTTCTTTCGGAAAAAAATTATATCTCCGGAAATAACAAAGTGGGCGCAACCAAACTTGATTTGCGTCTTTGTGTTATAAAGAGTGAGGCATGTACCAAAATTTAGGTATGTAGGTTTAAAGACAAAAAGTTATAGGAATGTAAAGAAAAAAAAGGGGTTTTCCTCAAAACGTCAAAGGCGCGATTTTAAATGTGAAATTTGGCAGCATTTAGGCAAAGTACCTGAAACCAATACGGGTTATGTAAAAAAAAATGTCGCAAGACGAGTGTTCTGCAAATCATTAAGTTTCAGCTTCAACCGCCACTAAAATATTTACAGGAAATTCATTATAAATAGACCCTTTCTCTGATGATTTGGCGGTAGTTTTAGTTAAGTTTATCGTTTAACGGTGTATAATTTTTAGCTAATGTTCGTAGAAAAAAATCGTTATTGAAAAGACCGCAACTTTTGATTTTTAAAAAGGTTTTTCAAATGAGCGCAAGTTGGGCTTCTAGAATCCATATCCCGGTTTGCATTCAGTTTTTATCTGTTTATATATACAGGGTGCCTCATAATTAATTGAAAATTAGCTAAGGGGTAATAGCTGGCACAAAAATAAAGCGATTGGGCTCAACATGCCTGAGTAAAATGTTCGTTTTACAGGGTGTTTAAATAATTTTTCTTAGAATTATTTTCTTCAAATCTCTTGAAAGTGGTCAACATATTATTATGAAATGAGGCGTGGTATTATTAGGCATCATGCGTAATACGATGACGGTATCAATTTCACCACTGCCGCTTGGTGGCGCCACCGACAGCAACACTGGTTCATTAACATGGTCATAATTTTTTGTCCACCCTGTATACACATTTTTGAACAAAAATAAAGAAAGACCATTTAGTTTCACATAAAAAAGGTATACTTCTTTGAAGTCAAAAAAGTTTACCGTTTTCAAAATAAACGGACTTTTTCAACGAAAACAAAAAAGCTGTATATACTTTGTTGCTAAGTATGTTATGCTAGCAACTAGAAACTTGTTTTCTATAACTTGCCAAAATCGACTGACATTGAACAAGTATCTTTAATTGTTATTTTATTCTTGTTATTTGCGTTGAAATCTCGCGTCATAATGATTTTTCAAATTCATTAATGCGAGATATGGTGTGTCTTTATACCTAGGAAAATTTTTGTTCGCGCAGAGCAGCACAGCGCTATTTTGAGCTCTATTCTGATAGAAGGCAGCCAAACCATTAAACTTTTAACGCACTGTACGGTAGATTAGGTGAAACTGGCTCATTTCATCCCAAAAACAGAAATGCAGGAAGACCGAGTGTAATTGATGCTGATATGGAAGACGAAATCATAGTTCGTATTGTAGAAGACGCGGAAACCACCACGAGACGTGTTAGTGCAGCAATGGGTATAAGCGAATCTTCGGTGTCCAGAATCATATGCAAAGAAAAGCTGCATCTGTATCATTTCACTCGAGTTCAGCAGCTTTTAACGCAGGACTTACCAAGAAGACTTCAATTTTGCTAGTTTATGAGGGAACTCTATTTAGATGATCCAAGAAGAGAGAAGAAAATTTTATTTACTTATGAAGCTTCATTTACCAGAAGAGCTAATGTTCAATTTGCGGAATAGCCATACCTATGCGATTGAACGTCCTCAGGCTATCCGCGAACCTCATTTACAACATTAATTTTCAATTAACATTTAGTGTGGCATTCTTGTAAATTGTATTGTGGAACCATTTGAACCTGCCATCTAGGCTTAACGGTCTTGTTTTTGAGAGATAATTTACCGATCATTTTAGAAGATATACCTTTAACTTTAAGGAGTGACTATTGGTTTATGCATGATGGTGCTCCAGCACATAACATCCGAGATGTGCTAAATTATTTAGATGAAATTTACCCTGAAAGGTGGATTGGTTTCGGTAGTAGGCACTCATGGTCAGCGTGTAATCGCGACTTAAATCCGCTAGATTTTTACTTTTGGAGGTATATAAAGTCAGTGGTCTACAAAGATCAAATAAGTAACCGCCAGCAATTGTGGGAAAACTCGTACGGAGTGTTAATGATATCAGAGCTCAACAAAATTCATTTTTTTAAAGTATGAGATAATTTTAATAAACGAGTGAGATAAAATGCATTGACGTAAATGGTGAACACTTTGAACACTTTGAGCACTTATTCTGATTTATTGTTGTTTTGCTTCTAAAGTTGCAGTTTAATTTTAGATTAATTTAATTAGTTAGATTAATGCAATTTGTAACAATATTTCCGATATACATTTTGTTAACTATTTCGTTTAATTAATACTTTTATAGATTTTATTCTATTTAATGGCTTTGTTGAATTCTGGATAAAAATGTTTTTTTGGATAACGTACATTTTACTGTGCTAAATAGTATCTACAACAGATACAGATAGAAGCCTTCGAGAATACATAATATTTGCGCATAATCGTTAATTTAATTTCATCGAAAAAGTACGTTTATTTTGAAAACGGTCAACTTTTTCGACTTCAAAGAAGTAAACCTTTTTTGCGTGAAACTAAACGGGCTGTATTTATTTCTATTAGAAAATGTGCATACAGAGTGGACAAAAATATGTTAATGAACCAGTGTTGCTGTCTGTGGCGCCACCAAGCGGCACATTTGAAAGTAATACCGTCACCGCATGAGCATGATGCCTTATACTATCATGCCACATTTAATAATATGTTGAACCACTTTCAAGATATTTGAGAAAATAGTTTTAAGAAAAAATATTTAAACACCCTGTAAAATGAAAACGAGCAACATTTTACTAAGGTATGTTGAGCCCAATCGCTTTATTTTTGTGCTAGCTATCACCCCTTAGCTAATGTCCAATTAATTAGGGGCACCCTGTATACAGGTGACGCATTTCTACAGCGAAGCTCAATATAACTGTTATTATGCAAGATACGGGAAAAATTGTATACGTTAATTATAGGGTGTATTGATGTGCAACTTATAAAATTATTTTGACAATCATAGGGTGGCCCATAAGTTATCCCTACAATTTTTTTTCGAATACGTTTATATTATTGCATTTTTGAATTTTTTTTATCGAAATATGATGCATGTTTCTAGGAAAAAAAGGCGAGACGCATGATGTGCATTTTGGTAGCGAATTTTGGTTAAATGCTTCCAATTACAATAACTCAATTTGCTATTAACCTAATGTTTGTTGGCTAGGAAACTAGTTTTCTCGGAAACATTTTAAGTTTATTTTCGGAAAATTTTGGTACATTTTTAAACAATAATTTATTTTGATCAAATGTGGTAAATTGTTTCTGCTATATAGGTTATACCGGTAACCAGATTGATGCCTGCTTGCATTAAAGATACATATTTTCTATTTAAAACATTTTAATGAAAATTCACTTCCATAACGCAATTACTGCGTCCAGACTTTTTCAATATTTCCACGTGAAAATATGATGTAAAACTTGTACATAAAACTGAATATGATATATTTCGTTTTCCATGACGATCAGTGAACCTTTCCTATTTGAACTCCTTAAAACTATAAAATTTTCTTCGGGAAAATTTATTGAGTTCAAAAACAAGTCCACGTGTTTTTCGACTTGTAGCTCGGTTTCATTTATTTTCTTTTTAAAACTCGTTTCACAGAGACGTTGCTTTCAAAGAGTACTATAAGTCGTTTGCATATGCCAAAGGTGTATTTTCCTTAATAAAAAATCTAGGAATATTTTTTTTTGGTTATCTCAAAAGTAACTTTTTGGACTAATACTGTTTTTGAACTCAGGAATTCATTTCTCACATGGCTTTTTGTTCATCCAAAATAGGGCTCTGGACCATAGAATTGTATTGTTGTTGTCCTTTTTGCCAGGCTATCTGCTTCCTCGTTTCCTTCAATGCTTTTTGGTTGTAGATCTCTGTAGTTTTGAGTCTTCTTTCTATGCACTCCTGTAAACACAGATCTATAGCAAGCATTTGAAAGATGGTGGAAGTTTTTCCTAGGGACCTAGGGAGTCTGAAATGAAGTCCCCTTATTCCTAGTCCTGCTCCCTCAATTTGTTTAGACGCGTCTGTATACCATACAGATGAGTTGTTTGTCAGCCTTTCACATTCTCTTTGTTCTGTGTCTATTAATTAATTTCTGAACTAAGCAATCCGAATATTCGTTATATTTAGCCACGTTTTTCATGTACTTTAATTCTATACTATATCTACTTTTACATAAGGGAAATTTTATTAATCTATTTACTAAGAAATTAAAACCGGCCGTTTTTTGTGCAAACGTATGATGTGAGTCATTTGGAATGTAACTTAGAGTGGTAGTTTCCTTCCTGTGGACATCGAATTCAAGAGAGGCATTATTTTTAATAACCAGTACATCTAGAAAAGGAAGTTTGCCGTTAACTTCTGATTCGTGGGTGAATTTTATTGCCTCAAATTGACGGTCCAGTTTTTTTTAATAAAATTAGCTACTTTACATATATTTGTGTTAAACACTGCAAAAATATCGTCCACATAACGAAATCATACTCTGGGAAAATCCTCCGTTCCATTCTCTAAATCCGTCTCAAATCTACTCATGAAAACGTCTGCAATGAACGGAGCGAGTGAGTTGCCCATTGCCGTGCCTTCAGGTTGTTCAAAAAAAACTCATTGTTAAATTGAAAAACGTTTTTTTTTATACAAAGGATTGTTGGAGAAATTAATTAATAGCCACAGAACAAAGAAAATGTTAGCGGAATGCACGATATTCAGGAATTATAAAATATAGAAAAAAATCTGTATGCCTACCTTTTGAACCTCGTATCACGAGGGGCCTCGAGAGCATTCTTAAGAAAGCCGATTTGCAGCTAACTTTTTCGACAAAATACAATTTAAGAAATTTGTTAGGTAATACGAGAGATAAAGATAAAGCCACCGAAATGTCGGGCATCTATGAGATAGGTTGCAAAGACTGTATTCCTACATACGTTGGTCAGACTAAGAGAACCATTGAGACTAGATTTCGTGAACATCTGGCATATTTAAAATACGGTAGTGTAGACAAGTTATGCGTGGCACAACATATTTGGGATAATAACGACCACATTGATTAAGAAAATCTGAAACTATTAGAAAAATATTAGACAGCAAGCGAAGCTTGATGCGTACGAAAGTATTGATATTTATAGCGCAATAAAAAACAAAAGATCCTTAAATCGAGCTTCCGCACTGGTTTGCAGTCCTTTGTTTCCGCTCTCTCTTTGAAGCAGATAAATTTTCAGAAACCTGTCAGGTAAAGTAATAAAGGAAGTTCAAAAACCTCGTCCAGCAATAAAAATACAATACACAGAAAATTTCCCTGCGATGTAGTCTCCCTCTCGGTTTCGGTCTCTACCTAAAACTCAGTATATAAGGTAATGTTTATTAGTAAGCAGTTTAGAATTTTTCATCTTCTGATGACGCTAACCGTGTTAGTGAGACGAGTGTCAGGTCTTTAAAAATATGTGTTGTCGTGATTTGGTGTACTTATTAGTGCTCATCACAGGTTCCAATCTTCACTTACTGTATCATATACCAAAATTTAGATCTCTAGGTTAAAATAAAAAGTTATAATCATTTAAAAAAATATTCGGGCGCCACTGGTGATCAGAGAATGGTACAAAACCAAAATATTTTTTGTAGTTAACAAAATCTAATGAATATTACAGGCAAGGATTAAATTTTCTTGGGGCACGTGGCCAATAAGTACCAGAAAAATATTTTCGAAAATTTTATAGTTCTTTTAGAGGAGCGATTTGAATTCAATTCAGAAATTAACAAGTTTGAAAGTAATATTCTGAACAAATGCGGGTTATGTAGAAAAAGTTTCCAGACAAGTGTGTTTTACACAGCCTCAAGCTTCTGCGTCAACCGTTATTGTCCTTCAATTTACTAAAATATTTGCAGAAAATTTCTCTCAAACGGGCCCTGTCTCTGATGCGGAGGCAATGGTTCAAGTTATAGGGTTTGTTATTGAAGTCTATTATTTTTAGCAAATTTTTGCAGGAGAAATTCACTATTGATCAGATCGCGATTTTTGAATTTTGAAAAAGTTTCTCAAAACAGGCGCGAACTCATATCGGGGGTCAGTTTAAATTTTTATTGCTTATATATATATATATATATATATATATATATATATATATATATATATATATATATATATATATATATATATATATAAACCGATTTTGATAAAATATAAATTTTGCACCCACGTTTCTTTTATAAGTGGCTGGGATAAGTTCGTTATCCAGGAAAATCGGACCAGTTATTATAGTAAAATTTTGGGTTTCTTTCGGAAAATTATTGTAAATTATTATGCATAGTATTATTATTGAAAATAATAATACTATGACAACCAATTTTCAGGAAGGCACGGTTACGTTATAAAGTGTATATTATATGCGAAAATCTAGATCTCTAAGTTAAAATCAAAAGAAGTTAGAGGCGTTTAATCGAAAAAAAGTTTAGTTGCCGCTGGAGATCAATGCATTGCACAATACCAAAGTATTTTGTGTGGTAAAGTGTATTAAATATTAAAAGCAAATTTTACTGTTTCTTGGCGCATATATAATTTTCGTAAAAAGTTGCGTACCTAATCCATTTCTATGAAAATTCACTACCATAACCCACTTGCCAGACTTTTATTTCAGTACTATTTATAAGTTGTGCCGTAAAACCAAAGCCAAACTTTTAACAGAATACAATTTATTCTCTAATGTAAAATTAAATTTCTGCACACACTCTCCTCTAGAGTTCAGTTTTGGCAAATTGTGCACGGAATTGCTAAGAAAAGAAGTACAAAAAATATTACGTTTTGGTAGAGTTTTCCGAAAAACAACTTTCTTGCTACCCATTTGAAAAAAAAACAATGAGTTAGATACCTACCTTAAATCTTAAGGGTCCGACTGGTGGTTTTGCGTAAGGAATCCCTTTAAAGCTGTAATAAGTTTCTCCATTGTAATTTTTGCTTAGTTTTCCTCTGAGTTTTCCTTGTTTTATCGTCACAACTGGGCTAGACATGGTTCTACATACACTTATCACTACTCGCCACCGCACAAATGAAGCTCCTGGTAAGATTGATGTAAACATCTACAATTAACCGCGTCTGCTCAAGTTATAAGCTTAGGTTTTAGATGTTGCCAAATGTTATCTTACAGTGCAGTATCTGTGGAAATACACTAGCTGACTTGAAAAATACGAGATCGCGTCTCCTTTATTATTTTTTGTTGTTGAGATAATTATTACATTTAGATAAATATGTGGTTAACTTTGTATTACTTTTTCCTAATCAATATTTTTATTAAACCAATAACTACCTATAAAAATTTGTTGTCAACTAATTGTCAAAACGTTATGTCAATACTGTTTCCCAAATTAACTAAAATTTTTGTGAAGGTTTGGCAGTGAATAAAACTGATGTTTTGTTTAAAGCTACGTTGAAAAGCATTATTCGTGGTAGAAGTGTTGATGAAGCCTGGTAAATTTTCTGTGTGACATTTGAATATGAATTTTACGAGCGTTTCGCGCTGCGATTTTAAATGTCAATTGCCGTTTGACGACATAAAAGACCTGGCTGAGGCGTGGTTTTAGAAAAAGCATGTCCAACCAACCTTCCTAACCTGCCCTGACATCAGTTTGCCTAATTAAAAGAAAAAAAGGGATACCTCATGACCCTGATGTATGCCACAGTTGGTTTTCCTTCTTTATGCTTATAATATCAATACACGATTTGCATGGATTTTCCATTACATGAATTTAACAGAACATAGTAAGATGTAAGACAAGAGTCGCCATCTCGTTGCGGAACCAAGTAGTATGTTGTCATAGCTCCAAATAACACAAAATGTTATAAAATAGAGACCAACTAACAATTTTGTAAATTGTTAGCCCTGGCCCATTTCATCCCAAATATAGGGACAATATATGTAAGGCTAGATGTTTTCTCATCACAATTAGAATCGCACACCGGTTTCGCTCTAAGTAGAGCTCGTCAGTACGGTATACTAATTGAATCGCCAACACACCTACGAAGTAATACGGCTATGGGGAAATTGGTTCCGCAACGAGATGGTGATTCCTGTCTTACACCTCACTATGTTTTGTGAGGCTGGATATCATATCCTGTGGTGAGAAGACATCTAGCCTTACATACATAGTCCCTATATTAATGAAGATATGAGCCAGGGCTGACAATTTACAAAATTGTTATTTGGTTGTACACAGTATCTATTTTATAACATTTTGTGTTATTTGGAGCTGCCCTGACAATATACTACTAGGTTTCGCAACGAGATGGTGACTCCTGTCTTACATCTCACTACGTTCTGTGAGGCTGGCTACCATAGCCGTATAGGTGTGTTCTAGCTGCAATTAGTATACCGTACTGAGCTCTAACTAGAGCGAAACCGGTCTGCGGTTCCAACTGTGGTGAGAATACATCTAGCCTTACATGCATTATCTCTATATTGGGAAAGAAATGGGCCAAGGCTGACAATTTACAAAATTGATAGTTGGTTGTACACAGTCTCTATTTTATAACATTTTGTGTTATTTTGAGCTGTCCTGACAATACTACTTGGTCTCGCAACGAGATGCCGACTCCTATCTTACATCTCACTATGTTTTGCGAGGCTGGCTATCATAGCCGTATTACTTTATAGGTGTGTTCTCGCTGTAATTAGTATACCGTACTGAACGAGCTCTAATTAGAGCAAAACCGGTCTGCGGTTCTAATTGTGGTGAGAATACATCTAGCCTTACATGAATTTAACATTTACCTAATAGTTTTTCATACATAGAACATTATTACATGCATGAAAATACCTATATATATATATATATATATATATATATATATAATGGACAGAAAAAGACATTTAAAATCAAACAATTTTGAATTATTCTCATGTGACCGCGAACCTTCTGCTACTGGTCGTGACGTAGTTGGATAGTAAATAAATATTCTGTTTACGTTTGCCTTATGGTATGATAAGTATGGTGGCTTGTTTCTCACCATAGTGGTGAATTTTATTCGTTTAGTGTGTTTCTTCTAGGTAAATAGTATAAAATGTGCGTAAAAAATAGGCGACAATGGTTTTCAATAGGCGCAATCAGATAATTTGCCAAGAATTGACTCATTTATGATGACATCATTCTTTTTGATAGAAGAATATTTTCTGAATTAATTACAGATAATTAATAGAAGCAAACCCAATCATTTCGTTAATTAATAGGCATGATTTGTTGCCGGTTGTTAATACTAAGAGTAATGCGTAAAACTAATACTTAATATGTACAGATAAACATACCTTGACCACACGGAAATTACAACCTAACTTAATAACGTATGATAAGAATTGTAACCTTATATCAGTAATATTGATTGTAAAAATGAGGAGATACTTACATTTTAATGGTTTTCACAACAATATAAGGCGGTTTTCTCAGATAACTGTGGATTTTTCTTTTCATCCCGCTTTATAATTTTGCACCTTTGCTTTCTAATTGGAACAATAAAAATAGTTTCTCTGGGTTTTTTTATAGTCGTATTTGTACACATTGGTGCTATACTGTCATTATATAAGCTTTATTTTCCATATTATCAAATCCAATCACGTGCAAAAGCCAAGATATAATAAATAACTTGCAACACAGGATGTAAACTCAGATAAGCAAGTTCATTGTAGACTATTGTAGTGTCCCGTGACGTCACAGATCATGGCGGCAAAATAGTGGTGTTTTAAATCAATTATAAAATTCGCATTTTCAAATATTTTTTTGCCACGTCAATTTTGTAGTGTGTGAAATGAAAACGTGATAAGAAGAAAAACATGCAAATTGTCTATTAGGCAAACGTATGCCAGGGCAGGTCAGGAGGATTGACTGGGCAGGATTCTTCTAAAACGGCACCGCAGCCAGGTCTTTTATGTTGTAAAATGGCAATTGACATTCAAGGTCGCAGCTTGGCAGCGAAATTCACATGTGGCGCGAGAAGCTCGTTGAATTGCTGAGACTTTTAGAGTTTAGAGAGAGCCTTTGAAACATTTTGCTTTATACATATATAAACAATAGCTTCTTTGTATGGCTGCAAAATTGTATGCGACAAATAAATTATTGTTATTATTATTATCGTAACCAAAGAGGCAGGCTGAGTGTTTCTATTGTAGCTGTAACTCGAAGGTCACCAATTTTTTACCCATTTGGCGATTTAATTCAGGGGTGGTTTGTTGGTTTACGAAAACTAGTAGTCATTTAAACACATTGGTAATACAATAAACATAATCTTAACTACCACATTGAACTGCTGTTGTACACGATTTAAAAAAAGTTTCCACCGATGAGCTAGTAGTAGCGAGGGGGTATTGCTGAAGAAGAACCAGGATCGTTAGCTAACTTCTTTGCTACAGGAAATTGTAAACGGCTTCCTAAGTTCGTTAATGAGGAATTTCAGCCCAGTTTTTGGCGAAAACTTTTGTTTTATTTCGGAAAATTTTTATATTTCTGAAAGTAACAATGTAAGGGCAGCCAAATATGACACGCTGGTTTACGTTGCAAGAGGTAAACTGTGTACCAAAATTTAGACCTATTGGGTGAAAGGGAAAAAGTTATAGGCATTTAAAGAAAAAAAAAAAAGAGTGCCACTGATGACCAGATAAACGCACAAAAGAAAAATATTTTGTGTGGATAACAAATTCCTATGTATGTTACATATTAAGACTAAGTTTTGGCCTAAAAAGGTCAAGAAATTCCAGAAAAATTACTTTGAAAATTTTATAACTTTTCCTCTTAAAACTTCAACGTCGCGATTTGAAACGTCAAAATTGGCAACTTTCAGGCAAAAAACCTGTAGCTAATAACGGCCATGTAGAGAAAATGCAGGAAATGTATTTTGCAAATCCTTAAGTTTCAGCTTCAACCGTCATTGTCCTTCATTTTGCTAAAATCTTTCTAGAAAATTTATTTCAAATGGACCCTCTCCCTGATGCTGAGGCAACAGTTCAAGTTATAGAGTATATTATTTTAAGCAAATTTTCCTTTTTCTATCGAACCCGCCTTATATTATTGCATTTTTGCATTTTCTATCGAAATAAAATGCTTCAAATTTAACTACCTGCAATTTGAGCTGCATCTCATAAAAAATATTTCGACAATCACAGATGGCTCATAAGTCGTTGGCGATAAAAATTTTATGTTTTAAATCGAACACCCCCTATATTATTGCATATTTGCATTTTCCAACGAATCGTATGCATGTTTTTTTTTCGAGTTATTTCAATTGTTTTGTAACTTTTCACATTTTTGGCACATATCAAAAATCATGATAGGGCGTAAAAAAAGAGTCTAATGCAAACGACGCACTCATAGAGGTTTTCGTTTATAGTATTTGATGAAAAAATCGAGATGCCATGCACAGTGCGCTCTCAAATAGTGACTCAATTAAAAATAAATAAACTGCCGTAACTCAATTTTTTCAAATAGAAGTCTGTATTTTGTGTTTCAGAGGTGAAGGGAATGATAATAGATGTCTAATGAGTTATGAAAGAAAAAAGTTTTCGGACTTTCGTGAAAAAAATTGTAAATTTTTATGCAAAAACTTTTTTGAAATTTTTGTATAAAAGCTTATTTGACGAAATATGGTACATTGTTTCTACTATATAGGTTATACTGGTAACCAAATTTGATGCCTGCTTTCATTAAAAAAAAAATGCTATAATTTTTTTTAATGAAAATTCACTACCTTAACGCACTTACTGCGTCCAGAATTTTTTGTAAAATAAACTGCCTGCAAGTATGAAGAAATGGTTGCCCGTTGTTCTAGTTAAAAATAAATTGTTGCAATTTTTAAAATCTCTGGACGCAGCAAGTGCGTTATGGTAGCGAATTTTCTTTAAAATATTTTTAATAGCAAATGCCTTTCTTTGATGAAAGCAGGCATTAAACTTGGTTGCCTATATAGTAGAAACAATGTACCATATTTCATCAAAATAAATTTATTGTTTGAAAATATATAAACATTTTTCTCAAGTCTGAATGCAGCAAATGTGTTATGGAAGTGAATTTCCATTAAAATGTTTTAATAGCAAATGCGAGCAGGCATCAATCTGATTACCGGTATAGCCTATGTGGTAGAAACAATGTACTATATTTTATCTAAATTACTTATGATTTGAAAATATACAAAAAACGTTGGGGAGCTATACTGCAAATTTACCGAAAATTCGCAGATTTTTTTCTTACAAACGCATCATATTTCGATAAAAAATGCAAAAATGCATTAACGAATTTGTTCTACGAAAATTAGCTTAAAAAAAATACACCCCTACTCACTCCTGGTCCCGTAACTTCCTTGGAGAGTGTGAACAAGAAATTTTCTTCGGGGTTTGTGGATCCAGGGGGTGGGGGCCTAGGCAGGTTTCTGAAAACATGTTTTTTGAAAAGCGTTCGGGAGCTAAACTGCAAATTTACCGAAAATTCGCTACCAAAACGAACTTACTGAGTACAGATTTTTTTCTTACAAACGCATCATATTTCGACAAAAAATGCAAAAATGCATTAACAAATTTGTTCTATGAAATTTAGCTTAAAAAAAAATTATGGACCCCTACTCACTCCTGGTCCCATAACTTCCTTGGGGGGTGTGAACAAGAAATTTTTCTTGATGTTTGTGGATTCAAGGGGGCCCTAGGCAGGTTTCTGAAAACAGTTTTTTGAAAAGAGTTCGGGAGCTAAACTGCAAATTTACCGAAAATTCGCTACCAAAACGCACTTAGTGACTCCAGATTTTTTTCTTACAAACGCATCATATTTCGACAAAAAATTCAAAAATGCATTAACGAATTTGTTCTACAAAAATTTGCTAAAAAAATTATGCACCCCTACTCACTCCTGGTCCCGTAACTTCCTTGGGGGGGTGTGAACAAGAAATTTTTCTTGGGGTTTGTGGATTTAGGGGGGCCCTAGGCAGGTTTCTGAAAAAAGTTTTTTGAAAAGAGTTCGGGAACTAAACTGCAAATTTACCGAAAATTCGCTACCAAAACACACTTTCTGCGTCCAGTTTTTTTTCTTACAAACGCATCATATTTCGATAAAAAATGCAAAAATGCATTAACGAATTTGTTCTACAAAAATTAGCTAAAAAATTTATGCACCCCTATTCCCTGGTCCCGTAACTTCCTTGGGGAGTGTGAACAAGAAATTTTTCTTGGGGTTTGTGGATTCAGGGCGGGGCCCTAGGCAGGTTTCTGAAAACAGTGTTTTGAAAAGCGTTCGGGAGCTAAACTGCAAATTTACCGAAAATTCGCTACCAAAACGCACTTACTGCGTCCAGATTTTTTTCTTATAAACGCATCATATTTCGATAAAAAATGCAAAAATGCATTAACGAATTTGTTCTAAAAAAATTAGCTAAAAAAATTATGCACCCCTACTCACTCCTGGTCCGGTAACTTCCTTGGGGAGTGTGAACAACAAATTTTTCTTGGGGTTTGTGGATCCAGAGGGGGCTCTAGGCAGGTTTCTGGAAACAGTGTTTTGAAAAGCGTTCGGGAGCCTAACTGCGAATTTGCCGAAAATTCGCTACCAAAACGCACTTACTGCGTCCAGATTTTTTCTTACAAACGCATCATATTTCGATAAAAAATGCAAAAATGCATTAACGAATTTGTTCTACGATAATTAGCTAAAAAAATATAGACCGTTAAACCATAAACTTCACTAAACCTACAAACAAATATTCAAAAAGCCACCAAACTTAACTTAACTGACAGCCACAGCATCAGAGAAACTGTCTATTTGAAATGGATATTTTGTAAATATTTTAGTAAAATGAAGGGCAATGACGGTTGAATCTGAAACTTAAGGGTTTGCAGAACACTCTTCTTGCAACATTTTCTTTTCACAAACGGTATTTGTTTCACATTCTTTGCCTAAACATTGCCAATTTTGACGTTTAAAATTGCGAGTTTGACGTTTTGAGGAAAACTCCAAAATTTGTTGCTTTAACTGCCCATAACTTCTTTGTCTTTAAAGCTAGGGAGCTAAATTTTGGTACAAAATTCACTCTTTATAATACAAACAAGCGTACCAAATTTGGTTGCCCTTACTTTGTTATTTCCGGAGATATGAATTTTTTTATAAAGAAAACACAAAATTTTCCGGGAAAACCTGGTCCGATTTTCCTGGCTAACGAACTTGTCCAAGCCACTTGCAAAAGGAAGGTATTCTGCAAATTTTATAAAGATCGGTCCATTATTTTTTGAGTTATCGGTCGGATATATATATATATATATATATATATATATATATATATATATATATATATATATATATATATATATATATATATATATATATATATATATATATATATAAACACAGATCTCCCCATAAGCGAATTTTTTAAAAAAAAATTCGCTAATAACAAATTGCTTATATACAGTAAATGAGTATGTCCGCTTTCAGTTTCCAGATTTATTTAATATGTTTAAAACTATACGATGTATTATTATTGATAAGATATAGTGATCTATTGTCTTAGAAAATAATAAAAAATATTGAGATGAAAAAAAAGCATATACCTACAATCATTTTTAGAACATCGAAGATTATAAGTGTTGTATTTTTTTAATCACTCAGTATAATCATATAATAAGCCATAACTAATTACGTTATCTCCTTTAACAATTAATACATTTATTACGTTAATAACGCATTGATTATATGCTTGAAACAAAATGTTGTTATTGTGTCTTGGTGTTATCAGTAGACGTCACTTATCAAACAGGATGTAGTGGACGTATCTAAATCCTGGAATGCTTTAGCAATTGAGAACGTGCCTTACAGAAACTTAGACGAGACAATTAATTATCTCTTTATCAGTTTTGTTTTTGTGACATATTTATTTTTTAAACATAGAAGTAGTGACCCGGAATGCAGACACGCTGTTAGCCAGAAATGTTCTAAACGATAAACCTTGTTAAGTAACGTTTTAAATCCTTTTTTTTTTGTTGTTGTGAATTTTCATTAAGAAAATGCACTATTAGAGAGGTATCGATGGTAAGACATTTGGAAAATTTCTTTAAATGAGGGCGAATTAGGGCCACCAGAACCCAAATCCCAGGTCACCCAAAAAGTTTATTATATATATATATATATATATATATATATATATATATATATATATATATATATATATATATATATATATATATATATATATATATATACAGGGAGCTGCAATGAAAACGAAACAGACCGATTTGCGTCCAGAGATTTTTTTTTTTAAAAAACGCTGAAACGCGTCAATTTTAGTACTGAGGGGGGCATATTTTGACATAAAACTCAACTTTGTCACATCAACCCCTTAAGGGTGGTGACAACAACCCTTATATTTTAAATAGGAAACATGGGTCGAGTGTTGCATCGTTTGAAAGCTCTTTCTTTTCTGAATTCAGCACGCAACTTTTTTTGGAAGTTTTATCAATTCGTTTAAAAATTATTCACAGTTGGAGTTGCAAGAACGTATTACATTCATTGTGATAAGAAATGTACTAATTAGTCAATTTTTCGTTAAAAAAACTAAAACAAAACGAATCGTTCAAAAATATTTATTCAGTTAAGTAAGTGTTCAAATTTTTGACCACCAGCTTCCATACAAAAGTACAAATTTTGTTCAAAACGAGCTCTGACATTCTGGAGCATTTGTGGTGTTATTAGACGGCATTCTTCAACAATGCATCGTCGTTATTCTTCCCGAGACTCCGGTTCTGCTGAGTAAATTCTACTATTCAAATGGCCCCACAAAAAGAAGTCTAAAGGAGTTAAATCCGGTGGTCTAAGGGGCCACTCAATAGCACCTCTACGCCCGATCCATTGCTCTGGAAACTCTCTGTTCAAAAACTCCCTAAGACGTTGTGAAAAATGCGGACGAGCTCCACTTATTGAAACACTAATTGATTTTCTTGATAGAAATCATCATTTTCAACAATGTCAATTAGTAGAGGGTAAACGATATCTTCTAGTAACTCAAAATACGTTTCACAACTCAAATTGCCATCAAGAAAAATTAGTCCGATCAAACGGCCGCCAAGAATGCCAGTCCAGACATTCAATTTTTGTGGAGTTTGAGTGTGGACTTCGTGAAAATTTCTTGGCCCAATAACGACAATTATGACGATTAACTGTAGAGTTTAATAAAAACGTACGCTCGTCTGAAAAACAGATATTGAACAGAAAGTTCCCATTATCAGCCATTCGTGCAGTCATAACTACACAAAACTTCAGCAGCCGATCAAAAACATCTTCATTCAGTTGTTGTACAAGATGAATTTTATACGGGTGAAATTTATGATGCTTTAATATTTGCTGAATAGTTCTTCTTTTGTTGTTTGAAACAGTCGCCAGTTTTCTCGTGCTCAAAGTTGGGTCTGCAGCAATTTGTCCTAAAACTTCAATCTCAGTAGTCTCATTTCTAACCGGAAATTCACGTTCAGGATACCGTTTCTTGTTGGCTACTGCTACTACTACTACTACCACTTTGTCGAAACTTTGCAACTAACTCCAAAATGTATTTTCTGTTGTCTGTTCGGATGACGCTCATTAAACTAATTTACGGTACGGTTGGCACAGTCATCGTTTTTGAAAAAAGAGTAATTATTTAAATTCTTTCTTCTTCAGAATACACCATTGTGAAATTAATTTTCGGTAGTACTATCAAGTATCAAACCGATCGATAAACTGAAATAATAAACCGCATTTCCCTCATTCCGATAAGAAATGTTGTGATAGTCAATTTTTTGTTTACAAACCAACAAAACATTGACTAACAGCACATTTCTTATCGGAATGAGTGAAATGCGTTTTTGCATTTTCAACTGTGAATAATTTTTAAACGAGTTGATAAAACTTTCAAAAAGTTAGTGTGTTAAATTCAGAAAAGAAAGAGCTTTCAAATGATGTAACACTCAACCCATATTCCCTATTTAAAATATAAGGGTTGTTATCACCACCCTTAAGGGGTTGATGAGACAAAGTTGAGTTTTATGTCAAAACATGTCCCCTTCAATACTAAAATTGACGTGTTTCAGCGTTTCTTAAAAAAAATTATTCCCTGGATGCAAATCGGTCTGTTTCGTTTTCAATGCGCCAGCCTATATATATCAAACCGATAACTCAAAAGATACTTCACCAATCGAAACCAAATTTGATAATTCCCTTCATTTTGTTAATAGCTTGGATCAGTTCGTTAGACAGTTTTGACAATCAAATCCTATTAGAAAAAAAAAGCAAAAAAAACTGTTTGAAAACGCAATATTTTTTTAATTACCAGAAATATTAAACTAAAACTTTACAAGCAAGTACGCATTGTTCAAGTGGTCCTACCAACCAAATTACAACTCAATTTGTTTAGTAGATCTTGAGTTATAACTAAATAAAAAATCAATAATCTACGATATAACCTGAAATTACCTCTAAATGGATGCCTATAATGTTAGACAAGGTCAGACAGATAAATCAGCGTTCCGCTGCCATTGCAAACAAAATCTCCTAATTACGTTTTAAACGAGAAGGCTACGAAAATATGTCACAATAAGCAATCGGCGGGGTTGCCATTTACGATAACCGTAATCTGAATCTGTAGATATAAGAAAAAAATTCGGGATGCAGCAAGTGCGTTATAGTAGTGAATTTTAATAAGAATTTTACACTATTAGTAAGATATTATTAAAACTAATTCTTTACATTCAAATGGACCTTGGAGATCGGTTTTAGAGTCCCCGTTACCGATTATTTGAAAACCAATTATAATTTATATCGAGCTAAAAAAATTAAATTTGGTCTTGGATATAATATGTAAGTACTGCAAGCGTCTTTAAAAAAGTGTCCTACAATTTTCATTTAGGTTACAAAAGTTTTTCAGAAAAAAAATCATTATTTACAAAGGAATGTCATATTTATAATTTGACAGGTATTTTTCCTTATTAACTGCTTGGATGGTTTTGTTTTAGTCAACCCATCCAGTTTTTGCAAACAATAAACAATAAAAAAGGTTTTTTAAAACAAATTTGTAGTTATCCGCGAAGCTCGTTGTGTTATTTTTCTTTAATTTAGTACCCACGGTGCGTTTACATAGGTGTTACTATGGTTCAAGATTGAAGATTCTAGCTTAATGGGAAATTTATTGAGCTAGCGGATTTGAAATACTTTTACGAAAATGTTCTAGCATAACATACTTGCTGCACCCAGATCCTTTCCAAGATTTATTTACGGTTGCTGTATCCATACTTTTTGAAAATGATAAAATATTGCAGCTTACTATGTAAGATTGACAAACAAGGCAACCTCAAAATCATTTTTGGAAAAATATTTTACAAAATGAAATGAGATAACAATTTAAACATAAATTGAAAATCTTGGTTCGCTGCTTCGTCGGGGGGTTCTTCTTCCCCTTCTGCATGCCCACAATCACCCTCAATGCATGAACAAGAACAATGTAAACAAGAAAAGTTCCTCTGGAGCAACCCCTTAGAAAGTTATGGGACCTGCGGTGGATATAACGCTTCTGCGCGCGGTAAACAGAAATTCTTCTTGTGATTTGGGCATCCAGAAGGTGTTCTAAGCATTTTTCTGAAAATATGTTTCTAAACACACCCCATGTGCTAATCTGCAAATATATCGCAAATTTAATTTTTATTTACAAATGGAATGCATCTATGAAATTATAGGTCGCAAGTAAGTATTTTTCCATATTAATCGCTTGAATCATCGGTTTTAATCAACTCAATTGAACCAGTTTCTGCAAACAATATAACAAAATCACCATTTGAAATATTTTTATGAAAATTCGCTACCATAATGCACCTAAATTCTTTTCAACACTTATTTACTATTGGTGTATCCATACGTTTTGAAAATAAAATAAATATAAACAATACAAAATTTTGAAATTAAAATTTTAATAATTTAACCCAAACATCTGTTTATATAACTTTAACTAGGGATGTATGTATTTTGTGGTACCTACCTAGATATTATAAGTACTTACTGTATTAGTTTGAGGTAGGTATATTTCTTCTTAAAATAATCTTGTTCCATGTTGGTAATACCTACCAGTGAATTTTGTATAGCGTTCACTAGGTAATACATACAATATCTACAATATACATGCAGTTTACCTATCACTTTCATATTTGTTTCATTGGATGTTACAGTCATAATATACTACTACAATCATTTTGTTAAAGTTAAGTTAAAATCAAAAGTTGGGTTATTATTTACCTCCTACTTGTATTAACCTTACAATATAGGTACCTAGTTGTTTTATATTATAAGATCCTAATAAGGTATTAGCAATTAGCACTAGCGGAGTCCATTTCGATGTTATGTGATGCGCAAAGCGTACACGTTTCTCTGTGACAAATAGCTACGTATGGTCAGGCTAAAGTAGGAGAGAGAGAGAGAGAGGAGGGGGGAGAGAGAGTGAGAGAAATGGCTTTTAATTTTAAATACCGTGAACGTGAAGAATGGGAAGCGTAATATTTATATATAATGAAACGTCATTCTAGATTGCTTTTAAACAAATTAAATCACTTTCATTAAATTTTTTAGTTATTAGTATACATTCGCATGCTAAAATTAGCACTTTTGGATGCACACTTTGGCCCGGTATTAGAAAAGACATGGTCCAAGGCTGACAATTTACAAAATTGTTAGTTGGTTGTACATTGTACACAGCTCTAACTATAAAATTTTGTGTAAACTAGAGCTGGCGTGACAACATACTACCTGGTCCTGCACCGAGATGGCGTCCCTGTCGTATTTCTTGCAATGTTCTTCAACCTCACCTCTTGCAATAACTTCCATTGTTTAGATTTTTATCTATGATTTATTTAAATACCATAGTAGTACATATAACGTCATCTGCCTTTGTCCAACATTGTAGATATTGCATTACAGAATCTGAGTGATGTCGAGGATTATTTTATTATTAATTACGAATAACTTTATTTTCCTTTGGTCAAACGACCTGAAAATTGGTACACAGTACACAACAACCACGTGCAGTCTATGTTGTAAATTTTCGTTTTAATCACTGAGGCAATTTGTGGGATATTGCGTTTTAAAAATATTTTTTTAATTTTTTATTAAGAACGTTAAATTTTGATGAAAGAACTCATCCAAACCATTAGCTAAATAAGGATAATTCCCAAATTTGGTCCAAAGTATTTTGTGAGTTATCGGTTGGATATATATATATATATATATATATATATATATATATATATATATATATATATATATATATATATATATATATATATATATATATATATATATATATATATATATAAGCTACTAACATCTAGGATGAAACGAGGAACTTTGTCTGTCAAATAAGATCGAAACTAGTGTGTGTTTCCAGTAATAATCTTGATGTATCTATTTATATATATATATATATATATATATATATATATATATATATATATAAACATTTTAACTGACCATAGAATTGGATTCCAGAGGCCCCAATTCGCGCTTATTTGAAGAAATTTTCCGAAAGTCTCACCATCGATACCTCTCTGTTAATGAATTTTCTTAATGAAAATTCACTGAAATGTAAATAATTAAAAATTTTAATGAAAGTGATTTAATTTGTTTAGAAGAAATTTAGAAGTACATTTTATTATGTATAAATATTAAGCTTCCTATTTTCACGGCATTTATAAGCCACCTCCCTGGTTTAATCTGACAGCACCACCATTTGTCATTTGTTGAGTGACAGGAGTCATGAGAGAAACGTGTACGTTCTGTGCATAACTTCGAAATCGACTCCGCTAATACCTTAAAATCTCAGAATATAAAACAACTACCTATATTCTAAGGTTAATACAATTAGAAGGTAAATAATAACCCAACTTTTAATTTTAGCATTATTTCAACAAATGCCTTTGGCCGTCCACTGTGACTGTAGTATGTTATGATTCTAACATCCAATCAAATAAATAAGAAAGTGGTTATGTACATCAGATTCAGGTTCTTAATCAATGCATGTAGGTATTGTATTACTAAGGTGAAATAAAATTATGTGAAAGAAATATATCTCCAAATAATAAAATAACTACAAATTTCTTTTTAAAAACCCTTTTTATTATTTTGTTTGCAGAAATTGGGCCAAACTGTTAAAGTGTATGCATTACAAATAGATACTTGCCTTTGAAAGACTTACGCTGTTCATAACATGATAATAAGCGGAAGTGATTGTTCAACATAATAAATATATAAATATAACCTGCAAATTCGTTTGCCTTCATCTCGTCGTTTTATCACCCGTGTAGGCAATTTTCTATCATAAATTAATATTCTCCAGGTAAGTCATAAGTCGTCCTGAAGGGCCCCTGGACACAAAAGTGTCCCTGTTTATCCCATATACATGATTAAAAAAAGCAAAAAAAAAAACAAACGAAAACAAACATAAAAAAAGAAAAAAGAAAGAAAAAAATAATAAAATACGACCAAAAAAACGACTCATTAAAAAAAGAAAAAGAAACATAAAAAAATAGAAAAAAAGCGAAACTAATAATATGTATAAATAAGTTTAAATATTGTATATTCGTATATAGGTAACATACTTCTGTCTTCTAGAATATTAATACAAAATAATGATTACGTATTTGTATATATATATATATATATATATATATATATATATATATATATATATATATATATATATATATATATATATATATATATATATATATATATATATAATAGCTAACGTCTGTGGCTGATGGAATTACTGTTACAAGGTTATAAATACCTCCACCACTATCACCAGATAAGTCATCTATTGCCAATTCCTATAAATTGTGTGAAATCCACTTATGTTGTTTTGAATTTTGTCAAATCCTGCAAATGTGAATTTGATGCCCGTGTGATCAGAACTGTTATTTATACCTTTTTATTTAAGCAAGTGTGAAACTACGGAAATTTATGTACGAGATGTAATCAATTTAATTAACCGTATGTTTGCACCAATAATCAATTTGAGCTCTGTATTTATTATATATACAAAAAAGTAAACAAAAATTGTTGCCGAAATTTCAAACCGTAACCAAGTAACTGTAAGTTATTTAGTTTAATGGCCCGGCAGCCAAGCGAAAAGTTCAAGATGTTGAAAATGTAGATACTGAGCCGGGATGTAACAATGGAAAGCTAAAATGCAACGGAAGTGCACCTTCACATTGAAGTCTCATAGTGACGTACTCTTCGTAACTGATCTGTCCGTCACCACCAATGTCGGCCTCCCTGATCATCTCTTCGATCTCTTCGTCTGTGAGCTTCTCGCCAAGATTTGTTATGACATGCCGAAGTTCCGCCGCCAGTAACCACTGCCGTCTTCGTCAAAGACACGAAAAGCCTCGCGGATCTCCTCCTTATTGTCAGTGTCCTCCATTCCCCGCCATGAACTACATAAATAGGAATAGCTTTGAGATATCTAGGACAGAATTTCACAGAGACAGAATTACAGGATATGATCAATGAAGTAGATGCCGCAGGCAAGGGAACAATATACTTTGCTGAATTCCTGATCATGGTGGCGAGGAAAACATAGGACACTGACAACGAGGAGGAGATCCGTGAGGTTTTCCGTGTCTTCGACAAAGACTGCAATGGTTTCATAACGGCGGCGAAACTTCGTCATGTCATGACTAAGCGAGAAGCTCAGACGAAGAGGTCGACGAGATGATCATGATCAGGTAGGACGACATTGATGGTATCGAACAGGCTAGTTACAAAGAGTTTGTCACTATGATAAATTCAACGTCAAGCCGCAGTTCCGTTGTATTTCAGTTTTCGATTGTTTCATCCCGGCCCAGTATATACATTTTCAAAATCTTGAACTTTTTGTTTCGCTGCTGGATACAATGTGTTATCCAAAACTGAAACTGATTTAGAATTTTGAAAATTACTTACTCATCTTTGAGACATAAACATTGTGACGGTCTTAAGATAACTTGGGAGCCAGTTTATTTGCGTTAAACTAGTCATCAATGGCCACTTAAGCATTATCCACCTTACATTATAGAGTACTTAGTGAATAACTTATCTTCTCGGGTATCGTAAGTAGACAATATAGGGCCAGCCTCAGACATAATAACGTTTAGTAAATTAAAAACCAAATCGGTCCAATCGCGGGTTCCTGAGAAACTGGACTAAAGGCAAGCACCCTGCTGTAACCTGTCGCCATATATAAGCGTATGCTCTTTTTAACAACACAAATAAGAACCCATAAATTGCCTGCTGACAAGGTCAAAGTACACTAAGTGAAGATTGGAACCTGTGATGAGCACTAATAAATATACTTGGAGAACCCAAATTCAGAAGTTTTCATCCTCTGATGACAATAGCCTTGTTAGTGAAACGATCGTCAGGTCTTTAAAAATATGTGTTGTGGTGATTTGGGTTCTCCAACTGTACTTATAAAGTCAAAGTTCTAGTATTCTAAATATTTGATAGTATTTCAAAAGACACCTAGTCAAGTATATTTTCAAAGTCAAGAAAAGTTTCTCAGAGATAGCTACTACCTTCAAAAACAGTGGTTACATCATTTATAAAAGGATTAACAGCTGTTTCCGTACATATATTTTTCACATTGGCACGCAGACAATCAATTTATAAAATGGCCAACAATTTGAAGTTTCACCTAAACCTCAAAAACTTTTAAAACGTCGGGGTTTTGACATACGAAGCAGGTCACAATTTTTCCAAGAAGGATGCTTTTCAAAGACTGGTATCACATGGGACACTTTAAAGGCATCAGGTAGATCGCAAGGATTCTACACTAATAAAAGCGGTATATCAAGTGGAACCACGATTTTAGCAAGTTCAGATAATGCAGTTTATTTTGCTAAACAACTGAGGCGATAATTGTTTATGATCACCCGATAGTTTGCAGATAATTAAGTGTGCTTTAGCAAATACCGATAATAGTCATCTTCACAGGAGTGGTAAAGTCCTCGTTCATCACCAAAGCCAAAAGGCAAGTGGTCATACTTATTGGGGTCAAGTGTTTCATGCATCAGAGAGATATAATCAAGGGCACTGTCATTACCGCCAACTGCATTTAAATTAAACCATTTAGTATGAAAACTGTACGGAACAAGATTCAAATGCATAATAATTTATCACTTGAAACGCATTGTAAACATAAAAATTACCCACTCAGTATAATAATTTGTACAAAGGTGGATGGTATTCTGTAACAGCAATATTGATTTGGTTTTCTATTGATGACTTTAGTTTTTAGTGAATTTTCTTTAAAAAAATTCACTAATAAGGAGATCCCGACATTCGAATTTTGAAAAAATTTCTTAAAATGAGCGCTAATTAGGCCCCCTAGAACACATATCCAGAGTCAGTTTCAATTATATATATATATATATATATATATATATATATATATATATATATATATATATATATATATATATATATATATATAT
Source organism: Tillus elongatus (assembly GCA_964006375.1). Taxonomy (NCBI): domain Eukaryota; kingdom Metazoa; phylum Arthropoda; class Insecta; order Coleoptera; family Cleridae; genus Tillus; species Tillus elongatus. Next base: position 144,651,534 of record OZ023264.1, on the reverse strand, counting down.
ATATATATATATATATATATATATATATATATATATATGTATGTATGTATCACACCGATAACTCAAAATTAATGGGCCGATTTTCATTAAATTTGGTGAATACCTTTCTTTTGCAAGTGGCTTGGACAAATTTGTTAGCTAGGAAAATCCGCCGAGGTTTTCCCGGAAAATTTTCTATTTCTTTCGAAAAAATTTTATATCTCCGGAATTCACAAAGTTAGGGCCATTAAATTGGTACGCACGTTTATACTATTATACGTAAGTCACTTACCAAAATTCAGCTCTGCAGGTTCAAGGACAAAACAGTTACAGGCATTTAAAGATAAATAAATTTGGGTTTTCCTCAAAACGTCAAATTCGCTATTTAAAACATCAAAAATGGTAATATTTAGGCAATGAACCTGAAACTAATATGAGCTATGGAAAGAAAATGGCTCAAGAAGAATATTTTACACAGCTTGAAGTCTTAGTTTCAATTGTCATTGTTCTTCATTTTACTAAAATATCCCCAGAAAATTCATTTCAAATAGACCCTTTATCTGATGCTTTGGAAGTAGTGTTGGCTATAGAGTGCATTGTTTAATGGTATATCATTTTTGTCGAATTGTCGTAAAAAATCATTAAAGTTCAATATATCCGTTATTATGCAAGATACGAAAAAAAATTGTATACATTAATTATAGGGTGTGTTGAGCTACATCTTAAAAAATATTTTTACAATTACAGGGTAGCCCATAAGTCGTTGGTGATTCAAATTTTCTTTTTTTTTTTAAATCGAACACGCCTTATGTTATTGCATTTTTGTATATTCCATCGAAATATAATACATCTTTGTAAGAAATAAAATTCAGGCAGCAAGTGTGTTATGGTAGCGAATTTTCATCAAATGCTTCAAATTTGAATAACTCAATTTGCTATTAACCTATAAGGTTGACCAAGAAACCAGTTTCTTCGGGAACACTTTAAGTCTACTTTCCGAAAATTTTGTACATTTTCAAACAATAAAGTTATTCTGAAAAAACATGGCACATTGTTTCTGCTATATGGATTATACTAGTAACTAAATTTGGTGCCTGCTTTCTTAAAAAACATATTTGCTATTAAAAACATTTTTATGAACATTCACTACCATAACGCACTTGCTGCGTCCAGGCTTTTTTAATTATATTCAACTGATTATTTATCAAGGTATCTGCTTTTTAGAGGTCATCAAATATTTGTGTTTTGTCTAACAAAACAAGAGAACAGGTTTAATTAATTCGTAAAATAAAACAAAGTAGCCGTTCACTGGGGTGGTGATTTTTTATTCTAGTTATTTTTGTGTTATTGTCGCGCATAATTTTGTAAAGCACATTTACATTTAATTAAAATATTGCGTCATATTACTTAAATATAATGTATGCCCTTTTAACCAATTAACAAAGCAAAAATAATAGAGAATGTAAATGATTTCAGTTTAAATGCTTAAAGTACGGAGATTATAAAATAACAAAACAAAAATAAACCAATTTAAATAATTAAAGCGGAAAAGTTTGTTTGTGTACTAAAAACTTTGTTGTATAGTTTTATTATTATGGTATAATACTTATGACGTCTTTAAAAAACTTTTATTTTTATTTAATTTGAAAGAAGGGTTTTCGGCAGGAAAATAAGCAAATCTATAAATTTGCAAGAAATAATTAGAGGATTTTTTAAGGACTTATTATTTTATTTTGGTTTCTTGTGAAAATATTTACAAAAATAGTGGATTTAACACTGTTATCAAAGATACAACCATGGCACAGGAAAATAAAACGTTTCAGGCATAAAATTGTGGTTTAGGACACACAAATTATGGTACACAAATGTTTTAAAAATATATTTTATTAATAAATATTGAAGTGTTTCTGTCTTACAACTATTATCAAATGTTATGCTTATCGATGATGATAACTAGACTAAAACGCTGTGTCTAAGCTTAATAAAATATATTCTGTGAAATTTCTGAATTTTGGTTTGTGATAGTATATTCCAAGTCAATAGTGTAACCTGTGATGAGCACTGATAAGTACACTTCTGGATAACCCAAATCACCACAACACATTTTTTAAGACCTGACGATTACTTCACTAACAAGGTTAACGACATCAGAGGATACTTAGAATTCTGAGAACATTTTATGCTTTCATGACGCTAACTCTGCCAGCTAACCGATCGTCAGATCTGACAATTCTATTGTGGTGAAATGGGTTCTCCATAAATGTACCTCCTGTGTATAAACAAAATTTAGTATATTTTGCTGAATTTTCATTAGGAAAAATTCACAGAAAGAGAGGTAACGATGGTAAGACTAAATTGTGAGGAAAATGTTTTGAAAAGCACGAATTAGCGCTCCTAGAACCAATATCCAAGGTCCGTTTGAATATTTTAATGTTTGTCATCATCATCATCATCATCATCATCATCATCATCAATCAGCCCTCTGCGTCCACTGCTGGACATAGGCCTCCCCTAGTTGAGTCCATTCTTTTCTCTCTTGAGCGCTACGACTCCAGTTTTTTGTAATGTCGTCTGTCCAACGAGTTGGTGGTCTTCCTCTGTTTCTTTTATTGGATCTGGGTCTCTATTCAAGTAATCGTTTGGTCCACCTGTCATCTTGCATGCGAGCCACATGTCCCGCCCACTTCCACTTGAGTTTTGCCACATGTACGACCACATCAGTCACTCCTGTTCTTCTGCGTAATTCTTCATTTTTAATGTGGTCACATAACGAAACGCCAAGTACCGACCTATCCATTTTGCGCTGTGTTACTTTGAGTTTCTCAGCAGAGGCGTTGGTAAGGGTTAGTGTTTCGGCGCCGTAGGTCATAGAACACATTGGTTGAAAACTTTTCTTTTCAAGCATATCGGAAGGTCGCTTCTGAAAACGTCTCTAAGTTTGACGTAAGCCGTCCAGGAGAGTATAACTCTTCTGTTTACCTCGCATGCTGCTCATAGAAAAAAGAAGGGATATGAGGTCCAAAAACTATACATCTGAAGGAGTAGTAAGAGAAATAAACAAACAAATTTCAAAAGACCTCCGACGCGACGTAAGAGCTTTTAGACACAACCAAATCAAAGATACCATAGAGAACAACAAAGGTATGAAAGTTCTACGTAGGAAACTTGACAATGGAAAGAGACAAATAATAAAACTTAAAAATGCACAAGGTCACACATCGACGAACAGGAAATATATTCTAAGTATAGTGGAAGAGTTTTATGGAATGCTATATAAAAGCCAAAGTGATATAAATCTACATCCATAATCTGACATACTAACCCGTAAAAAAGGCGTGGTTAACCAAGGCTCGGAAATACTGATGGACATATCACAAGATGAGATTAAACTAGCCCTAAAAAAGATGAAAAATCAAAAATCGCCCGGAGAAGACTGCGTGGTTTCCGATGCGATAAAGATTGGTGGTCCTTGCTTGCTCCAAAAAATCAAATCTCTTTTCAACCTTTGTCTCTTCAATAGTACGATACCAGAAAAGTGGCACAACACCATCGTAATACTGATCCACAAGAAAGGAGACATCTCGAACCTAGAAAATTACAGGCCAATAAGTCTACTTAGCCACCTCTACAAATTATTTACTAGAATAATTACAACACGACTTGAAATGAAATTAGACTTTATCCAGCCAGTAGAACAGGCCGGTTTTCGAAGTGGGTTTGGAACCAATGATCATCTTCAAAGCGTTAAAAGACCATCGAATATGGCAGACCACTTGTCCTTGTTTTTGTGGACTTCCATAAGGCTTTCGACACTGTGGAGCTGGACGCAGTGTTGCAGTCCCTGGAAGCATGCCGTATTGACTATCGCTACACCAAACTAATCTACAATATATATATACATAATATATATACAGTATATATATATATATATATATATATATATATATATATATATATATATATATATATATATATATATATATATAAATGCTACTCTTGTGGTAAAACTACATGAAAACACGAATCCTATATAAATTGGGAGAGGAGTACGCCAGGGAGATACAATGTCTCCAAAACTTTTTATCACCGTCCTGGAGTATGTGTTCAAGAAGCTAGATTGGGACCAAAAAGGTCTAAGAATAGACGGCCAAAGTCTGTCAAACTTACGGTTTGCAGACGACATGGAAGATATTAGAGTGATGCTACAGGAACTTCAGGAGGTCTGTGCAACAGTAGATCTAAAAATGAACATCGGAAAAACAAAATTTATGACAAACCTGGTCCCTAGTAACAACCTAATTATTGAAAACTCTGAGGTGGAATGGGTAGACAAATACACATATTTGGGCCACGAGATAAGCATATCCTAAATGTTTGTATATACCACATAATTCAAATGTAGTGGAGGAAAGGAGCTAGTGGAGAAACTTTTGTCTACAATTTTCGTCATAGACCAGAAACGTTGCGTATTGTTTGGGCATAAGAGGACTTTGTCTCCTATTGATTGATGGAAATAATTTTTTTGCTTGATCGATTATCTGCTTTTAGCTATTACTTTCTGATACAAAGGCGGTATGAGTTCTATTTCTAGGATTTGTAGTAATTTCCGTTAAGAAAACTAGCACTAGAACCCATATCCAAGGTCCGTTTCAATTTATTTATATATATATATATATATATATATATATATATATATATATATATATATATATATATATATATATATATATATATATATATATGTATGTATGTATCTGAGCGATAACTCAAAAAATACTCATCTGATTTGAATGAAACTTGGGATGTGCCTTTATTTCGTTACAATCGCGGACGAGTTCGTCAGTCAGGACATATTTTCCTCAAAAAATAAACAAATTTTTTTTGAATACCCTATGTTAGTTAATTTTTATTAAAAAAATTCACTAATAGAGAGGTATCGATGATGAGACTTTGCAAAAAGTTTTTCAATGAGCGCGAACTAGGAACCCTAGAACTCATATCCGGTGTCAGTTTCAATTTTTATATGTATATATATATATATATATATATATATATATATATATATATATATATATATATATATATATATATATATATATATATCTATATATATATATATATATATATATATATATATATATATATATATATATATATATATATTTATATATATATATATATATATATATATATATATATATATATATGTATATATATGTATATATATATATATATATATATATATATATATATATATATATATATATATGTATCCAACCGAGAACTCAAAAATAATTAACCGATTTGGAATAAACTCCGCAAGTACCCTTCTCTTATTAATAGCTTGGATGAGCTCGTTAGCCAGCAAAATCGGACAAGGTTTTTCGCGAAAAATTGTGAGTTTTCTTTCGAAAAAAAAAATTATCTCCAAAAATTACAAAGCCATTTTGAATGAAATTTAGCGGACGTGTTGCCTTGGAAAAGACCTTACTACATACCAAAATGCAACCTTCTAAGTTTATAGAAAATTGAGTTTTAAAATTTGAAGCATTTAATGAAAATTCACTACCATAGCGCACTTTCTGCGTGCCAAACTTTTTTGAAAGTATTAAAGTAACTGGAATGGGACTTAACATGTAGCTAAAAATGAAGTGGATAAGCTACATACAGACTTGGAGCCTACTTCTCTGGCTTCACTGTTAGGTTTCGTTTCTGTAGGTGACGGACGTAGCCAGCGCGTAAGCTAACTGGAACAAGCGGCGCTTCTGAATTATAGATGTTCTAGGATGTTCTACAACGTTTCTGTGACTAGTTTAGATGCTTGACAGCATCCTTAGACAGATAAAAATTGAATCAATACAAAATCATGACAACTACAATGACTACCAAGTAAGGGCAACAACAATCAATGAAGTGGATAAACCTCTTTTGTGAATTTTAAGTAATTTGGTTTACAAATTTTGAGTTTTTTTCAAATTAAAAATCAAATCTGCAAGAGAGGAATTAAAACAACTTAAGTAGTTAAAATATTATGCCAGACAAAGACAGAGTAGTCACCTGCCACACGTAGATAGATACATATACCACAGGCATACATAATGCAACGATAACAGACTGTGGCGACCCACCCTAATGACCGCATCGCGTTATATTAGGATGCGCGGATTTGTAGGGGAAAATAAGGAAGTTTTATATCAGCTACTTGAAGTAAAAACCAGATGAGATAGTGTATTTTGTTTATTTATTATGATTTGGCAGTTCTATTTTGAGGTTAAATACATGATTGTATATTGCTTTTAAAATTGGAAACTAAAGAATAAGAACATGTTTTGTTGATTATCTGTTCAAGTACGTAAGTTATTTGAATAATTGGCTTCTGGGGTATGAATTAAGTTTACTTTTGATAAGCTTTTGTAACTTTAATGAAATTTGTAATACAAGTTTCTTTTAAAGAAACTTACAGTATCTAAGTTCACCAAATATAAATTTTCTAGCGTCATAGAAAATTGAGGGTTTTTTTCTCAAAAGGAGATAGAACACTAGATTTGAATATTTTTTATGATAATAGAAAGACAGAAATTGTTCAAATGTGCTTACATTAGGACCTCTAAACCCACTATTTGACGTGGTATTACTTTTAGTAATAGGCCGTACTAATAGTGTAAAATTCTTAGGAAAATTCACCAATATAACGCACAAGCTGCGTCCCAAAATTTTTCTTAAATGGTCCAAGTACATGTAAATTTGTGATTATGCTCAAATGTATTATACAAGCAGATGTAAGGTGAAAATTTCGCCAATGGGGCTTCTAAGTTGGTCGTCCAACATATGTTAAATTATGGCTCTTTTTTCTGTCAGATGTGAATACTGAGGAATTTTTGGGGGTAACATATTCCTTAAAAATGTTGCCAGCACAGATGGATTTGGAATTACAGTGAAACTTATTAAAATAATTATAATATACATTGTATAACCCTTGTGTTACATTATCACCAGATGCTTTCAAGTGGGTGAATTTCCAAATCAGTTGAAGCTTGCTGTGTTGATCTGTGCGTTTAAAAGAGGTGATGTGTATCAGTGTGCGAACTATACACAGCTGCCAATACTCCCAGTGCTCTCAAAAATTATAAAGTCAATAATCAAGGCATGAATAATATATATATATATATATATATATATATATATATATATATATATATATATATATATATATATATATATATATTAATTTGGACTTTTTGGTGACCATCAGAATTGCTTCAGGAAATATTTTTTACTGTTACGGCGATGGAAAATCTTGTTAACACAATTGCTTAAGGATTTGATGAAAAGATGAGAATTGTAGCCAGATTCTGTGACTTGGGAAAGGTATTCGACTCCACGTCTTATATAATATTGGAAGAGAAGCTCACATATTATGGCATACGAGGGCCTCCACAGAAACTATTCATCTTATATCTGACACACAGAAAACAAAAGATCAGATAGAACGTGAAGAGTCGGAGTGGCTACATCTGGAACGTGGGATGCCCCAAGTTTCAATCCTTGGGCCTCTTTTATTTCTCATATATATATATATATATATATATATATATATATATATATATATATATATATATATATATATATATATATATATATATATATAAATGAGATACCAGAGAATATATCAGCTGATCAAGTTTGTCTTTGTGCTGACGCAATGTCTTTTATTAATATTGCCTCCAACATCCAGGATGTGAGTGATAAAAACCAGCTAACATTTAGAAAGTAGAAACACGGTTCAAAGATAACGACTTGAAACTCAGGAAAGAGAAAACAAAAATAATCACATTTGCAGCTAAAAAATCGATTGAAGTATTGGAAGTAAAATTCCCAGGCATCATCTTCCGGGCGGATCTCCTCTGGTCGTCCCACATCCATTTCATGGTTACCAAACTCTCCAGGACAACATAGGGCAATATTGCCGTGGCTGCTTACTATGGAAGCTTTCATACTGTGGCAGCCTATGCCACCTGAGAGGGAGCAACTTTTCTTGCTACAAAATAAAGCAGTTAGAATACTTGCCAACTCTCCTAGTCGTGCTAGCTGCCGGGATATATTTAAGAATATGAGAATACTTACATTTCCTTGTGTTTTCATACTTGATTGTGCTTTTTGCGCACATGAGAGTCGAGATAAATTCTCAACAAACTCCGCTTCCACTCATATGAAACCAGGGGATGCAATAATCTAATAATACCATACCGCCGGCTGAAACGTTCTCAAACTAGCCTAAATTACATGTGTTTAAATATATATACCAAGATACCATAGATATAAAACAGTGGTCAGTTGAACCGTTTAACAATATGGTGAAGAAGGTTTTGTAGTCAGAATATACTCACTGGATGAATTTTTTAATTATAAATTTTTATGAGTATTAATTATGAGTCAAATTTGATTTATTTTGTACATTATTTCTGACGTGACATGTATATATGTTCAATTATTTTTAATTTTAATATTATTGGCTGCGGCATCTCAGGCCATTAGCACATTCATTTCCCATCATTCAATATTTTTAAAATTTTCCAGACAAAGTCAACATAGCTCGCCCAGGAATCTAACCCGGGACCTCTCGCTTAGCAGGCTGGCACCTAGCAACCTGCGCCACGAGGGCGTCTTATATGTTCAATAAAATTATTATTATTACAGTAGGGTCCGGGTTTTACGAATGGCAGATTTTACGAACTTCTCATCGAACGAGAACATTTTGGTGATTTGAATGAACTTGTGTAAGAGACAATGCTGAAATGTTTTTGATTTAACGAGACTGCTGTTCAGGCGATTTAGGTCTCAACGAGGTAATTATTGCGCTGACCCGTTCACCTTTTTATTGGGATACACATATGGGCGAAAGTAAATAAGATGGCTTCGTCTTTCTGTGAATTTCGTTGCCTCCCTACCTAAAAATATGACCATTTAGACACCCTAGGACTGGATGCGTATGGTTCTTGATTGAGACATGACACTAGTGGATAATAAATTTTACTGTACACAACGCAAGAGAAAATATTTATGGGTTCCTCTACTCAGACAATGATAGAGTTCCTTTTGCCACTTGAAATCAAATTCTTTAGTTCGTTACAACTGTACATTTTTGCGGCTTTTTCTGTTTAAACCTTGAAACTTGCGACTTATTACCATCAGTTTTCGATCACCTCGCGTTTGAGGCAGGTGAATAGGGTCTTGTTTACACAATGTCTACGTGCGGTATTAAAAGAGAACGCCTTACCTTTGAAGAGAAAATGTCGATATTAAAACAATTAAAAACGGGAACGAAAATCAGTGATGTTTGTAGCCAGAACGGTATTGCATTGTCTACATTATTAACAATTTTAAAGTGTGAGAATGCTATTGTCTAGGCTACTGGTTCCAACACCATTGACAAGAGAAAAGGTCTAAAAACAACCGACATAGACTGCTTGGACAAAGCATTGTTTGATTGGTTCAAATATCAGAGGCACTCAAATATTGCTATAAGTGGTCTATTTGTCCAGAAGAAAGCTGTTTCTCTTGGTAGAGAAATGGGATATGGAGAGAATTTCCAGTGTTCTAAAACTTGGATTTCTCGTTTTAAACAAATAAATTCAATTAATTCAGGGAAAATTTCCGAGGAAGCAAAATTTGTAAATAAGGAATTCACATCTGATTGGCTACAAAATAACTTCTGAGAAATACCCGAAGAATATCAGGCATGTGATATCTTCAATGCAGAGTAGACGGGACTTTTTTACAAAATGTTACCGGACAAAACTCTAACATTCAAAAACGAAAAATGTGCTGGTGGGAAGTTATCCAAAGAGCGACTGACTACTAGATTGTGTAAATTATGATGGTTTCGAAGACTATTGGTTACTGGCAAAGCACAACATCTAAGATGTTTTAGATGTAAAGGGTTTGTTGGTGGAATATGTTGCCAATAAAAAAGCATGGGTGACTGACGATATTTTAAAAACTGAAGTAGAAGAATGGGATAGAGAACTGGAATGAACAAATAGAAAAATTTTGCTTGTAGTGGATAATTGTCTGACACATTCTTAATTGACGACAATTGATAACATCGACAAAAAACAGTGTCAACAACATCGACAAGAAACAGTGTCAACTTTCGTTAGCTGTCCTCGAAGCTATTCGTCTCCTGGATCGTGCATGGAAAAATTTCTTACAAAAAATGGTGCAAAATTGCGTTAGGCATGTTGGTTTTCATTTTGAGCATAGAAGTGAAAACGTTGATTTAAGCGTTTCGGAAGATGTTATGGCTGACGAGGATATCGCCTGCGAAGACGATGATATTCCTCTGAGCGAGTGTGCTAGGGCTATGACATTGACACAAGTGTCGGATGCGATGGATGACCGGAACAGAGATAATGATGAGGGAAATTCAGGTATTCCAACATATTCCAAGATATTTGACACGCCAAATTTGAACACTACCCAAGAAATGATAGAAGTTTATTAGGTACGGCTTTATTTAGTCGACTTTCTTCCTACAAAAACACCAGCTAAATTACGTTTTATTTTTGAAGCCAGAAGAGAACTATATGCTAAATATTCAGCAAAAAAGATTGCACTGAGAAAAAGAGCGGAGGAAGTGGTTTCAAGATTAATGGGATGCGGTACATGAGGCGACGAATCCGGATTTGAAGACTTAGTAGGTAATAGTCGCAGTAGACAGTAAGGTTAAAAGAATCAAAAGCAGGGCATACCACAATGATTGTTTTAAAAAGAAAGTCACGTTTACTGTATTTTTAACGATTTGGGGGATCCATGTCGAGAAAAGGAGTGACCTGGCTGAATTTTGCAGTAAATTGGAATATCACAGACCTATATTAAGCCGACAATTGAAGACTGTGGAAATACTGGTATACAGTCTGCTCCTCGGCGGAATGGAGCACCGCGCCATACAGCTAAAAGTGGTAAAGATTGGCTCTTGGAAAATGGTATTCCGTTATCAAGATAGACATCTAGTAGTCAAGACCGCTAATCAATTACGATATTATCGTATATAGGTAATGATAAACAGGTTACAAGCACATCCTGTGACGACGTTACCAGAAGTGAGATCGTGCCTCCAAGATATCTGGGTCAGTTTTACTCCAGATTAATGCCATGACCTGGTTCATAATGCATAGACGTACAGAGTATATTGAATAGTTAGAGTGACCCCACTCAATGGTAGTAGTGACTTTGCACGATGTAATCTTAGGTAAGTCAGTTAAAAAAATAGCTTGTATTTTAAAATAAGAAAACAATGTTCGGGATGCAGCAAGTGCGTTATTGTGGTCAATTCCCATAAGAATAACATATCAGAGTGATTTAGCCTTATATTAAAAGTTATAAAACGTTACTTTATTTAATTAGGAACGGCAAAAAATAAGGTAAAGAAGGGCAAGCAAAAACATAACCTCTAACATAAATATTTATACAGTGGTTTGGATACAAAACTGAAACAAAACAGTTGATAAACAGGAAATATACTCAACAAAAAATACACTAGAAAGCGGAACATAAAAAGATTCCTGTGGTTCATGCGTCGAGTGTGATTGTATGTATGCAGAGAGGGAAGAAGAACCTCCAGGACGAAGAGCGTTTCTGCCCCCTCACTTAAAAATACGGGGGGTTCTCCTTCCCTTTGTCCATGCATAAAACGACCTTCAAAGCATAAAGCACAAGAAATATTTCTTGGGAGCAACCCCCAAGAATGTTACTGGACCTGAGCGAATATGGGTGTTGTTCGGGGCAGACAGGGTTTAAAGGAAGTATTGCTACAAAATGTGAAAAACGCACCTTTTCAAAGTCCGACTAAAGGTTTTTTTAGCATTTCCGCTCAGATTTCCTCTTCGCCCAGCAACCCCATTCATTCTTGGTCCCTTAAGTTTCTTAGGGGTTGTTTGCCTTGTGGTTTGTGCATCCAAGGGGAGTTCCTAGCATGTTTCTGAAAAAAATTAAAAACATCCCTTGCAGTAAACTGCAAATTTATTGAAATTACATTCCAGCGCAGATCAACTGCCGACCTCCTTTCCTTTGTCACCCATTCTTAGAACAAGTTTATGGAACTACACGGCAAATCCCAGATTGTCGCTCTAGCCATATCCAAAGCATTCGACCAGGTCTGGCACGCAGCACTGCTTAATAAACTACCGGCCTATGGCCTACCACCAAAACTCTGTACGTGGACAGCAAATTTCCTCTCCAACCAGAGCATTTCTGTTGTCGTGGATGGCCATTCCTCTAAACTGTATCCAATTAATGCAGGAGTTCCTCAAGGTTCAGCTTTAGCCCCTACTTTGTTTCTTCTCCACATCAATGACCTCCTCTCTAGCACATCTAACCCAGTTCACAGTTACGCGGACGACAGCACCCTCCACTCAAATATACAATATTCTAAGCCTGTCTCTTTAGCCCAATTAGATGAGGATCGCAGACTCATGGAGGGTTCTATCTCCGTGGATCTGCAAAAAATACTAGACTGGGGAAGTAGATATCTTGTACAATTCAACCCGACCAAATCACAGTCTTGCTTTATTTCTCATAAGAGATACACCAGCCCTAGAACCATCACAATAAACAACCAAGTTATTCAAAGTAATAAGTCCTTTTCACTTGTTGGCATCTCTGTGGATCGAAATCTCAATTGGCACCAACATGTTACATCAATTGCAGAAGCGGCTGCTAAGAAATTAGGTTTCCTCTTCCGGGCTCGCAAATACTTTTCACCACCTAATCTCTATATTTTATACCTCACAAATAAGACCTAAGCTCGAATACTGCTCCCACATCTGGGGTGCTGCTGCTGCTTCTACACTCGCTATTCTGGACTCCATTCAGAAGAGAGCTATACGTCTCATCAGTGACCCTACTCTCACCCAATGGCTGCCATCGCTTGCTCACCGACGTGCCGTTGGTGACCTCTCTCTCTCTTTTATAGATATCTGCACGGGCATTGCTCAGAGGAGCTTTATTCCATGGTTCCTCCACCTGCTGCCCCCAACAGATCTACCAGGGGAACAGAGCGAATGCACCCTTTTACTTTCCAGGTCACCAGACATGGAACATCTTGTTATGCCCGCTCTTTTGTTCCGAGGACTTCCAGGTTGTGGAACTCCTTGCCCGCACATGTTTTTCCTTCTCCCCCGAACCTCCAAACCTTCAAGTCCAGAATTTACAAGTTGCCTCTTTCCTCCTTGTCGACACCCACGGTACGATAGTATTTAGGCTGTAAGCCCTCGTGGTGTGTTGTTGAAATAAAAAAAATAAAAAAATCTACATTTTCGCCTATAATGTCTTTTTCAGATAATATCGAATACAGAGAAAAGTAAATAAATTCACTTGCTGTTTCACCCCTTTTTTATTTGTATATTACATATATAAGCACAAGAAAAGTGAGTATAATAAAGGGAGGTCCCTTAAATAACATTGAGGCTACAAAAACTTAAAAGTAGAGAAGACATTTAGATAGTGTCTGTGCACACAAAAAATAGTAAAATATATTTATAAACTCTAATAAAAAACAACAGTTTTACGATATTACTTGAAATAAACCAATATGAATATGTTTTGCCGCTAATTCGCAATTCGCGAGTGTATGAATCTAACTTTTTCCCAAGACTACACTGAAATCCGGCCGATGCCGAAAGCAAGCACCTCTTAAATTAGGCTCGTTAGGCTTGGACGCTTAACAAACGTACGTATGTCTAATTTTAAGCGGAACTGTACCCGTTTGAAACGTACAATATGAGAAATACGCTTTAAAGTGCTGTTTACTTAACTCACTAATAAAACTAACCTGCGAAATCATCGATAATAAATGATGGATCTAGTAATCTATCAGTATCGTTCTCATTTTGTGAGCAGGTTTTGATACTTGCAAAGAACATTGTCTCATGCTAAAATTTAGCTCTTTTGAAAGCAAACATTGTCCCGGTATGATAAAAGAAATGGGCCAGGCCTGACAATCTACAAAATTGTTAGTTGATTGTACACATGTCTCCATATATAACATTCTGTGTTAACTAGAGCTGTCGTGACAACATATTACCTAGTTCCGCACCGAGATGGCGTCCGTGTCGTACATTTCACAATGGTCTACGTTCTGACGCACGTTGCAATAATACTTGTAACTTCCATTGTTTAGATTTTTATCCACCATCTATTTAAATAGCATAGCAGTACAGGTAACATCATCTATCTTTGTCCAACATTATAGATATTGCATTACAGAATTTGAAGTGATGTCGAGGATTATTTTAATTTTAATTTCGAATAACTATATTTTTCTTTGATCAAGATTTGAAAATTGGTACACAACCATGACTGTCTATGTTCCTTTAAGATGTAAATTTTCGTTTCAATCACTTAAAGAATTTGAGAGATATTGCGTTTTAAAAAATATTTTTTAATCTTTTGTTAATAACAATTGGGCGTTGAGATCGGATGAACGAACTCATCCAAGCCATCAACAAAATAAGGGTAATTCTCAAATATGGTCCAAATCAGTGAAGTGTTTTTTGAGTTATCGGTTCAAAATCAAATTTTTCAGATAGAGCCAAATTTAGCGAGGCGCGGCTCATACATAGCATGCAACTATTTAAAATATAGAGGACATCTTATAGGCTACCTTGATTAATTGTAACTTTGTATACTTTGTAGACAAAATGTCACACTAAACTGCTTTTAAAGAACACCTATATTCTGGATTGCTTCAAAATTAAGGCCCAAGTTAATTTGGTTTTTATTATAAAGTAATAATCAACTTTCAAGGGTATTTAGGAAGAATTGGTTTCATAAAAATGTTCTGAATATTAAAAAAAAACTGATTTTGTATGAAAATTTTAAAGCAGTATCAACGTCATAAGAATTTCGAGCTGCTTCAGTTTAAATTTTTCATTGAAAGTTAAAATGCTTTAATTAGAGCCGCGGGTTTAAAACGTATTCGTTAGATGCATTTTGTGATTTTCTAATCAATAAAGAAGTAAACAACTACTCATAAAGGTAATAATTTATTTTTAGAAATCTCATATGTTGGAAACAACGTAATTCGTACTCTCTTAAAATCTCAAATAATACGGGTTTAGTCATGGCAACCACATGTTTTTCTTTTGGCTTTAGTTTTTTATTGTGGCTTTAATCTTTGAATATCGAACGCTCGCTGTACCGGTGTTTTTCGTAAACGGCGAGTCGGTGGCACAGACCCAACGCGACCTCCATAAACAGTTGAAGTTTTGGAACCAGACACCTATTCCAGGTCGCATTTTAAGGTATCTATAGAATTTCTAATTAACCGGAAACCGCGTCGTCCCGTGAAAGCATCTAACACAACCAAAAATTCGAACGCGTTAAAGTGTCTGCAGTAGACAGCCCAAACCGGTCTGGTAGATTGCGTGCCGCTAATCTAGAGATTAAATGTAAAAGTGAAAAGGATTCTGCATAGAGGCCTTCGTTTTTGTCCATCCAAATCTCAGCAGCTGTTGCCAGGTGATTATCAACAGAGTTGCGTATTTTGCTAGACCATCCCTGACATCATGGAAACGAATGAAAACATGATTTTACTCATGAGTGATGCAGCCCAATTTCATCCGAATGGGTTTGTCGACTAACAGAACTGCATGTACTAGTGCGTAGAAAATCCTTACACGCAAGATAAATGGAGCCCCAGCAATTGGCCTTTATAATACAAAGTTGCCTTCCCACAGTCACGACCGTCGACGCAGCAGTAGAATTGGAGACGCCTGCAAGTATGCAGGCTCAGACTAGCAAGTTGGACGGAATATCACTCGTGAGAATCTACATCAGCAGATCCAAAGTCACCTCCGGAGACAATAGTGCCACGCCTGGAGTGTAGTGTATAAATAGGCTGCTCACAAGGATACAACCGTTCATTCTTGTTCCGAGTAGTTAGACTCTGCACATCGCGTGCTAGACTTTAGGTCACATGTATGTTGATTGTTACATTTATCATTAGTTTATATTATTCATTTTTGTATTAAGTAGTAAATAAATTGTTTAAAAAAGTAAAACGTCTTAACCGTAAAGTTAAGTCGCGTCTTCTCTACACAGCACAAAGGCCACTGTATGGTGCTGATTGGGAAGTATGGGTGATCAATTTTTCTAAAAAAGCAACATCACTGTAATTGATAACGTTGACCGCTACATCGTAATGATCGAAAATGTCTTGTTCTCAAAAGTTTGACGTCCCAGATGGACTGTCAGGAGGTTCGGTTTCAGTAGGGTGGTGGCACTGCGCACATGGCACGGGTTTTGATGGCTGTCGTATGGGAGAAATTTCCAGGACGACTCGTCTTCAACTTCAACGACATTCACTGGTCTTCTCGTTTGCCTGAGCTGAGTGTATGCATTTTTTTTTTCTAGGCACGGCACAAGTTGCAAGTGTACGAGGTAGGCTGGGATTCTTTAGGGATATGAAACCTAAAATTCAGAAGGAAACCACATGGAATTTATGTCAGATGTTGAGCGATATATAAGGTGGCGCATTGAAAACGAAACAGACCGATTTGCGCCCAGAGATTTTTTTTTAAAGAAACACTGAAACACGTCAATTTTAATATTGAAGGGGGCATGTCTTGACATAAAACTCAACTTTGTCACATCAACTCTTTAAGGGTGGTGATAACAATCCTTATATTTTAAATAGGGAACATGGGGCGAGTGTTACATCATTTGGAAGCTCTTTCTTTTCTGAATTAAGCACACTAATTTTTTTGGAAGGTTTATCAACTCGTTTAAAAATTATTCACAGTTGACAATGCAAAAACGCATTTCACTTATACCGATAAGAAATGTGCTGATAGTCAATGTTTTGTTGGTTTGTAAACCAAAAAATTGACTATCAGAACATTTCTTATCGGAATGAGAGAAATGCGGTTTGTTATTTCCATTTTTGGTCGGTTTGATACTTGATAGTACTACCGAAAATTAATTTGACAATGGTGTATTCTGTAGAAGAAAGAGTTGTTTTTTAAAAAACGATGACTGTGCCAACCGTACCGCAAATTTGTTTAATGAACGACATCCGAACAGACATGTTAACAGAAAATACATTTTGGAGTTAGTTGCAAAGTTTCGACAAAGTGGTTCAGTAGCCAACAAAAAACGGAATCCTGAACGTAAATTTCCGGTTAGAAATGAGACTACTGAGATTGAAGTTACAAATTGCTGCAGACCCAATTCTCAGCACAAGAAAATTGGCCACTGTTTCAAACATCAAAAGAAGAACTATTCAGCAAATATTGAAGCATCATAAATTTCACCCGTATAAAATTCATCTTGTACAACAACTGAATGAAGATGATTTTGATCGGCGGCTGGAGTTCTGTGAAGTTATGACTGCACGAATAGCTGATAACGGGAACTTTCTGTTCAATATCTGTTTTTCAGACGAGTGTACGTTTTTATTAAACTCTACAGTCAATCGTCATTATTGTCGTTATTGGGCAGATAATAATCCAAGAAATTTTCATGAAGTTCACACTCAAACTCCACAGAAATTGAATGTCTGGACTGGAATTTTTGGAGACCGTTTAATGGGACCAATTTTGCTTCATGGCAATTTGAGTGGCGAAACGTATTTGGAGTTACTAGAAGATATCGTTTACCCCCTACTAATTGACATTGTTGAAAATGATGATCGCTATCAAGAAAATCAAATAGTGTTTCAACAAGATGGAGCTCCTCTGCATTTTTCACAACGTGTTAAGGTGTTTTTGAACAGAGAGTTTCCAGAGCAATGGATTGGATGTAGATGTGCTATTGAGTGGCCCCCTAGATCACCGGATTTAACTCATTTAGACTTCTTTGTATGGGGACCTTTAAAGAGTAGAATTTCCTCAACAGAACCGGAGTCTCTAGAAGAATTACGACGACGCATTGTTGAAGAATGCCGTCTAATACCCCTACAAATGCTCCAGAATGTCAGAGCTCGTTTTGAACAAAATTTGTACTTTTGTATGGAAGCTCGTGGTCAACAATTTGAACACTTACTTAACTGAATAAACATTTCTGAACGTTTGGTTTTGTTTTTTAGTTTTTTCTAACGAAAAATTGACAAATTAATGCATTCTTATCACACGAGTTGATAAAACTTCCAAAAAAAAAAGTATGCTGAATTCAGAAAAGAAATAGTTTTCAAATGATGTAACACTCGATCAATGTTCCCTATTTAAAATATAAGGGTTGTTATCACCACCATTAAGGGGTTGATGTGACAAAGTTGAGTTTTATTTCAAAACATGTCCCCCTCAATATTAAAATTGACGCGTTTCAGCGTTTCTTAAAAAAAATGTTCTGGACGCAAATCGGTCTGTTTCGTTTTCAATGCGCCAGCCTATATGTAAATACGTTAATAAAAACACCATTCTTCACAATCTTTTAAGACAATTAAAGAATGTGTACACACAAATCTGAGGGAGTTACAGTACACAATTAAAAAGATTTTTCCAACACTTGAATTTAAATTTAGACTAAGGCTTCGATTAGCTTTTACCATTTGAATATAATTGTTTTAGATCAAATTTAATCAATACTATTAAACATTCAATTATCTGTATTTGCTAATTTGAACAATCAACATTTAATTATAAAATTTTTTTTATGCGTAAAACTTATAACCCAAAAAAATATCTAGGTTTATGACGTCTTCGGCAATAATAACCATTTTTGTGAAGCAAAATTGACTTTGTTGTGCCTGTTTCAAACCATGCGATTCGCGTGACGAATCCTAAAGAAGATATGACATCTCAGAATGAGGAAGTTGTATATAATATACTTTTGATGAAAAACGTATTTAAACTACAGCAAAATACTCTAAAAATATATGTCTACAAGTAAACCCCCCTTAAAGTGAACCACTAATTAGTAATTAATTATTGAAATATTGAATATAATTCAAAAAGACAGGGTGGGTGAAAACGCGATCTGATTGGTGAAGGGGTTTGTGACGTCACGATCCGGTACATCTGCTTGTTTTCGTTTGTATTTGCATCGAATTCTAAGCAGTTTTATCATAATTTTAAGTAGTTTTGGTGTTTAGTGTATAATATAGGTTCAAAGGTAGTAAGTTGTGTGTAACCTAGTTTAGGCGTGACTCTGTGATGGCTTCAGCAGATTCAGAATCACAATACGAGAATGCGAAAGACATAACATTTCGGGGACATAAATATTATAAGTGCTGTATAGTGCCCAAATGTACTTCCACAACAATAACTACCCCCAACAAATTATTCTTTAATGTACCTAAGTATGAGAAAATCAGGAAGAAATGGTGAATATTTTTCTTGTAGATTATTTGAACGGAGAAGATTTTGAGGTTATGCTTTTATTTACATTATTTTTTAAAAGAAATTACTACATAAAATCCAACAAAGATATTTACAGGATAAAATAAGGTTCGTATCAGACACATACCTCCCAGCTTTCACTCTTTTTAGCTCAGCAGCAGAAATTCGGGTTGTTTACTAAAAACGCAAACATTGCTAATACATCAATTTTTGGTAAATTATCAGATTGTTCTTGGAGAAATTCAACTTCTGTAGTCATACTATAAGACTGTACAGTTTTTAAAATAATTAATACGAGTAGATAGATATTAACAATAATATAAGTTGATAACAATAGGTAACTATCCGGCACACGTAAGCCGCATAAACACTAATGGTGAGATGGGGAACTCTGGGTGAGTAAACGAGACTCGTTTGGCCGATACCGGATCGTGACGTCACAGTAGGCTGTCTTTCTTTACGGCTGAGTTTTGGCGCGGAGACAATTATTTTGATTTTCTATATTTTTTACAGGAAAACTATTGGTTAAAAATTTAAATTTTATATGGTGGTTGCTTTAATACAATGTGGGGAATTGAATAAGATGAGAATAAAAAATGTGCAAATTCCTTTAAGATTGTAATCAGATCAACAAAATTTTAAACTGTGTGCTTTGTAACACTGCAAATAAATACCTTATTATGTGAAAATAAAACATTGTGTGGATAAACTACTCTGTGTTTGTATATAAGGTTAAAATTTCGGTTCTCTCCTACATAGTAAAATTTACAATTGCAATTGATTTTATACATTTTTTACATAAATTAATTAGGAAACTAATACTCCATATTCACTATTTATTTATAAGGATTGGTTAGGTTAGGGTGCATTGTTTAACTCTTTAAATATATTATCCCATAAATCTATATGTTCTTTATTGGGATATTTTTTCATCTCTAGTTCTCTTCCGATGTCTAAATACGTCACGTCTTCATCAGTAGGTTTCCAGACAACATTAATTAAATCGTCAGTGGAGTCAGGTGTCGGATTTCCATATGTAGCAAAGTTGGTCCACAATTTGACAAACCTTCTCATCCCAATTTCTTCTGGGGTGTTCTTAGCGATAGTACCATATAAGTGACATTTAAATAAATATAACACATCATCTCCATGTGCAGCTCCTTTATAATCATTCGCTGAATGGGTCAACTGCCCTCTCAATATGTCCAAGAAAGATTTTATATAACCACCTTCAAGTTTAGTTGACATGACTGTAAGAAAGCCATACAATTTTACCCAGTGAGCAGTGTATATTTTCTTGCAAACATTGAGTTCTGTGTCTACAGACATTACATAGTGATATATGGGAGTTTTGGAGGTTTTTAGATGGAGTCTTATGGTGTCTTGAATTCCATATATAAACATGTTGTCAGATTTAAGCTGAAACAAAATATATAAATTACATTAAGTTTTTCAGAAGCAAAGTAATACCATATATATATATATATATATATATATATATATATATATATATATATATATATATATATATATATATATATATATAGGGCTTTCATTAATTCCCAAACCCCACGTGACCGCTTAAGTTAGGCAACCCGGCATACACGGTTGTACAACCTGAAATAATGAAATACCTAAGATGCCAGTGTTGTCTCATATTTCCTTTGGGGTTTTATAAAAAATATAAAAATTATAATATGTTGAAACAGTAAATGTCTTAAATGTATTTATTATTTAGTATTTTTAACAGCAAGTCTGTTCATGTATGGTTTACTGTTATTGATTAAAAAAAAAATTAAAAACATAATAAAATATTACTTTTATTTTGTATATATATCAAAATTTTGTAATGCACGTAAACAAATTGAGGTCCGATTATTTAAACTTCTAATTTACAATTTTAGGAATGTGTATTGTGTAACATGTAACAAATATGTACCTGTTTGGGCAGATTACCGACGAACATATTTGGTAGGGCTTCGTTCCATGCGATGTCGAATATCGTCAACAACATAACCTTAATATACCTACACTTTTAACTTACGTAAAAATGCAATGAAAATACTAAGTTTTGATAAGAACTGTTTATTTTTATTGTCCAACAGATAGAAAATTATTTGAAGAAGGTAAACACTGCTCAAACTTGGAAAATGCACAATATACATACAAAATAACCGTCAAAAGGGACTTGAGCGTCAATGGACTGAACTGTCATTTGTCAATTGATTTAGTAGCTTTATGGTCCCTAGTCTAGTGGATTTTTTGGTTACTTTTTGACTACCAACTCATAAAATCATATTCCCCTAAGAGAGAGACAGATTACGGTCAGGTGGGGTTCGGAAATACACACACACACACACACACACACACACACACACACACACACACACACACACACACACACACACACACACACACACACACACACACACACACACACACACACACACACACACACACACACACACACACACACACACACACACACACACACACACACACACACACACACACACACACACACACACACACACACACACACACACACACACACACACACACACACACACACACACACACACACACACACACACACACACACACACACACACACACACACACACACACACACACACACACACACACACACACACACACACACACACACACACACACACACACACACACACACACACACACACACACACACACACACACACACACACACACACACACACACACACACACACACACACACACACACACACACACACACACACACACACACACACACACACACACACACACACACACACACACACACACACACACACACACACACACACACACACACACACACACACACACACACACACACACACACACACACACACACACACACACACACACACACACACACACACACACACACACACACACACACACACACACACACACACACACACACACACACACACACACACACACACACACACACACACACACACACACACACACACACACACACACACACACACACACACACACACACACACACACACACACACACACACACACACACACACACACACACACACACACACACACACACACACACACACACACACACACACACACACACACACACACACACACACACACACACACACACACACACAGAGATATATATATATATATATATATATATATATATATATATATATATATATATATATATATATATATATATATATATATATATATATATATACAGTGTGTCCCAAACTGGATGGGAATGTATTGCTATTTTCGGTATTACTAGAGATAGGGAGACGGTTAAATTAGCAATGATTTGTAGAATTTCATGCTCGTTCCAAATATGACTTGTATTTTGCCCTGCCTCTTTTCGTTTTCGAGTTATTTTGAAAAAAAAAATGTCGATTTATTTTTTCTCCACTATCTAAGTAGGCTAAGACTTGCATATTATCAGGCCACTTTTTACAGAGTAATCTTTTTGTACTATTTTCAACTTTGGATTGTCATTTGTTTTTGAGCTACAGGTATCAACGTTTGTTTTTATTATGGCAGCCGTATTGGATTTTTTGCTCATGTGATAGCATCTGAAAAGAGATTTCCAATGCTGTACAACATGCTTGAGAAATCTTGTAATTGCACTGGCAATTTTGAGAAAAACCGTTTTGAGGATAGTAGACTATGAAATGCAATACCAGACAGCAAATGACAAAAAAAGTGTTCAAAAAGCAGTAGGCGATTGAGTCTAACAATAGACTTCTCTACTTTTGAACATACATTTTCCGTAATAATTCACGATAAAAAAATATTGTGATTTAATTTACAATACTTAATTAGGCAATAATGCTAGGTAATATAATGTAAAACAGTTTAACAATGAAACCCGGCAATAACAAATAGAAACTTAAACTCCACAAAACAACATAATTAGAAACGGAACTCAACAAATAATAAAATAGAAACTTAGAAATACACTAAATAGAAAATTGTTCAATATGGCCACCGTTTTGTTCAATGCACTTAATACACCTTTTTGAAACATGCCTGCCAACTCTGGTGAGAATGTTTTGGTTAATATGATTTATAGCTTCCGTGATTCTGTTTCGTAATTCATTGATATTTTGTGGTGGATCGAATTTATACACATCATTCTTCAGAGTACCCCAAAAATAAAAATCCATGGGTGTTATATCAGGAATTCGAGCACACCAATGAACCGGCCCATTGTTACAAATGACAGGTTTATTAAAATTTTGGTACAAAAATGCTTTGACGATCCTAGCATTGTGAGCTGGACAACCGTCTTGTTCGTACCAAAGCTCGTCTAAATTATCATGAACTCTTCTAATTGTTGGTAAGATATCATTTCCCAATAGATTAAGATACCTTTCCCCAGTTAAATTATTTTCAAAAAAGAACGGACCAACAGTGATGTTACCTGAAATTTTTTAAACATTTAAGAGTTATTTACCTAATAAACCGCACCAAACATTAATACCAAATATGTCTTGCAATCGTCTTTCTTCCTTTAGATGGGGTTTTTTATTTGCCCAATATGGCCTATTATGGCGATTATACACACCACAATTTGCAAATCTGGTTTCATCAGTCAATATGTATGATTTTCATCTTGCTGACATTGTCCTTGATACCATCTGCAGAATTGAAGTCGCTTAGGGTAATCGTCAACATTTAAGCCTCGTACGATTGTAAGCTTGTATGAATGGTAATGACTTTGTTTTAATACACGGTGTACCGTACTTTTTGGAACGTCAATTTGTCCACCATAAAATCGAACAGATTGCGGAGGGTTTTCGTTTGAAACTTGTAAAACGGCATTATTTCTTTCTTCATTTCTAGGCATTGGTAGTTTCTTTGCGTGGAAGCTACCGTCGTTCAATAGATTGACCACTATCCTGCGAAATATTTTGGTGTTCGGTTGTCGTCTTTCTGGGTACTTATTTTGATATGAATTTGCAGCTGCCTCAGTATTTCGGTTAAAACGAATATAACATTCCAACATCTCGAAATATTCTGCATTACTGAACCTATAGTTGAATAATATTTAAAATAAACAGCAAACAAACTATTTAGTGCAAAATTTGAAGCAACGTGTTAAATACACCTTAAATTATTCAGATAATTGAGAATGACAGTATTCTTAATTGTCGCGATAATGTTATATCCATAGCAACCTTTCTTCTGTTGTTGTTCAGTTGACTTACGTTTAAAAATCAAACAATTTTCAGAGGCGTCTTCGTAAATCATTAATCTGCTTTCGTTAGTAAATTTAGTTATTTTTTAGGTTTGCCTATTTAATTAAATTATAACAATTTTTTAGGAGAATGTTGTAATGTAAAATATCATTTGTAATTCATTGGTGTGCTCAAAATTCTAATTTTTTTTGTATCGTGAATTATTACGGAAAATTTTGTTAAAAGTAGAAGTCTATTGTTAGACTCCATGACCTACTGCTTTTTGAACATTTTTTTTGTCATTTATTTTCTGGTATTGGATTCCATAGCCTACTATCCTCAAAACGGTATTTCTCAAAATTGACAGTGCAATTGCAAGATGTCTCAAGCATGTTGTACATCATTGGAAAGCTCTTTTCACAGGCAAAAATCCAATATGACTACCATAATAAAAACAAATGTTGATACTTGAAGCTCAAAAACAAATGGCAATCCAAAGTTGAGAATAGCACAAAATATGACTTTGTAAAAAATGTCCTGATAATGTGCAAGTCTTAGACATGCCAGATCAACGCCTACTTAGATATTGAAGAAAAATGATATCGACAAATTTTGTTTTTTTTTCTTCAAAATAACTCGAAAACGAAAAGAGGCAGGGCAAAATACAAGTCATATTTGGAACGAGCATGAAATTCTACAAAAAATTGCCAATATAAATGTGTCCCTATCTCTAGTAATAACGGACATAGCAATACACTCCCATTCAGTTTGGGACACACTGTATATATAAACATATAAAAATTCAAACTGACATAGGATATAGATTCTAGGGGGTCTAGTTCGCGTCCATTTAAATTAAAAAAAATTTAAAGAAAATCACTAAAATGTAAAAACATTTTGTATGAGAAAAAACTCTAATAACCACTAATTAAGCATAATTAATTAGTGGTTTTTAGAGTTTTTTAGAGTTGTTCATAGCTCTAAATATTTGAAATAAACAATAACCACTCTACCTCTATGGTTTTGTGTATGTCATCTAGCGAAGCATCTTCACTACCGAAATAGAATTTTCTAATTTTATTACAAATTTCAATCCTTTTATTTTCATCTTCTGGCAAACTGTAATGATAGTCTATTTCCTTAAGGATCTCTTCATCTGTTAAAGGGTATTCGGCATATGGAGGCATTCTTCTAACAAATTCAAAGATTAGTCCCTCATTATTTGTGTTTCCAACAATTAGAGGAACTTTATTGTAATTCCCTGATTTGATGATGTTTCGAGGGGTGTCTGTTATCACAGCTCCTGGTGATGGCTTTTCTACAACTGGTCCATAAAATCGTCTTTCTCCAGATCTTAATGCCTAAAATATCAATTACATTATTTTTAAACTCATAATCGTATAATACATCAATTCAATCTGACTGAAAGTTTTATTTAAAGTTGAGATATTAAATAATCATAAATAAATAGAGTATTACAATTTTCAATCAGGACCACATTTAAAAAAAAGGTCTGGACGCACAACTGCGTTGTGGAAGTGAATTTTCATAAAAATGTTTATGATGGCAAATATGTCTCTTGTCATCAATTTGGTTACCGGTGTGATGCCCCGACTGATAAGTTGCCAATCCGTCATTCGGGCGCGACCTAAATATTCGAAGTTACATATCCTCGGGCGCCATCTTTATTCCCTATTAAGTAGGACGAGGTCAGATCCCCGTGAGGACTTCTGCTAAGGCCCTCGTAGAACACCACAAAGTTACTGTTTCATAACAGCCTTGTCCTAGGGTAGCTCAAGTGGAGAAGAAAACTATAGCCAGGGGTCGGAAGTTATTATATCCCGTAGAGTTCTCGGGAGTTAAGTAGGCTTTAATTACATACCCCCGAATAATATCTGTTTTCCTAGCTTACAAAGTTGGAAGCAGAAATATTATGAACAGGTAAATCTCAATCACGATATACCTCAGCTAGTTGCAATCCGTTACAGGATTCTAGTTTAAACACACCTACACTAGTGCAAATATCTACAGGCAGTGCAGTGAAACGCAACTAATTTCATAAAAGCTTCTAATAATATTTAAAATATTTACAAACAAAAAATGACAATAATAAAAATCCATAAATTATGAAAATAAATTCGCTACAGCTCATGCGATTAAAGAGAAACCATATCTCAGGTCAGATAACATTATCTGTGATAAGACATTCTTTCATAGTGTAAACGATACAAATACGTTAATATTTAAAAATACAATTCGACTAGAAAAATATTTCTTCTATTTATAACAAATAAAGCGTGATATTAGCATTAGCACAGCAATCATCAAGGCATGTTAAAGCAACGGCAAGCGGAAAGCGACATACACATGCATCAAATGGGAAATAGCCCCACTATAAATTCCGCGTCAGTCGGGGGTTCTATCTTCCCCTTGGCTTTATTTACGCGATTCCCTCGCAATCCTACGCTGATATGTGGGTAAGCAAACCGTCCCCACTTTTATATGACTATAACCTGCTAACTAATACAACCGGGAAACTTGTCCCCTATTTCTGTCGAACACCCTGTATAACTAACAGTGCCATCCAGCGGTTACGTACCATTCTGAGCATCTCCATGTTTATCAGAAGGGCGAACGTCCCTCGGAACAAACGTGGTCGACCCAGTACAGCACAGGATGCCGGACACACTAAATACTACCCCTTTAATCAGCACTGTCTGTGCTCCCGTTCCCCTTATATGGGTAAGAAACGTGACCAGCTTGTCACTTATCTAGGCTGGACACTCTAGCTAATTAACCACCTTGCCTAGCGAGCACATGCAATTCAGAATAGCTCCATGCGTATCTCAAGGACGTACGTCCCTTGAAATAAACGTGGTCCACCCTATATAGCACGCTATAATTCGCTAAACACCCTAATTCCACTATAATACGGTATAATCATTTACCTGATTTCGACTTCCCTTAAATGGGTAAACCCGTGACCAGTTTTGTCACTCCTACATACAGTACACCCTGTATATACTTTAAATCCTAATACGCTGTTAATATTTCACATAGAACAGCGTTAATAAAATACCCAATTATCTATTTCAGTTTGCAAATCATACTTCTTCAAGTTTCCGAAGTATAACTTACCTTGCAAACCACGATAGTAGAACACAGCCGTTATAGGCTCTCGTTCTTTACTATCTAACAAATAACACGCTGCTTTTGACTACTACGTAGGACAGCGGAAGAAACTTGCCAGTTAATACACCTAGGTGACGCACACACGATACTTGAAATTAACGTACAACCACCAGAACCTCTTGTCTCGGCCGCGTGCTGAAGGCATCTCCCGGACGGCGTTCTATCTCTCGGTCGTATATTTGCCATGCGCTCCGGGACGCACCAAAGTTGAATCTCATTGCGCGTGACAGACAGGCGTTATGCGTTTCATCATACACAATCCACGTTCCACTTATGGCGACTTTTCATACTCTGAAGTGTTTCTAAAATAAGTCGGATTTATTACCTAGCAAATATTTGTTATTTAAACCGCCTAAATGAATTATTCGCTAATCAACTAACCATAATAAATTCGGACTTCATTACAGTATAATAACAATTATATTGTGCTTTACTGTAGAGATGCCTGAACCGGTATATTAGCATATGTAAACAGAGAAAAACTGAAACTAAACCGAGATATGGATTCTAGGAGGCCTAGTTTGCACATACTTGAAGAAATCTTTTTTTAAATTCAAAAGTCGCGGTCTCCTCATTAAGGAATTTTTTTCTACGAAAATTAGCTAAAAATTATGGACCGTTAAACCATAAACTTAACTGAAACTACTGCCAATGCATCAGAGGAAGGGTCTATTTGAACTGAGTTTTTTTGAACTATTTCCCTAAAATGAAGGATAATAACGGTTGAAGCTGAAACTTAATGGCTTGTAGAACACTATTCTTGCGACATGTTCTTTCCATAACTTGTATTTGTTTCAGGTGCGTTGCCTAAATGTTGCCAATTTTGACGTTTCAAATCTCGACTTTGACGCTTTTAGGAAAACCCCAATTTTGTTTTCTTTAAATGCCTATAACTTTTTTGTCTTTTAATTCACAGGCCTAAATTTACATGGTTTACTCTTTATAATACAAATTTGGTTGCGATTACTTTGTTTTTCCGGAGGTATACAAATTTTCCGAAAGCAAACAGAATATTTTCCGGGAAAACCTGGGCCAATTTTTCTGCCTAACGGACTTCTCCAAGCTACTTGCAAAAGGAAGGGTCTCACCGATTTTGATCAATATCGGCATATTATTTTTTGAGTTATCGGTGTGAAACATATATACAGGCTGTCCCAAAAGTCGTAGATCAAACGTCACATGAAGATAGGCTAGCTCAAGTCCTTTCAGAAAAACCCTATATGTTCTTATCAAAACGTTTACGGTTTTCAAGACAGTGACAATTTTATAAAAAAAAAATGTCAAATTTTAAGGTATTTTGAAAATTTCCGCAATGTGATTTTTGCTTCTGTAAATCCTCCATAATAGCGTTATTGAACCAATCTGAAATATTTTGTATTACTATCCAGAAAATCTAAAGAAAGAAAAAGAAAAATCGGACTTTTCTTCCCCATTTTTTTTAAATTTGGAATAAACCTCCGTACTGAAAAAAAAATGTTGGTAAAATTTACTGGCTCATAATTTGAAAAACTTCTCTGTTTTATGGAGATTATAAAATGGTATAAAACATTATCAATATCTCTTAAAAATAATTCCCTGTCGACGATTGAAAGTAAATTTGGAAGTGAAATCAGGTAGCTAATAAATAAAAATAAAGAGATTGTGACATTTACAAAAAATTATTCTATTCATAACAGCTGCTCTATCTGACGGCCATTCTGTCTTATACATAAACGATATCGTCTTAGGAACGATCCTCTTCGTAAAATTTCTTAAGTTGCTATTCTGATTCTTTGACGTCCACCTGCCCAGGTATGTCTGATTCAAGTATTGCCTTACTGCTAATGCAGAGTGGGCTGGGCATCCATCATTTTCAAGCCACATTGTTTTCCGAAGTTCTAACGGGGTGTCTTCCAGGAGTTCTGGCAAATTGTTTTGTAAAAACGCCAAATATCTTTGGCTATTTAACGTAGTGCGCAGTTCCACTGGTCCCAAAAGTGTTTCGTTAAAAATACCGGTACAGAAATTTCTCTTATATTGATGCTGGGAAAGGTTCATGTAACACATCATTTGTACATGCTGACTCGCCACTCCATAAAACTTTATCGAATAAATTGGGATCTTGTGTGATTCTCCTTAACATAATTTCGCAAAATCGTTTGCGCCTTGCGTATTCACGCAGTTCCAAAATATGGACCGTCTGAATATGTTACCCATACCTTTTTAAAATTCTATGAGTAGTAGACGTTGAGACACCAGTTCGCCTCTGTACTTTCCGCGTCGAGGTAACAAGTTCTTCGACAACGGCATCCAGGACAGCATCCTCGTCTGCAGTTCCCGGTCGTCCAGTTCGATCAACACGATCGATCCCAGGCATTCTAACAGCGCTGTTAAAGCTTAATTCTTTAGCTTCATAGAAAACTGATTTTTAGGCATTTTTCACAAAAGAAATTAGAACCCAAGATTTTTTTGATAATAGGGATGAAATAATTCTTCAATTGTGCGCGTACTATGACCTCTAAAATCGATCTTCAAGTTCTGTGTAAGTTTAAAGTATTAACTTTACTAATATGCCGTATAATAATAGTGTAGAATTCTTATGAAAATTCGCTACCATAACGCACTTGCTGCGTCGCGAAATTTTCTCTTTATCTTCAAGTAAATTTAATTTCTAACTACGAATTTTAAAAGGCTTAGATCTTAGATCAGGTTAGAATTCAGGACATGACATTCTAGAATTTTATTTTGACCTTTGCATATAATATTTTGGACTCTGCGTTGGTAATCTAAATTGTGTTGGATCCAAGCACAAGCTCAGATTTTTTGTGTAACACATTGTATAATTAATAATCACAAATATAGTATATTATGGTATAGTATAAAGGGAAAAATGTGTTGGTTTTACAACGTTGTATACTTACATCTCTCGATTTTAATAAAGCCTCCGTAAATCTTTTACATGGCTGTTGTCGCAAATATTTGAGAATTTCTGTTTCGTCTGTTGCCTTACAACCTAATTTTTTACACAGCTCTTCAGCACCCCTGGTGCCCTCTGCCCAAGGATTTAAAGCTGAAGCACTTTGCATTATGGCTTTATGAAATAGACCTATAAAGAATATTATAATATTTAACTGACAGAAAGGTGGGTATTAATTGACATATACAGGGGTGTGCCGATTAAAAGTTCCCACCGTAGTCCGGTCAAATAGGGCGAAAAAAGGCTGAATCTCGGAATGAGAGATAATAAGCTGAAATATTGTACAGACCTTCCTTTTGTATACTCAACACTCCCTCAAAAGTCTGATATAATCGCGTCTTGAGATATTAAAGGTCAAAGGTCGCGAAAATCAGTTTTTTACAAACATCTCGTTTCCTAAGCATTAAATCGTTTTCAAATATTATATAATGACAATACAGGACACTCCGGCTGATTACGTGTTTTAAGAATATCAGCGCCCCTAGCGGATTGTACTGATATTACGTCGTTAGAGAACGTGTTTATATGTAAACACTAGCGATTGCTGGTGGTTAACTGTGTATAATTAAGTTTGAGCTATGTTTTAACAACAAATGTGAGTGGTAGGGTGTATGCAATATATAGTTGTTCGAATTATAACTTGCTAAATCTATCAGACATTTCATAGGTTTCCAAAGGATGCTGAACCGTGAGTATGATATGTTGTGTTTTCTTTTGTTAACAGTGATTTATTTTACAAATTCCGCTAATAATTTATAGTAAACAATAACTATAACATGGATTGACGATAGTTTTGTATTGTAGATGCAAGAAAAGGGTACTGTTATCAAAAAGAACTTATTTGGATATAGTATTAAATACATTTCAATGTCACTTCTAAAAGAATTAATCTGTTGAAGCAGAAGACAAATTGAGAATCACTTTTATGACAGTATCTGTACAGTTGGCAGAAGATAATTTATTGTGTAATATTTGCCATCATGTATCTATTTATAGATACACTTCGTAAACGGATGGTTGAAAGGTTTCAGTCATAAACTGTCTTCCAGTGCATCAAGGAAAAAAATTTGAAGGCAAAAAGAGTTTTGCATTAATAATAAATGATATAAAAAATGTTTTTCTGTCTTGTCTTGTGTCCTTTTTTTATTTCAGTATGGCATAACTTGCCAGATTTCTTTACGTTTAAAATGATTTTACATCTTAATGCATTTAATTAAATTTCCCAGGACAAGTTTTTGAAGAGACAAGTAGAAATAGCAAATACAGCCCTATAATAGATTTAGTCACGGAAGAAAGAGTTAGTCTCACCTTCAATCTGCACAATTTCTTAATTATGTACTAAGTATATCAGTTATATATTTCAAAATATTAGATTAATAAGACAGTTTTCATGTAGGGATCTAGCAAATTAAGTACTGTGCTACCTAGAACAATTATTTATAAGTAAGTACAGATTGTAACTTAATATAGTGAGGAACAGCTCTCAGTATATTCCTATACCCACCCCTGATATAGTAGTTTAACCACGGTTTCAAGGTAGTACTTTAAATTATGATGAAATGTGATTATGTGTAAGAGAAATTTGCACAATTATTCATGCTGAATTCATTTAGGTTTCAAGCTGATTATTGATACAAATTTTATTTATAACTATATAATCAGAAAATTTTCACTGTTTTGTCACGTACAAGTTTTTATATTCATCTATAAGAAACCAATTGTCTAAATTAAGAATATTCAGGTAAATATATAATTCAAATTACCCGCTCAGTTAACAGTACTTCATGCGAGGTGACCCTAGTGTGCTTCTCACAAATATATTACCGATGCTAAAGCATAGGAGTGTCCTGTATTTTCATTATATAGTATCTGTCGTTTTTAAAGCTATAAAACAATTGTAGACCATTAAATTCTCTACAATCTACGTATAAGAACTTTTTGTTCATCACAAACTGTTTTTCAAAAATGGCGCGGAGAGTGGGAGTCCGTATCTGTATATACCTCAATACAATGTCAAATACACCATCATATCTTTTAAAAAGTTAATTATCTAGGAAAGAAAAATATCAGGATTATTGATACATTTTTATTTATCCATTCGTTACTGATTTTTATAAATCTTATTCATAAATAAGATATCTGTAAGAAAATATTTTAGTAAATTTATGCAAACCTAATAATACATTATTATTCATTTTTCATTTATTTTAAGCAGAAAATGTTTTTTGTTTGTAAAACAAATTACAAAATAATACATTTGTATGTAAATTTTGTAAATGTTGCTCTTCTTCGTCATCGTTTTCATCTTCTAGTTGTTCAAATGCAATTTCGAAATCGCAATAGTCATCTTCGTTGTCCCTTATCTTTGGCTCCACGTCCACAAGAGTTTCGGGTACAGATTCATTCTCTTGAGATAACGAAGCATTGATACATGCTTGTCACAATGGCCACAAACTGAGGAGCATTGCAATCCTACCTTTCTACATCCACACCTCGCGCCAGAGCCTTTCTTAAAATAATTACAGAAGTTGATACCCAACAGCTCTTCAGGTGCTGGTGGCACTAATGTCGTCGACGGCTCCAGGATATCGTTCTGCAAAACACATCTTCATTCTTCAGGTTCGAAATTGTTTCCTAAAAAGCTTGAATTTGGTGGTGTACCCGCTAAAAATGTTATCGAACTGCAGCACTTGAAGGTGGTAGAAATAATAACTAAACCGGTTCCGAGCCTTGTTGAGTTGATAAATTGCTTGTACCTAAAGTAGTCTGCATTGCTTTCCGATTTTGAAGCATTATTGATTGATAAAATAATGCTAATTCCGTTTTCAAATAATGAGTTTGGTGGGCAGTTTTGTTCAAACAGTTGAGCTAATTGGTACAAGTCGGAACGCTTTTGAAGCATTTAAAAAATGAGTTTACCCTTTCTAAATAGCACAGTTGTGTCACATCCACTGATGGCGTGCAAAAATAAAATATGTTCTCTGCAACGGGGATATTTATCGAAGCTTTTTGAAGAGTATACGCATGTCGCCACATTTCCTTTACCAATTTCCTTTACAAAAATAGAAACCTTTTGTGGATATAGAAAACAATGCGTTGGGTTTACTTGTAATAAAATTGGAAGGAAAATATTTTTATATGGTCGAATTGAATAGATGTAACGTATATATAGACACGTTGTGTTTAGGAGATATGGTTTAAGGTAAAAATTATTGTGATTAAATTCAAAAAGGCATACAATGTTATCAGTGAAACGTTGATATGGTTTTTTGTCTGATAAGCAGTTTGGACGATAGCGCGGTAGTGTGCTAGTGAGCTCTGTCGCACAGCCTGTATTAAAAAGAGAGAGAGGCGTTTTCAGTTTTATAGAAGCGAACATTTTTAAAGTAGAAAGTGTGTGATTACTGTGGGGCATTCGAGAAGGAACCGCCAGAATGTAAGGTAACAGTGTAATTTGGATTCGAGATTTGACTGCGAGAAGGACAGGAAGTAGTGTAAATTAATAAATACCTGTTTCACTGCCAAAAAAAGGGTGAAGTGATGATTTTCCGAAAGAAAATTAGCCATTCTATTGCTAGAATGGAAATGAGATTATTCTGTTTTGAACTGCGAGAGTGTAAAGACAAAAGTTTGGGGAAAGAACTTTTAATTAAGAAGATATGGTTTGTTCAGTATGATTTGCACGCGAATAAAAGAATTAGAAATAATATAAAATATCAGCAGTATATGGATAATAACAAGTAACCAATATAGAAGCGAATTTTCAGTACAAAAGGGCCATTCAAAATAAGCTCTATAATAATAATTAATTACCACAATGTAATGGTGGCAATAATAAAATCCTATAAGAAGCAATCAGAGACATTTTAAGCAGTAAGTCCATTTTGTAAATATTGCAACGATAAATGTTCAGATTTCTACATTGTATATTTAGTTTTAAGGTTTTTTTTTACATTGATGGTTTTTGTGTATATTTATAATGGGATATTCTTATAAAGGCCGAATTAATGACAAAGTCATAGAATATAGCATTATGTATTTGTTACAACAAGATTTTAATTTGTTTGATTTATTAACAACGATCAATATTTTTTTATGTAACTATGTTTTGAAAAGAATTTAGATTATCAGGAATAAAACATTATAGATTTTATTTATATAGTCAGATTAATTTGACATATAAAAATATCACCAAATAAGCATATATTTAACTAATTATAAATTAAAAGAAAAAATTTAACAAAAACTCAATTTGTTACGTGTAAAATTCACCTTAAGCATATTAACATCATTAATTACACGTAGCAGGCAAAATAAACAAAAACACCCCATATAATTATTCGGTTTCATATTGTTATTGGTTTAGGGACAGCTGTGAACGAACATCTTTAATTTGTTATCTACATTCATTCAGTTTCAATTTCTAGAAGTCGAGATTTACCACCGAAACAGTCGACAACGGCAGAGTACACTGTCTTGTGAAGGCATGGTTGCCAGCACGTCATTAATTTATTGTCTGTCTAACTTTAGCTGGTTGGAAATTACTGAATTATGTGTTAATGTAGTGAGATAAATTCTTCCATGCAGAACTGTGGTTACAACGGTCTCTATAAGCTGTGGAAGAAGTTTATTATCGAGATTAATATTGGAAGTTAGGTGTGTTACATATGTCGAGGTCTTGCGGTCGAAGCCCGAATTTCCCCATTCGTGTAAATGTCGCAACTCTGCGGTATTAAGTTATTCGTTGCCAGAGTTTGATATTTTTGATGGAAGAACGGGACACCATTTCTTGTCGTCTTTTTTTTTGTTGACCGATAGCGAATCAGCAAGATTAGCTATGACCTGGGAGAGAAAACATTTTTGAGAAAAAAGGTTGGTTTTGAAAACGGTGGAAGAAGCAATTTAATTTGAGTGTGTGGCAAGATTTCAGCTAGAAAAAAGAAACAGGCAAGTGGGCCATTCATCCTAGTTTGGAGATTAATTTCTAGGCTGTAAAACGATTATAGTATTCTGGAGGTTTGGGAAGTTGAAGCGAATTAGTCGCATAGTACTTGAATACTATAATATTCCCGTGGTGGAGAGTAAATGTCACATACGTAAAGCCGAAAAAGCAAGTGGCTTTGTGGCTTGTTTTCAATCAGAACCGGCTTGTCTAACTGTGGTCAACAAAACACCTCGACATAACATAGAAACCCTCAGGATTTGGAGGTAATACCCAACTCGTAGTTTTTTTTTATGTGTAACTAAGGCGTGTTTTCTCTTTCTATTTGTTACAGGGTTTTGGTTTTGGCTTTTGGTTTTAGCTTTTGGTTTTAGTTCTAGTTTCAGTTTTTGTCTTGCTTTAATTGATTTTATAGTGCCTAATCGA
Organism: Tillus elongatus; assembly: GCA_964006375.1. Taxonomy (NCBI): domain Eukaryota; kingdom Metazoa; phylum Arthropoda; class Insecta; order Coleoptera; family Cleridae; genus Tillus; species Tillus elongatus. Next base: position 144,615,474 of record OZ023264.1, on the reverse strand, counting down.
CAAGCAATAGGCCTACATATTGTCTTAAACTAACGAGTGGTCAATGGGAGAATAAGAATATTGGTATGGTACCATTTTGTGGCGCAAATTCAATTATAAGTCATTCCCAGCAACATCAGATTGCCGAGGACATTTCGTTGTTGAGTAGAGGAAGTACAGGTGGCCGGAAGGTACCGACACAGTGGACAGTAGATATTTTGTTAGCGAAAAATCGACCAGAGAAGGTTCACTGGAGATCAGACCTTACAGGTAGTAGTCTTTAAGTTGTATTGTTAATAAAGAACTCAATTTGTTTGTTTGGACTTTTAAATCCAGTATTAAGCTGTGACTCTACTTATGGTGGTCAAGTTTTGAAATTCAAAGATAAAGTTTTAACGATAACACAATAGGATAAGATACCCAGCTTTTTATTTGAACCCTACACGTCAGCTGATGATTTATATTCACATTATCATTAATATAATTGCTTTGAGTTTGATAAAGTACTATCATTATTTAGGCTACCATTTGATACACCTTTTCATATTTTAACATCTTTGTAAGCTGATCGTGATCACGAAAGGACACAAATTTCCATTTGATTTAGCTTAGTTACTTTTATTGTTGCGTTTGAATTACTTGACTTGTTATTGCTTACCATACGAACGTTAGTAGCTTAAAGCTATTTGTTTAGCAGTAAATTATTGAGATATAGCAAGCGAGTCATTTTGCGGACTCTGTTATTCATTTAACATACATGCTAGCAATTTATAGGTTATATATGTGTATATATAATACTGTTTTTGATCTGTCTGACCACTTGTAGGCATCATCTGGATTTTATAATAAACTAGAATTTTATTTTATATATATATTTGTGTGTCGTTTGTTCTGCACTCACCTCTCACTCCCGTATTAGTAACGTTAGGTGCTGTTTAGTGTTTGTCAGCTTCTACGTAAGCCTTTAAGATATTCCAACTGTAAGATTTCGTTCCCACATTTGTACATTCCGACGTATAAGCCTGCGATTTTAGGTGCAGCTGCCAGGGAGGTCCAAGGAGTTCTTGGTTGTGTTGGATTCTTGGTAAGCTGGATTTCGTAATTAACATCTCTTATAAATATCCGGAACTAGGTGTAAAACAATCAAGTGGCGCCCTCATAGAGTAACACCTTATAAAGAACCCTGCCCATCTTCACTGTATAAAAGCTAGGGGCCACCTAGATTTCCGGTAACGTTGACCTTTCTATCGATCGTCGTATGTAGGTTGTTTGACTTTCAAACGTGGTAAAGGTTTTTAGGAACAGGGATTCCTAGGATCGATTTAAAGAGATAGTGGGCGGTCACATATTTGGCGCCCAACGTGGGGCTCGATTCAGCTCAAAAAGGGCTTATTTTTTGGGTTTTTAGAGATTTTGGAAGCCGTAGTATTGGACTTGAACTTTTGTGTAGTTGTGAGAGTAGGGCTTTGGGGAGTAAAGTCGTTTGGTTTTGGCGTATTGATCTTGCCGATGTATGGTGTTGTTAGCTTTCTCAACTAATCGGGTGTGAGAGTGCAGACTGCATTTATTTTTTTTATTTTTTTTTACTGTATTGTTAGGTAGTTATCTTGATTCCAGTGTGGGTTTATTTTTTTTTCAATCATGGCTCGTCGTATGGATGTATATAGACTGGACAAAGAAGAGCTCGTATATGAATTAACGGTACGTGGCATAGCTACTGGCACGGTGGAAGATATGCGCGGTCGTTTAACCTTAGCGCGCCAAATGGAAAAGTCTGGCGATAGTCTACATTATCCTAAGTATCCATTTACGTTTGAGGAAGATCTTGGTGTTGTGCAGGGAAAACTGGAAGGCGTGTTGGCTGTCTTAGAAGAATTTCAAGGAGATAGCAAGGACAAGCAGTTTCTAAAATTGCAGACAAAGTTGGCTCACATATTGGGAAGGATAGATAATATGGAGTCTGCGGATGAAGAAAAGAAGAAGACTCGAGGTGAATTACTTGCTCGTACGTTATCGATGATTGACCAGCTCAACACCAAAGCGTCAAAAGTCGGGAGTGAAACACAACCCACTCCTTTAGGTTTGCAAGTAATGGAAGCATCTTTAGGGAATCAGTTGAAGTTCGAAACCCCTCAGTCGTGTTCTTCACCCATGATGTCTGCTGCGCAGTCGCTTAACGCGTCGTTGATTAAGCCGGTGCTCCCTCACAAGTGGAACTTGAGGTTTGGTGGAGACAGAAGAGGACTGTCTGTGACTGCTTTCTTCGAACGTGTCGAGGAAATGAGAAAGGCCAGAAATGTCAGTAAGGAGATCCTATTGGAGTCAGGAATAGATTTATTCGAGGGTAGAGCATATGAATTTTATCAGGATGCTAGGAGTGAAGTGTCCCAGTGGGATGAACTTGTAGGAAGATTCAAGGAAGAATATCAACCCGTTTTTTATAGCGAGAAGCTTCTGGATGAGATAAAGAAGAGAAAACAAGGAGCAGATGAGACCATAGGAACTTATTTGGCTATTATGTCGAAATACTTTCAAAGATTGCAATGTCAAGTCTCGGAGGAAACGAGGTTGAGTCTCCTAATGCGCAACTTAGCACCGATGTATCGTAGCCAACTGGGTGCTATGGAAATAAATTCAATCGCCCAGCTGCGTACTTTGTGCAAGAGGATAGAACAACGATCCCAGGCTGGTGAGTTTGCACATCCGCCAAAAAAAGAGCAGATTTTGGAGCCTGATTTGGCATACGTGGGTTTGGAAGAGAAGACCGAGAGACTGCAAGTATCGTCTAACCAGGGTGGGCGTAGCCAGACGAGGCATAGTCCCGTCGTCTGTTTCAACTGTAGGAAGCCAGGCCACATAGCAGCAGGTTGTACCGAGAGAAATAGACTCATCTGCCACAAGTGCAATAGGGAAGGCCACATTGCTCGTAATTGTCCCAGAGGTTTTTCGGGAAACGGAGTGCAGCGCTCTTAGAGAGTCGAGCTGATAGTGCTGCCGTTAAGTACTCGGCTACTGTCAAACCTGTTTTAGATTTCATCATTGACCATGCACAGAACGATGAAAGGCCTCACCTTAGAGTGGACATATTAGGGATTACCTTGCTTGGACTCCTAGATTCCGGGGCGTCGAGAACAATTTTAGGTGGATCAGGTTGGGACCGTATCGCGAAGTTGCGAATACCCCTGGACGAATCGAAGAAGACATCATGCACAGTCGCTAATGGAGAGAAATGTGAAAGTATTGGTACGTGTGAATTACCAATGAAGGTTCGTGAGCGTCTAAAGTTTATAGAGGTGATGGTTGTCCCTGAACTACCACATGTTTTGATTTTGGGAGCAGACTTTTGGATAAGGATGGGGATTGTTCCTGATCTGAGGCATAACGAGTGGCAATTTTCTAACTGTCCTGAAGTAAGCACAGTAGATATAGCTGATCAGTCAGTCTTGGAAGTTGGACAGAAGAAGCAGTTGGAGGAGTTAATCAACAAGAAGAAGACTTTGCTCGGAAATAGTTTGGGTTGTACAAATATGACGGAACATGTGATCAAGACTAATGCACCACCGATTAAGCAGAGATACTATAGGGTATCCCCAGTGCTTCAGAAATACATCGATGAAGAATTAGAAGATATGTTGAAGAACGATGTCATAGAACCTAGCAGTAGTCCGTGGGCGTCGCCAATAGTTCTTGTAAAGAAGAAGGATGGTTGTTATAGGTTCTGTGTCGACTACAGGAAGCTTAATGCAGTGACCGAACGTGATGGCTATCCATTGCCAATGGTTACAGACACGTTAGACAAGCTTCGAGATGCGAAGTATCTTTCTAGTTTGGATCTGAAGAGTGCATTTTTCCAAGTCCCTGTTGCCGAGTCTTCAAGACCGTATACTGCGTTTACCGTCCCCAATAGAGGACTATTTCAGTTTAAAAGGATGCCATTTGGCCTGCATAATTCTCCTGCAACATGGCAGCGTTTGATCGATCGTGTGTTAGGATCGGACCTGGAACCTTACGTGTTTGTATATTTAGACGATGTAGTGATCACGACTCCAAGTTTTGAAAAGCACCTCGAAGTGTTAGAGGAAGTGTTTGAACGCCTGAGAAGAGCCAATCTAACCGTCAATTGGGAGAAAAGTCAGTTTTGTAAGCCCGAGATGAAGTACTTGGGTTACGTGGTGGATAGAGAAGGGTTAAGAGTGGACCCTGATAAGGTCAGAGCAATGATCGAGCTACCTACTCCGACCAATGTGAGGGAAGTGAGACGTGTACTAGGTATGCTGTCCTGGTATAGAAGATTTTGTCCTGATTTTTCTACTGTGGTCGCACCAATCACAGGGTTGCTGAAGAAAAGTACTAAGTTTTGTTGGACTCCTGAGTGTGATAGATCTTTCAGGAAGATTAAGGAGTTGTTGATATCTGCACCTGTTCTGAGTTGTCCAGATTATTCTTTACCGTTTGTTGTACACACAGATGCATCGGGCTATGGTATTGGTGCGATGTTATCTCAGACGCATCCAGATGGTGATCGTGTGATTTGTTACTTGAGTCGTTCTCTGTCACGCCAAGAACGTAATTATTCCACGACAGAACGAGAGTGTTTAGCGGTTCTGTGGGGAATAGAAAAACTGCGTCCTTACATCGAGGGAGTAAAGTTTACTGTCATCACCGATCATTATAGCTTGAAATGGTTACATAGCCTCAAGGATCCATCAGGAAGACTTGCAAGATGGGCTGTACGCTTGCAGCAGTATGATTTTGAGATTGTTCATAGGAAAGGCAAAGACCACGTAGTACCGGATGTACTGAGCAGATCTGTACCAGTGTTAGACGTCCTGAACAGTGTGGAGACAGAGACGAAGACTACAGACAAGTGGTATTTGAAGATGATAGAGCGGGTACAAACTACACCTCTGAAGTTTGGGAATTGGAGATTGTCAGGTGACAAGTTGTATAAGTACGTGAGGCAAGATTATCCAGCACTTACGCCTAAGCAAGATGTTTGGAAGATTGTCGTTCCTAAAGACCAGCGACGAAGACTCTTGTCAGAAGCTCACGATCCAGCTACATCGGGTCATATGGGAGTCTATAAAACCTACTCAAGGTTAACTGATAGATATTATTGGCCGAAGATGCGACAGAACGTTGCGAACTATGTCCGCAAGTGTACCATATGTGCTGCGCACAAGGTGGATCAACGAGGTCCCAAGGACATGATGGTGTCGCATGCTAAACCGTCGAGGCCGTGGGAGATGATATCAGTGGATTTAGTGGGTCCTTTACCACGTTCATCGAAAGCCAATAGTTTTATCCTGGTTGTCACAGATTATTTGAGCAAGTTTGTGTTAACCTTCGCTTTGAGGAAGTCCATCACCGACACGATTATTAGAAGTCTGGAAGAAGGTGTATTTCTGTTATTTGGCGTACCGAAGATGATAATGTGTGATAATGGTCCCCAATTTAAAAGTTCAGCTTTCAAAAGGTTTGCCGAGAAATACCAGTGCAATTTGAAGTTTAGCGCGAATTACCATCCGCGCGCAAACCCTACCGAGCGAACTAATCGTACAATCAAGACCATGTTGGCAATGTATGTGAATGATAACCACAAGAAGTGGGATGCTGGGCTACAACAGGTGACTTGTGCTGTGAGAACATCTCGACATGAGACGACTAGATTGTCACCGTATTATGTCAATTTTGGGCGATGTATGGCATTGTCAGGAGCGGACTACCAGAATCAGATTGATTTGGACGGCGAGGATGAAGATGTGTTGGTTGACAAGAGCAGGAACATCGTGTTCAAGGAGGTGTACAGGGACGTGAAACAGAGACTGGAGAAGGCTACTAAGAAGGCTGTAGCGAGGTATAACATGCGCAGACGTTATGAAGAGTATGAGGTGGATCAACCTGTGATGAGGAGGAATTACGTGTTGTCAGATGCAACGAAGAACTTTGCTAGTAAGTTAGCTCCAAGATACATAGGACCGTTTTATGTTAGTAAGAAGGTGTCTCCATGGACGTATGAACTTAGAGACAAAGCTGCCCAGAATAGTGGAGTTTGGCACGTGAAGGACCTGAAGCTTGTTCCTTCTGATTAGGCTTAACCTTACGGTTAATCCTCTTGAAGTAAGGGGGGGATTGTTACGTGTAAAATTCACCTTAAGCATATTAACATCATTAATTACACGTAGCAGGCAAAATAAACAAAAACACCCCATATAATTATTCGGTTTCATATTGTTATTGGTTTAGGGACAGCTGTGAACGAACATCTTTAATTTGTTATCTACATTCATTCAGTTTCAATTTCTAGAAGTCGAGATTTACCACCGAAACAGTCGACAACGGCAGAGTACACTGTCTTGTGAAGGCATGGTTGCCAGCACGTCATTAATTTATTGTCTGTCTAACTTTAGCTGGTTGGAAATTACTGAATTATGTGTTAATGTAGTGAGATAAATTCTTCCATGCAGAACTGTGGTTACAACGGTCTCTATAAGCTGTGGAAGAAGTTTATTATCGAGATTAATATTGGAAGTTAGGTGTGTTACATATGTCGAGGTCTTGCGGTCGAAGCCCGAATTTCCCCATTCGTGTAAATGTCGCAACTCTGCGGTATTAAGTTATTCGTTGCCAGAGTTTGATATTTTTGATGGAAGAACGGGACACCATTTCTTGTCGTCTTTTTTTTTGTTGACCGATAGCGAATCAGCAAGATTAGCTATGACCTGGGAGAGAAAACATTTTTGAGAAAAAAGGTTGGTTTTGAAAACGGTGGAAGAAGCAATTTAATTTGAGTGTGTGGCAAGATTTCAGCTAGAAAAAAGAAACAGGCAAGTGGGCCATTCATCCTAGTTTGGAGATTAATTTCTAGGCTGTAAAACGATTATAGTATTCTGGAGGTTTGGGAAGTTGAAGCGAATTAGTCGCATAGTACTTGAATACTATAATATTCCCGTGGTGGAGAGTAAATGTCACATACGTAAAGCCGAAAAAGCAAGTGGCTTTGTGGCTTGTTTTCAATCAGAACCGGCTTGTCTAACTGTGGTCAACAAAACACCTCGACATAACATAGAAACCCTCAGGATTTGGAGGTAATACCCAACTCGTAGTTTTTTTTTATGTGTAACTAAGGCGTGTTTTCTCTTTCTATTTGTTACAGGGTTTTGGTTTTGGCTTTTGGTTTTAGCTTTTGGTTTTAGTTCTAGTTTCAGTTTTTGTCTTGCTTTAATTGATTTTATAGTGCCTAATCGACAAGCAATAGGCCTACATATTGTCTTAAACTAACGAGTGGTCAATGGGAGAATAAGAATATTGGTATGGTACCATTTTGTGGCGCAAATTCAATTATAAGTCATTCCCAGCAACATCAGATTGCCGAGGACATTTCGTTGTTGAGTAGAGGAAGTACAGGTGGCCGGAAGGTACCGACACAGTGGACAGTAGATATTTTGTTAGCGAAAAATCGACCAGAGAAGGTTCACTGGAGATCAGACCTTACAGGTAGTAGTCTTTAAGTTGTATTGTTAATAAAGAACTCAATTTGTTTGTTTGGACTTTTAAATCCAGTATTAAGCTGTGACTCTACTTATGGTGGTCAAGTTTTGAAATTCAAAGATAAAGTTTTAACGATAACACAATAGGATAAGATACCCAGCTTTTTATTTGAACCCTACACGTCAGCTGATGATTTATATTCACATTATCATTAATATAATTGCTTTGAGTTTGATAAAGTACTATCATTATTTAGGCTACCATTTGATACACCTTTTCATATTTTAACATCTTTGTAAGCTGATCGTGATCACGAAAGGACACAAATTTCCATTTGATTTAGCTTAGTTACTTTTATTGTTGCGTTTGAATTACTTGACTTGTTATTGCTTACCATACGAACGTTAGTAGCTTAAAGCTATTTGTTTAGCAGTAAATTATTGAGATATAGCAAGCGAGTCATTTTGCGGACTCTGTTATTCATTTAACATACATGCTAGCAATTTATAGGTTATATATGTGTATATATAATACTGTTTTTGATCTGTCTGACCACTTGTAGGCATCATCTGGATTTTATAATAAACTAGAATTTTATTTTATATATATATTTGTGTGTCGTTTGTTCTGCACTCACCTCTCACTCCCGTATTAGTAACGTTAGGTGCTGTTTAGTGTTTGTCAGCTTCTACGTAAGCCTTTAAGATATTCCAACTGTAAGATTTCGTTCCCACATTTGTACATTCCGACGTATAAGCCTGCGATTTTAGGTGCAGCTGCCAGGGAGGTCCAAGGAGTTCTTGGTTGTGTTGGATTCTTGGTAAGCTGGATTTCGTAATTAACATCTCTTATAAATATCCGGAACTAGGTGTAAAACAATCAAGTGGCGCCCTCATAGAGTAACACCTTATAAAGAACCCTGCCCATCTTCACTGTATAAAAGCTAGGGGCCACCTAGATTTCCGGTAACGTTGACCTTTCTATCGATCGTCGTATGTAGGTTGTTTGACTTTCAAACGTGGTAAAGGTTTTTAGGAACAGGGATTCCTAGGATCGATTTAAAGAGATAGTGGGCGGTCACAAATTGAAAATGTTTTAACAAAATTTCTAACACTCTGGATTAATATAAATATGAAAAAAATACAAACAAGTTACATCAAAACAAAAATGCTAGCCCAACATTAGAACTCTACCCGTGAGAAAAGAGAAAAATTTGCAGATAAAACGGTAAGTAAAGAAATATTACCAGTAATTTTATTTTATCAAAGTTAATATTTTAAATGGGCATTAAAAATAAATACTTTAAAATAAAACCATAATAATTAAAAATTCTCATGCTCAACAATTAAAATTGCGTATCATAGCAATATGTATATATATATATATATATATATATATATATATATATATATATATATATATATATATATATATATATATATATATATATATATATATATATATATATATATATATATATATATATATATATATATATACAGGGTTAGTAAAAAGTCACGGAAGGGTCGAATATCTCTGTTATTAATGACCCAGATTTTTGGATTTTTGTAATGACGAATGGTCACACATAACCTTCTTTTTATAACACATTAACTTTTTTTCTCACTTCCGGTTTCACAGGAAATGACTCCAACTCATTTTTTTTAATGGAACACCTTGTATTATTTACCATTTTCGGACACAGGATAAGAAACTACGTTCTGAAACATCAACATGTTTTTAGTGAATTTTTATTTAAAAAAATTCACTAATAGAGAGGTATCGATGGTGAGACTTTGCAAAACTTTTTTCAAATGAGCGCGAATTAGGACCCCTAGAACCCATATCCGGGGTCAGTTTGAATTTTTATATGTTTATATATATATATATATATATATATATATATATATATATATATATATATATATATATATATATATATATATATATATATATATATATATATATATATATATATATATGTGTGTGTGTGTGTGTGTGTGTGTATCCGTCTGATAACTCAAAAAATAATTAACCGATTTCGATGAAACTCGGCAAGTGCCTTTCTTTTATTAATGGCTTGGATGAGTTCGTTGGTCAGGAAAATCGGACGGGGTTTTCCGGGAAAATTTTGAGTTTTCTTTCAAAAAATTTTGTTTTCCCGAAAATCTCGATACAATTTGGTCTACATATTGCTTTGGGAAAGACCTAACTATGTGCCAAAATGCAGCTTTCTAGGGTTACAGAAAATTGAGCTATTCAAATTTGAAACATTTATGTTTACATCATAGATGAAGTATGTGGTTGCTGTTGGTTAGTCAATGACAGCTGCTATCAATGCTATTTTGGTTCATGTTCAGGTCCCACGCTGCTTCAGCTAGTCGCGGATAGATGTCGCGCGTAGCTGCATTCCTAGCATGATAATAAATATATTAGCTTCTCTTTAAATATTAATTTTTATGGTTAAGTTTTAAATTGAAGTTGGTCCTAAACACAAAAGAGACAAGGAATAGTGTAGTAATGATACACTACTGAATTTTGACAATTTGTTTAATTTGCGCAGAAGTAGTTAGGTACCTAAGATAAACTAACATTTTATTTTTATCTACCTGTAATATTAGTGAATTTTCGTAGAAAAAATTCACTAATGGGGAGATCCCGACTTTTGATATATATATATATATATATATATATATATATATATATATATATATATATATATATATATATATATATATATATATATATATATATATATATATATATTTGTAATTGGGAAGATAACACCACAAAAAATTAATAAATGATAACGTAAAATCAAGATCTGCATACCTATTTCAATGTTCTGGTGTCAATAAAGCAGACAATTCGGGTGCTGCATTGACATTGTCACCTGTCAATTGTGGTCGTTGTTTTGCTTTTTCTTGTGCAATTAAAAATTTTGAAAATGGCAGTGAAACTAACAGAATCTGAGCGCATTGACATATTAATTATAAACGGATATGGTGCTCGCCAACGATCTTTGGAAGAAGTTGGCACTTTAATTAATGCTGTTTATTCGGATAGGCAAATTAATAAAAGTTCGGTGCATCAGGTTGTTAAAAAGTATGAGGAATTTCCCCAAGTAAGGGATTTTTCAAGAACTGGACGTCCAATAACAGTAAGGAGCGAAGACACAAGGTTGAATGTTCTAGTATCAGTCCAAGAAAATCCTCATGCACAACAGAATTGGGTCAAATTCATGACATATTCCAAAAGTCTGCTCACAAAATTCTGAGGTCTGAAAAAGTGAAACCCTATAAAATGCTGGTGGTTCATGAGTTGATCGAGGATGACCCAGATCGCAAACTAAATTTTTTTTGCAAATAATGACAGAACTTGTTCAAGCTCGGCCTAACTTTGTGAATAAAATAGTTTTTTTTTTCAGACGAAGCAACATTTCATCTGAATGGTACGGTTAATAGGCACAATCGTCGTTTCTGATCAACAGGGAAGCCTCATTGGACGGAAGAAGTCCATACGCACTATCCTCAAAAAGTGAATGTGCGGGCTGGTTTGGTCGGAAACAAATTAATTGGACCTTTTTTTATTAGTGGAAATTTAAATGGTGATGGCTGCTTGAATTTATTGAGAAACCAAATTGTACCAGGCCTTAAAGCACTATTATCAAATGAAATGAGACCTAATCACCCAAGCCATAATATTTGATTCCAACTGGATGGAGCTCCGCCACATTTTACGAGTAATGTCCGTGATTAGTTGAACCAAATATTTCCCGGCCCCCGGCCATTGGATCGGACGCAGATGAGCAATCGAGTAGTCATCTCGTTCTCCAGACCTGTAGTCACTGGAAGTGTTTTTGTGGGGTCATTTGAAAACGACCTAATGATCTGGAACAACTACAGGAGCGGGTAACTGAAGAAATCAACTATATTATGCCAGAGATGATACAAAATTCAGTGGGACAATTTGTTGATAGATTATATCACTGTCAGGTTGTAGTCGGCGCACAATTTGAACAATTACTTTAGTTTAAATCATATTACAGTAAGACCTCCCAATAAGGGTCACCATCGGGGAACATAAAACTGGCCGTTATACAGAGGTAGCTGCTATTCAGAGGTTCGCCTTTAATGGATATACTTATGTAGATACTACGGTTAATATATGTGTATAATATAGGTTGTTTACTATGGGGAACTTATTATGAAGTTTTAAACATTTTTAGAAAAAAAAATACCACTTAAATTGTAAATCACAAACTTTTATTTACATACTGCAATTAATATGTCGGTAGAGGTACAGTTATTAATAACATTTTACGGAACAACGACAAAAATTGAAGTTTAAATTGTAACATGCACAATTTATTTTAAACTTTTTTGACATATTTCATGATAGATTGCTGTTTCATATTCCTGATTTTATTTTTATAATTCTCCGATTCACATATAATTAACATTTATGAAATATTTGTAGTTAACTCACCGTTATTTGAAAGCACAAAAAAATTTTAAGTCTCGTAATTTTAGGCAAGCTTCGGATAAACTTGAAATTGTAGATACAGATGCAACACAATCAGATTCCTCACATTCACTGTAAGATTTGATAGACTGCACGTCCATATTTTCACGTATTTCTTCAATACAATCGGTGATTGTTAGTTCGGGACTTTCGGTTAAAATATTATCATCAACTGCTGCAAAGTGTCTTAAGCTTGAAAATGGATTAGTCAATGTGGGAAATAATTGCGCCAAGGAAATGTCATCTTCTTCATGAGCAATATTTTCTGATTCCTGCTCATTCTGTAAAAATCCAGCTTTGCAGAAACATTTGCTAATAGTGTCTTTTGAGACCTTTTTCCAGGCAGCAGCTATCCATATCAAAGCATTGGTAATGGTGATGTGTTTATCGAATTCTTGAACTAAATCACTGTCAATTAACGTTAACAAACTTTTAACCAGTAAACCTCTATAAATTATTTTGAAATTATACTTATATATATATATATATATATATATATATATATATATATATATATATATATATATATATATATATATATATATATATATATATATATATATATATATATATATATATATATATATATATATATATATATATATATATATATATATATATATATATATAAGTATACCTTGATCTAAAGGTTGACAGTGGGATGTTGTATTCGGCGGAAGAAAAATTATCTTAACGTTTTCCAGTGGGATCTTGGTGTGCGAAGTTGCATTGTCTAAAAATAGCACTACTTTCCTGTTTTGTCTTTTTATTTTATTGTTAAATTTATGAAGCAATGCTGTCATTATATTTGTTGTCATCCAATCCTTTTTGTTTGACAACCACTCTAGTGGAAATGCGCAAATATGTTCACCCTTCAAACAACGTCGGTTCTTGCTTTTGCCAATAATTAGAGGTTCTTCTTTTTCACTCAGCATATTAGCACAAAATCTAATTGTCAGTCGTTGTTTAGCCATTTTTCCTTCAGCACAATTGTCGTTCTTTAAAGCAGATCTTTTTGATGCTTTGAAATTGGTCAGATTTAAATTCTGCGCCGCTTCTAATGCTCTTTGTTGAATCAAAGGTCCTGATACAGGCACATTTTTATTTCGAGCTTTGCAAAACCAGTGATACACCACTTGATCAACAGCACTACCCTCAGTTTTTGGAAATTTTCTTCTCTGTTCCACGTTAGCACCTTGTTCACAAAGTTTTTTTATATCACTTTTATTTTTTTAAATGTCATTTATCTGAGTTTTTCAAACACCAAACTTTTCTGCCAATTTTCTTGAACTTGAACCACTTTTTTCACTATCAGTAGTGATTTTAGAGTTTTCTTAAAGGCTGGGACGTTTTCTTTTCACCGACATATTGAGTTGTTGATAAGCAGAAGGATCTAACTTAACTGATTATTCAGTTAGGTATACGTTTCCTTTTACTTCACAGAACATTTTACCGTTATTGAAGGCATCTAATATCTAGACATTAAAATTTATTCAATTATGCAAATGCACTGGTTGCCGTTTCTTGGACGTTGCTGTTCTGGTACCTATTATTTATGGAATGCGCGGTGGTCATAAGTCATCCCGACGTATTTTTTTATCACTCGATCTTCCGACGGACCATTCTCAGATTTGGCGTTGAGGGTGATTTGTTGATGACCGTTATATAAAGGTAAATATACTAAAAAAAGTATTACAAATTTTTATAGAAATTTTCCGTGGCAGTTGTATAGAGGTGGCCGCTATCAAGAGGTTAGTTAATACACAAATGCCATAAGAACCATTTTCTGCCTTTACATTTGGCTGGTATATAGAGGTGGCCGTTTTATAGAGGTGGCCGTTAAGGGAGGTTTTACTGTACGAACTTTTATAACAGATATCTTGATTTTACATTATGAATATTTTATTAATTTTTTTGTGGTGTTATTTTATCAATTAAAAAAAAAGGTTGACGTTTCAGAATGTATTTTTCTATCCTGCACTCGAAAATGGCAAATATTACAGTGTCCCATTAAAAAAAAATAAAAAAAATAAGTGGGAGTCATTACCTGTTAAACCGGAAGTGGGAAAAAAGTGAGTGTATTATAAAAAGGGCTTATTTGTGGCCATTCGTCATTACGAAAATCCAAAAAAATTGCGTAATTAATAACAGAGGAATTCGACCATTCCGGGACTTTTTACTAAACCTGTATATAAATCACACGATTTTATTCGTCCTATTCAAAGAACTAGAATATCTATATCTTCTCCAATGATGACGGCAGTCTTTTGCTGTTCAGATTCGGCAATGCCTGTTTCGATGATCAGAACATCATTGTTTCTGGAATGTTTTGTAGCCATATTACCGTACGGCGCATATGACGGTATATTTGACATCGCATTGACCTATACAGTGTGTCCCAAACTGGATGGAAATGTATTGCTATCTCCGTTATTATTAGAGATAGGAAGACGGTTAGATTAGCAATGTTTTGTATAATTTTATGATCGTTCCAAATATGACTTGTATTTTGCCCTACCTCTGTTCGTTTTCGAGTTATTTTGAAAAAAACAAAATTTGTTGATTTCTTTTTTCTTCAATATCTAAGTAGGCATTGATCTGACATGTGTCTAAAACTTGGACATTATCATCTTTTTGTGCTATTATCAACTTTGAATTGTCATTTGTTTTTGAGCTACAGGTATTAACGTTTGTTTTTATTATGGCAGCCATACTGGATTTTTTGCTCATGTGATAGCCTGTGAAAAGAGCTTTCCAATCCTGTATAACATGCTTGAGAAATCTGCACTGACATTTTTGATATACGGATACGGACTCCGACCTCCCACTTTCCGCGCGATATCTCAAAAACTGTTGGTGATAAAGAAAAAGTGTTAATGCATAGATTTTAGGGAATTTTATGCTCTACAATATTTATTTGTAAATAACTTGTTTTTGCGACGTTTGACCTTGCATATTTCAAGACGCGTACACGAGATTATATGAGATTTTTGAGGGAGTGTTGAGAATGTCAAAAGGAAGGTCCATCCAAATTTTCAGCTTATTATCTTTCATTATGAGGTTAAATGCTTATTCGACTAGATTACCTGGAAACTATCGGAAACAAAACCCGAGACACGTTGACTTTGTTTTCATGGGGGGTACATGATGGCGTAAGTTTTGGTGTCTTGGAACCTACCCGTTAGACAGGAGCATAAAGTACCCTTAAATTTCAAATATCACCCTATTCTGAGTGACACCTCATTTTAAAGCTTTCTCAATTCTGGTCACGACACTATACGATTTTTTAAATTTGGGTTTGGATATGACAATAAAATCATCAGTTAAAGAATAGCACAAAATACCAATGAATGAAAGAATGTTATTTAATTAAACGTTCAAATTGTTTTGCCTCCACTTCCATGCAATTTATAAAATATTTCCTCCACCTCCGAACGAACATTTCGAAAAAGCATTTCGGGCGTTATCAGACGATTTTTTTTAACAATTTCTCGATACAAATATTTTCTTTTGTGATTTTTCGTTTATCTTTAAAATAAACTTTATCCGTTAAACTTCCTTACCTGTTTTACTTTAAACGAGACAATTAATATTCCATAAAACCATCACAAAGCTGATTGAATTCTAGTTCGTGAAAGTGCTTTATAAAATTGCTGAAAAAGTGGAAATAATTAGTTTTCTCTACAAGAATGACAAAGCACAACAGGCCGCACAGATTTTTAGTCATCGTCATCCTGAGAAAAACACTTCGTATTGGTAGGTCCTGGATTTAATGCCTAAATGTTGGGAAACTGGATCGGTTACAAATAAAAAGCATCAACGTGAGCAGGTCGCACGAAATGAGGATAATCAGGTAGTTGCCCCGAGTCATATCGCTATGGGATTAACCCTTTAGCTGCTTTGTTCGCATATATACGTCTTAATTTTCCGTCAAAAAGGTTCTTATACCGTACATATACGTTTTAGTTTTTTACAAATTATGTGCTTTGATCGCATTTACATGTACGATGATTGTATATGCCATTTCAATAGTTCTACTATGTAGCCTTCATATGGACGTACGACACAAGCCATCCTTTTCCTCCTAACATGTCTATACACCCAATACGGGTAGCTGATCAACAACAAGCAAACTACGCAACTTGTAATTTTTTTCTCCGAATTTCTCTGTATTTTTTACCGGACTGTATCTTAGTATGTAACTTGTTTAGTCTGCAGTCGTAATTTTATGTAGATCGAACACAGTGTGGCACAACGTCAATGAGTCACAATGGCTAGTAATTATGTAGGTTTGTCTGATGAAGAAGCAAAACAGTTATGCGAATTGATCAGGACACTTTTTTCACTATCAGTAGTGATTTTAGAGTTTTCTTAAAGGCTGGGACGTTTTCTTTTCACCGACATATTGAGTTGTTGATAAGCAGAAGGATCTAACTTAACTGATTATTCAGTTAGGTATACGTTTCCTTTTACTTCACAGAACATTTTACCGTTATTGAAGGCATCTAATATCTAGACATTAAAATTTATTCAATTATGCAAATGCACTGGTTGCCGTTTCTTGGACGTTGCTGTTCTGGTACCTATTATTTATGGAATGCGCGGTGGTCATAAGTCATCCCGACGTATTTTTTTATCACTCGATCTTCCGACGGACCATTCTCAGATTTGGCGTTGAGGGTGATTTGTTGATGACCGTTATATAAAGGTAAATATACTAAAAAAAGTATTACAAATTTTTATAGAAATTTTCCGTGGCAGTTGTATAGAGGTGGCCGCTATCAAGAGGTTAGTTAATACACAAATGCCATAAGAACCATTTTCTGCCTTTACATTTGGCTGGTATATAGAGGTGGCCGTTTTATAGAGGTGGCCGTTAAGGGAGGTTTTACTGTACGAACTTTTATAACAGATATCTTGATTTTACATTATGAATATTTTATTAATTTTTTTGTGGTGTTATTTTATCAATTAAAAAAAAAGGTTGACGTTTCAGAATGTATTTTTCTATCCTGCACTCGAAAATGGCAAATATTACAGTGTCCCATTAAAAAAAAATAAAAAAAATAAGTGGGAGTCATTACCTGTTAAACCGGAAGTGGGAAAAAAGTGAGTGTATTATAAAAAGGGCTTATTTGTGGCCATTCGTCATTACGAAAATCCAAAAAAATTGCGTAATTAATAACAGAGGAATTCGACCATTCCGGGACTTTTTACTAAACCTGTATATAAATCACACGATTTTATTCGTCCTATTCAAAGAACTAGAATATCTATATCTTCTCCAATGATGACGGCAGTCTTTTGCTGTTCAGATTCGGCAATGCCTGTTTCGATGATCAGAACATCATTGTTTCTGGAATGTTTTGTAGCCATATTACCGTACGGCGCATATGACGGTATATTTGACATCGCATTGACCTATACAGTGTGTCCCAAACTGGATGGAAATGTATTGCTATCTCCGTTATTATTAGAGATAGGAAGACGGTTAGATTAGCAATGTTTTGTATAATTTTATGATCGTTCCAAATATGACTTGTATTTTGCCCTACCTCTGTTCGTTTTCGAGTTATTTTGAAAAAAACAAAATTTGTTGATTTCTTTTTTCTTCAATATCTAAGTAGGCATTGATCTGACATGTGTCTAAAACTTGGACATTATCATCTTTTTGTGCTATTATCAACTTTGAATTGTCATTTGTTTTTGAGCTACAGGTATTAACGTTTGTTTTTATTATGGCAGCCATACTGGATTTTTTGCTCATGTGATAGCCTGTGAAAAGAGCTTTCCAATCCTGTATAACATGCTTGAGAAATCTGCACTGACATTTTTGATATACGGATACGGACTCCGACCTCCCACTTTCCGCGCGATATCTCAAAAACTGTTGGTGATAAAGAAAAAGTGTTAATGCATAGATTTTAGGGAATTTTATGCTCTACAATATTTATTTGTAAATAACTTGTTTTTGCGACGTTTGACCTTGCATATTTCAAGACGCGTACACGAGATTATATGAGATTTTTGAGGGAGTGTTGAGAATGTCAAAAGGAAGGTCCATCCAAATTTTCAGCTTATTATCTTTCATTATGAGGTTAAATGCTTATTCGACTAGATTACCTGGAAACTATCGGAAACAAAACCCGAGACACGTTGACTTTGTTTTCATGGGGGGTACATGATGGCGTAAGTTTTGGTGTCTTGGAACCTACCCGTTAGACAGGAGCATAAAGTACCCTTAAATTTCAAATATCACCCTATTCTGAGTGACACCTCATTTTAAAGCTTTCTCAATTCTGGTCACGACACTATACGATTTTTTAAATTTGGGTTTGGATATGACAATAAAATCATCAGTTAAAGAATAGCACAAAATACCAATGAATGAAAGAATGTTATTTAATTAAACGTTCAAATTGTTTTGCCTCCACTTCCATGCAATTTATAAAATATTTCCTCCACCTCCGAACGAACATTTCGAAAAAGCATTTCGGGCGTTATCAGACGATTTTTTTTAACAATTTCTCGATACAAATATTTTCTTTTGTGATTTTTCGTTTATCTTTAAAATAAACTTTATCCGTTAAACTTCCTTACCTGTTTTACTTTAAACGAGACAATTAATATTCCATAAAACCATCACAAAGCTGATTGAATTCTAGTTCGTGAAAGTGCTTTATAAAATTGCTGAAAAAGTGGAAATAATTAGTTTTCTCTACAAGAATGACAAAGCACAACAGGCCGCACAGATTTTTAGTCATCGTCATCCTGAGAAAAACACTTCGTATTGGTAGGTCCTGGATTTAATGCCTAAATGTTGGGAAACTGGATCGGTTACAAATAAAAAGCATCAACGTGAGCAGGTCGCACGAAATGAGGATAATCAGGTAGTTGCCCCGAGTCATATCGCTATGGGATTAACCCTTTAGCTGCTTTGTTCGCATATATACGTCTTAATTTTCCGTCAAAAAGGTTCTTATACCGTACATATACGTTTTAGTTTTTTACAAATTATGTGCTTTGATCGCATTTACATGTACGATGATTGTATATGCCATTTCAATAGTTCTACTATGTAGCCTTCATATGGACGTACGACACAAGCCATCCTTTTCCTCCTAACATGTCTATACACCCAATACGGGTAGCTGATCAACAACAAGCAAACTACGCAACTTGTAATTTTTTTCTCCGAATTTCTCTGTATTTTTTACCGGACTGTATCTTAGTATGTAACTTGTTTAGTCTGCAGTCGTAATTTTATGTAGATCGAACACAGTGTGGCACAACGTCAATGAGTCACAATGGCTAGTAATTATGTAGGTTTGTCTGATGAAGAAGCAAAACAGTTATGCGAATTGATCAGGACAGTAGGATCTGACGAATCAGATAATTAAATTTATTCCTTAGATGTAAGTGATAATAGTGATGACGAAGATTTTGATAATATAGGCATAGATAATCAAATTTTTCATGACGTTAAGACAACTTCTACAGAAACTAAACCTTCAGGTTCTTTTAGCAAGGCTGTTGGTCAAGTAAACATACAAACAAATAAAAGAAAAATTAAATCTACCGGACACAAGACTGCTAAAAAACAAAAAATAGTGATAGCTCCCATATGTGGCATGATGGAACTTTTATACCTATTGTACATGACTTGATGATACAGGCAGCGGCTTTACCCAAGTGATGCTGAAATTCAGAACTTTTCAGATATCCTAGATTACTTTGAATACTTTTTTCCTCTTGAGTTAGTGACAATGATTGCAGATGAAACTAATAGATAGGAAAAACTTTATTATAAACATGTTTACATTTACCGTTATTACACATCTTCCTTCCTTCTAGGTATTTTGAATATGTGAGCATAAATACAGATATAACATTATGAAATAAAACAACTTAAACTAATAATTATATGAAATGTAATTAATCAGCTATTTTCGTATTTCCGCGGTAAACAACTGCTTCCATCCTATTGCTACACTAATGAGTGATATCAATACAGCGTTGTACAGGGTGCTGTAACTTGCGTGCAGTTCTGTAAAGTAATGAGCGACCGTGCCAGAATATATTCTGATATAATATTGTACCTTACCTCTATATATCAACTAGATTAAGCTTATCTAACATTATGAAATAAAACTACTTAAACTAATAATTATATGAAATGTAATTAATCAGCTATTTTCTTATTTCCGCGGTGAACGACAGCTTCCATCCTATTGCTACACTAATGCGTAATATCAATACAGCATTATACAGGGTGCTGTAACTTGCGTGCAGTTCTGTGAAGTAATGAGCGACCGTGCCAGAATATATTCTGATATAATATTGTACCTTACCTCTATATATCAACTAAATTATGCTTATCTAACATTATGAAATAAAACTACTTAAACCAATAATTATATGAAATGTAATTAATCAGCGGTTTTCGTATTTCCGCGGTGAACGACTGCTTCCATCCTATTGCTACACTAATGCGTAATATCAATACACATTATACAGGGTGCTGTAACTGGCGTGCAGTTCTGTGAAGTAATGAGCGACCGTGCCAGATCGTGACGATAATCCAAGAATTTTTTGTGAAACTCATAAGCAGCATCTGGGGAAATTGAAAATTTGGGCGGGATTACTGGAAGGCCACCCCATAAGGTCTTCCTTCCTACCGCTTCTAAATGTACGTTCAGAAGACTTAACTAATAATTCTATGGAAGTGGAGGGAAAACAATTTGAACATTTAATTAAATAACATTCTTTCATTCATTGATATTTTGTCTTATTCTTTAATTTATAAATTTCTTGCAATATCCAAACCAAAATTTAAAAAGTCGTATATTGTCGTGAGCAGAATTGGGAATGCTTTAAAATGAGGTGCCACTCAACATAGGGTGCTATCTAAAACTTAAGGGTATTCTACGCCCCAGCCTAAGGGGTAAATTCCAAGACACCAAAACTTACGTCATCATTTGTCCCTCTTGAAAACAAACTCGACATGTCCTCGCTTTTTTCTTTTTTTTTAATGGCCGATATTTCCCAGGTAGGACGTTTTAATTGGTACACCCTGTATAAATATAAATAGATTAGGTACCTTTTGCCAATGGGGATAACATTAAGTAATGTACCGAAGCTCCACCAGCACTTTCCCCAAATACTGTTACGTTATTAGCATCACCACAAAATTCTTTAATGTTATCCCTTATCCACTTCAATGCCATTATTTGGTCTTTGAGTCCTGCATTACCTGGTACATTTAGACTTTCATCTTCTAAACATAAAAAACCTGAAATATTTAAAGAAATTATTAAAGTTATTTCTAATCCTGAAAGCGTAAAGTATTGTGATTCTGGATGAGACTTAAATTACTTTAACTTGGGATACCCTAAATCTAACAAACAAATTTTGCGTAACCCTGAGTACAACAAATATTCTGTGGACATCAGCTGCGAATTTTTATAAAAATATATCAAATCACGAAAGACGACAAAATAATAATTAATTTCCAAAATAAAAAAAATGTGTTTTATGGAAAATATAATTAACTTAGGGTAAACTGGCCCATAGTGGGACGTGGTCCATCGTGGGAACTTCACTCTGCTTGCTATTTTATCATTGCGATAGAGCTATGTTTCAGTGTGTGTATTCTGATGATAGTGCCGCCTTCGAATCACCAGTGTTTTTTTCGGCTGTTGCGGTGAGACTCGACATATTGAAAATACAGGTAAGTTTTCAGCTGAATAATTTTATTTTCGTGTTCAGATTTTTTTGAATAATTCGTCGAAAATTATCTTTTTTAACAAGAACTAGTTAGAAACATCTAAAATATACATAACCTCAATGTTGCGTAATTCGGATTATACCTAGTTCTATCGCTAAGATTATTGGTCGTTTGTATTTTGATGCACCATGGTCCATAGTGGAAAAAATTATGCGGTTCATACTGGGATATAATAACATAATGCAGTTCATGTCAAAATATAATAAAACATGCTAAAAATTATAATTCGTTGCAGAATTCAATATGCCGAGACATCCACGATCTCAACTATCAGCAGTTTTCCAAAAAAGCAAATAAAATCATGAAGTATATGCAAGGTCTATGCAATCTGCTGTGGAAGATGTTGTAGTAAATAAAATGACTTTCTTGAACGCGTCCAAAAAGCAGGGTATTAGCAAGTCAGCTCTATAGCGGAAAGTGAAAAAGTTTCAATTAGCTATTGGAAACAATCAAGAAAATACAAATGATTTTGAATTCGGGAGAAGCCACTGTTTCAAGCCAACATTTACAAGTAAAGAGGAGCAACTTCTGTGCGAGTATATAATCAAAACTTGAGAAATGTGCTATGGCTTAACATTATTAAATACTTGTGAGTTAGCTTTCAAGTTTGCCATTAGTAATAATAAAACTGTACATCGATCTTGGCACGAGAAGAAACGAGCTGGAGTAGAATAGATGAATAATTCTAGGAAACAACACCCTACATTATCGCTTCGCAAACCAGAAGCAACTAGCCTTGGTAAGGCAACCAGCTTTAATAATCATAATGTGACTACGTTTTTTAATAACTTGAGAAATGTAATAACGAAACATAATATCCAGTCAAATCAGATATACAATTGTGATGAGACAGGTGTCACTAATGTGCATAAACCCGGAAAGGTATTGGCAGACATTAAACAAATACAAGTCGGAAAAGTGAGAAGTGCGGAACGAGGGACATTAATAACAATGTGCACTGCAATATGCGCTAACGGAACTTTTGTGTCTTCTTTTTTGTATTCCCAAAAAAAGTATTTAAGCCTTTTATGCTTACTGGAGCTCCTCTAGGTTCAAGTGGTGTCGCTTATCCCTCCGGTTAGATGACAGGAGACAATTTTTTGAAGTATATATAGCACTTTGTCAAGCACGTGCGTTGCAGTAAAGAACACCAAGTTCTATTAGTTGATAACCATGAAAGCCGTTACGATGTTCGTGTGCTGAATATGTGTAAAGATAATGGGATTATATTGTTAACATTGCCGCCCCACTGCAGCCACAAACTGCAACCCCTGGACGTATGCTGCTTCTTTCCATTTAAAAGTTATTATAATCAGGGAGTTGATGACTGGATGCTAAATCATCCTGCGGTACCCATGACCATTTATGATGTTTGTGGTATTGTTGGTATTGCTTTCCCTAAAGCATTTACTTCTGTCAACATTCTCAATGGATTAAAAAAACAGGCATAGCACTCCTGAATTCTCAAATTTTTGCAGAAAGTGACTTTATGTCCTCTTATGTTACTGATACACCCGAAGAACATGAAAATGGAAATGTTGACGAAAATAAGGTTGACAAAAGTGTTCACGATATAGAAGATGTTGAGGATGTAGAAGAACCACGACATGTCATCCCAATTCCTGGTCCATCCATAGTAACCCCACAGCAAATTAGGCCACATGTAAAAGCTGCTCCAAGAAAAAAAGTTAGAAAAAACAGAAAGAAGCTACAATCATCGATAATAACAGATACACCCGTAAAGGACTCCATAGAGGAACAGCATAAAGAAAGATTGATGAAAAAAAAAACACTCGCAGAAAAAATAAGGCTAAAAGAATAAACGACAAGCTTTAAGTGATGACAGTAGTTCGGACAGTGATGTTAGTGAAGAAATTTGCAACGATTCCAGCGATTTAGATAGTATCATATCAGAATGTCAAGATTTGTCTATTTAAGAGAAGGACTATGTTATAGTAAGGTACATGGCAAAAAAACAGTTAAACGTTTTGTTGGTCAGGTTATTAAGATAAGTGGAGATGAATATAATATTTCCTTTATGAAGAGAATTCTGGCGGGAAAATTTGTTTTTCCCGAAAAATGCGATGAAGATACCGTAATAGCTGAAGATGTTTTATTAAAACTGCCGCCTCCCTCCATTAGTGGAAGCACAACTAGGGCTGCTCACCAGTTTATGTTCCCTGTGGATTTTTCCCAATTCAAAATAGACTAAAAGTGTTTTGTATTAAAATTTCTACTATGATTTCCACTATGAATATGGTGGTTTATATTGGGACTAGTGGTGCATAATGGGACTCGTTTAAGAACATTTAGGTTTAATAAAGAATTACTTGAAATTATTATTAGTTTGATTCCTTACATCCATATTCATGTATAGGTACACCCATTATAATTTACAAGTGCTTAATAAAGGAGCTATACATTTTTTGAAAAAAACGTCCCACTATGGACCACTATGATTCCCACTATGAACCATGTAGTGGTTCATAGTGGGACTAGTGGTGCATAGTGGGACTTGGTTAATAACATTTAACATTAAAAAAGGATTACTTCAAATTATTATTAGTTTGTTTCCTTACATCTATATTAATGTACAGGTACACCCATTATAATTAACAAGTGCTTAATAATAGTGTTATAAAATTTTGAGAAAAAACGTCCCACTATAGACCAGTTTACTATGTTAAAATTATCTTCAAAACGTTGGAGTTTTTACCTAAAGGGCCTAAGCGATAATTGATTGTAACTAGCACAATATTTTCAGTCATCAAAAATTGAGGACCGTAAAGCTCAATCTTGTTGGATCCTCTAACAAAACCTCCTCCATGGATATAGACCATAACTGGGTACAGGTCATTAGCTTCATTTGGCAGCTAAAACAAAATACACTTAAAAATGGCAATGTATTAATAAAATTGGCTGCATACATGTTTGGTAAAAATGTTGAGGTTAAGGCAGTTGTCTTCTCTTCCAACATGACGGGGCAGAACTATATGAGGCGCAGGACTTTCTGGACCTTCGAGGGTTGCATCGTATATTTCTGACCAAGGTTCAGCAGGTTCTGGAGCCTAAAATTTAACACGTTGACATTAAAAAAAGTAAAAGTTCATTTTTAATAAAACTCGGAATACAGGGTGTCATATCAAACCAAACTTAATTCATCAATCAAGTTAGACTTCAGTTAGCAACTTATCTGACTACACAAAATATATAAATAAAAAAATTCGGATCGCAGCAAGTGCGTTATAGTAGCAAATTTTTATAAGAATTGCACACCACTATTATACGGCATATTAGTGAAGTTAATACTCTAAACACAGACCTTGAAGATCGATTTTTGAGGTCCTAGTACGCGCACATTTGAATAATTCTTTCGAAAGTGTTACCATCGATATCTCTATTATTAAAAAAATCTTCATTTCTAATTTCTTTTGATAAAAATGCCCAAAACTCAATTTTCTATGAAGCTAAAGAATCAAATTTTGTTATATCTGTAGATAGTGTAAGTCTCTTTAAAGAAACTTGTATTACGAATTTTATTATAGTTATACAACAGATTTCCATAAGGAAACTTAATTTATATTTAGAAAAGTAAAGTATCTGCCAAATTATAAACGTAGCTGTTATTTTTCCTTATTAATCGCCAGTATTATTTGGTTTTAGTCAACCTAATCAAACCGGTTTTTTCAATACCAACAATAACAAAATTATAATTTCAGACTCAAAGGTGACAAACTTATTCAGGCGTTTTAAACAAAAATGAGATATTTTTCAAAGCGTATGAAATCTGTGCACTATTGTTTTTCCAAATGTCAAAATAAAACATAAAAAAACATACAGTCATCAAGCTGGATTCGATCGCGTAATCTTCTACTAGGAGGCAAAGGCGAAGTCCCGGGCGCTGTCCGAGTATACTTCAACTAACGTTTTTAATGCCTGATATCTTAGATCAGCTTCATGTCCGGGATATTATATGCAAAGTATACGTAATTAATTACAGAATTAGTAGAATTACCATTGAAACACATCCCACGAATGTTTCGATCTTATATGACGTCTTATGTTAAATTTAAAGATAAAAGAAACTATTTCAGGATCATTTTTATAGAGACTTGGCTTGATTTTTTGTTTGAATTTCTAGTATCTCTATTACACGACAGAATAATATAGCTATCCTGCGCTAAAACTGTATTTGAAGCCGTTCATAAATACACAAATATAGTATTTTTTAATAAATGATTGAATCTCCCAGTTAAATAATAATTACTTGGGAATTTTTAATTTCATGTCGTCTGTCATTTTGCCGAGATTTCACGATTGTTGCTTCGGGTATTGTGTTTTATGCCTGGTATCTATTTAGTTTGGTTACCGTTAATCTATGGTTTATACCTGTTGCATGAATCATTCTACGCATGGCAGTTAACTACTCTGTCTGTCAGGCATTGGACATTAACCGCGAAATCGTTTCAACGCATGTCTTTTGGATTTTATTTTTAATTTGGAAAAAACTATAAATATTGTGCACCAAATTACCTAAAATTCACAACATAGGTTTATTTGTACTATTTCTAGCCACATGTAAAGTCTCATTCTAGTTACTCTGATACTTACAAAAATATAGCGTTTTCAAAAAGTTTTCCCCGATTTTTCACCGGAAAAACTTGAGCATAAAGGCTGATTAACAAACTCGACATCGGTTTTCGCCCAAACAAGATTTTTGCCAAGTTTGATTGAAGCCAGTTTAGAATTTTTTGAGTTATCGCTCGGATACATATATATATATATATATATATATATATATATATATATATATATATATATATATATATATACATTTTAAGGGACCTTGGTTTTAGGTTCTAGGGACCCAACCTCGCGCTCATCTGAAGAAATTTTTCCGAAAGCTTTTCATCGTGACCCCTCTAATAGCGAATTTTTGATAATGAAAATTCGCTAAAAAATAAAAATCGCATACATCAACATAAAACTACTCCACGCAAACAATACAACACATTCAAGAAATACAATAGCAATTCGCAAAAACACAAATCTAAACACAATATAGAACTTCCAAAAAACCTACTTTACTGGAAAATTCCCTCATGGAATTATATTCATCATTTAAAGTAAAATATCTGCCAAATTATAAACGTAGCAGTTATTTTTCCTTATTAATCGCCTGAATAATTTAGTTTTAGTCAACCTAAGTAAACCGGTTTTGTTCAATATCAATAATAACAAAATGTCTGCTGAAAATTTTAATTTCAGACTCAAAGGTGACACAGTTATTCAGGCGTTTTAAACGAAATGAAACCTTGTTCAAAACGAATGAAATTTGTGCACTATTGTTTCTTTAAGTGTTAAAATAAAACAAAAATAAGAAATCTGAAGAGTCAAGAACAAATCCTTGACGGCTTGTTAAAAGATGAAATTTCGGGACGCATCAATTGCGTTATGGTAGCGAATTTTCATTAAATGCTTCAAATTTGTATAACTCAATTTTCTCTAAACCTAGAAAGTTGAGTTTTCGTGGAGTACGGCATTTCCGAGGGCAACATATCAACAAAATTTGATCCAAATAACTTGGGTATTTTTTGAGCTACAATATTTTTTTTCGATTTTTTTTTATTTTAGAAAAACTGGTTCGATAGGGCTGACGTACCCTGCATGGTTCTATGAGGATGAAATATAACAATCAGGTCAAGGTTTCCATGTAAACAAGGTGGGGTCGTGTTACACATTATTGTTCAAAAAATAATAAACATTTACCGAAAATAAATATAATTGTCCCGCAACAACCGATCCGATTTTGTAGACAACGAACCAATTAAAGCGATTTACACAAAAACTACAGTAGCCAAGATACAGATATTCACAAAAAGCTTTTTGACCAAAATTTAAAAAAAAGACAGAAAAATTTGCCAACAACCTCTTTAAAATTAACCAATTTCCTACGAAAATCGGCTAAAAGGTTCACAAAATTTATATAAAATTCTTTCTACGAAAATTAGTTAGGTAAAAATATTTTACACAATTTTCTAAACAAATTACTTTTCAAGAAAATTCGAAAACAGATTTTCCATGGGAATTTGCAAACACCTTTTTTACAACAATCAAATTAAACAGTACTTGAAAGTCACTGACATTTCACAATAATTTGATAAAAAATTATTTCTCTAAAACTGATTTATATATTTTACACGAAAATTTGCTGATAAAATACACAAAACTTAAACTACATAATCTGTCATTTAATTTGAAATAACGTACGGGCTGCCTGATTTGAAAAAGGAACTCATTCAAGCTATTAATGCAATAAAGATTCTTGCCGCGTTTCATCAAAATCGGTTAATAACTTTTTGAGTTATCGTGTGGATACATATTGTTACAAAGCACTTCAATAGACGTAGGTGCGGTGTTGCCACATATCCAGAACTTCCCCAACATCTGGGAATTTTTGCACAATCTGGCAACACCACCTCCCCAGCCCCCCAGCCCCCCGGGGTGCCTGTGGTGACCCCACTCAGGCAAAGTCTCAACCCTCTAGGACCAGAAATAACGAAGTTACCCACTTGTACCCCGTCGGAACGGATAACTGAGGTCTGCACATTCCGAACACCCTGTATATACACCCTGTATGCGCAGAGAACCCTTACACCCTGTATATGCAGAGAGATCTTATATTACGAGAAACACCTCTTGTGTAACATAGGAGTGATGACCACATTTGGATCATCCTGTATATACATCCCCCTGTATACACACGGGACCGATCTGTATTCACAGAACGTTCTAGCAAAAGAAGGTCCTGGAATATTCTGGAATGGAACGCTCGCGAAACAAGGTACGACGTGTATATAAAGACGAAAACAGTACAGTTCAAAAGAGAATGTTGGAGAGACTTGAACAAGCAGTAATCAGTGTGAAGTGTTAGACTGTAGTTCCAGTATAGTAACTTGTGTGCAGATTAGTAATTGTAAGGCCAGTAAATTAAGTGTTTTGTGAGAAAGACATTCTAGAAATTTTATTGTATCCATATTTAGAGTGTAAATAAAGTTGTTTTGTTAAAATTTAAAGTCTCACTTATCCAGAACCCGGAGAAAACGCAACAATTTGGTGTCAGAAGTGTGGGATAAGTTAGTGAAGAAGTTAACAAGCAAGCTAGCTGTAAATGGTAAACACCAGATCGACTGACTACGACGAGATGGCTGAAATCAAAGAGTTGATGGACTTACTGAAAAGACAACGCGAAGAAGACGAACAACTGCGACAAGAAGAAGAAAGAAGACGGCGCGAAGAAGACGAGAGAAGACGACAAGAGGAAGAACAGAGGCGCCTTGAGGATAAAGAAGAACTCAAGAAGCAACGTGAAAATGACGAACAACGGCGGCAAGAAGATAAAGAAGACCTCAAGAGGCAACGCGAAGAAGACGAACAACGGCGACAAGAAGATGAAAGAAGACGGCGCGAAGAAGACGAGAGAAGACGGCAAGAGGAGGAACAGAGGCGACAAGAAGATAAGGAAGAGCTCCAAAGTATGTTCCACAATATAAGAGTCGATGTAAAAGAAGAAATTGAACAGATCAACAAACGAATAGAAAATGTGGACAAGAAAGTAGAAAATGTGGACAAGAAAGTAGAAAATGTAACAGAGGATTTGAATAAACGATGGGAAGAAGTGGAAGGGTTGAAAGAACAAATGAAGATGATCATGAAAGGAACAGAATGCACACATAAAGAACTGACCGAACAGTTGATTGTCCAGACTGATAGAACTGAACCAAGAGGAGTTACTGGAATGGCCCCAGTTCAAAATCGCCGGGAGGCGGATGTACCAGCCGTGCAGCAGCCTCATGGAACCTTGAAGCCGCCTACTTTTGACGGAGAAACATCGTGGCCCATGTACAGGAGGCAGTTTGAGGCGGCAGCTCTCAGCAATGGGTGGAGCGAACAACAGGCAGCAACTGCTCTAATTCTCTCGCTTCGAGGTAGAGCCCTAGAAATCCTCCAGAACATCCCGGAGTCGAAACAGCAAAACTACTTAACAGTGATACAGGCCCTAGATTTGAGATATGGTAACAAGTACATGAGCCAGGTCTACCAGACACAACTGAAGACAAGGGTCCAGAAGCCAAATGAGACTCTGCAAGAATTCAGTGTCGAAGTGGAGAAACTTGTGCGACTGGCATATCCCCAAGCCCCAGAAGAATTTGTCAATCAGATCACCGTCCAGACCTTCATAGATGGGGTACTTGACAATGAAATGCAACAAGCTTTAAGACTCGGAAGATTCAAAACACTTACAGACTGCGTCATTTACGGCTTGGAATTTGAAGCAGCGAAGAATGCATCTCAACCTCGCCGCAACAGGCTGCGCGAAGTGAAGGAGAAAGAGGATCTTTCAGACACGTCTGGGGAACTAAGGCAAGAAATAAAGTTTATAAAGGAAGCCATAAGCAAGCTCACTGCAACGGTCGGAGCACGTAAGACGAAAGCAGATTGGTCAGACATAGAATGCTACACGTGTGGTAGGAAAGGGCACATAAGTAGGCAGTGCTCACAAACCCAACAGGTGGCTCGCAGAAGACAAGAATACACCAACAGGGAGCGCCATCAGGGAAAACGACCTGACGCCAGTGTAGGTGGGCGACACGTGGCATGCGAGACCCAAGGCCCCAGGGTCAGGGTCTCCACTATCCGACGCTACCGCGAGAGCCTCGTTATACCTGGCAGCATAGACGGAAGACAATACAGTTTCACCATCTATACTGGTGCCACTAGATCCGTTGTACGTCCAGACATGTTGCCAAACAGGTCGGCACTCACGACCAACAAACAGCCTGTGTTGGAGACGGCAAAAGGAGATAGGATACCTGTGCATGGAGAGGCCACCTTTTACGTTAGGCTGGGCAGTACTGAGCTACAGGTAAGGGCTATCGTCGCAGAAATCGTCGACGAATTTATTCTGGGCCTGGATTTAATGGAAGAGTTCGATGTCCTTTCAGTAGACTTCCAAAATAAGATCTTGAGAATCCTTGCAAACATCGTCTTCTCACTGCTCCTGTACTGGCTTATCCTCAGGACGAAGGACTGTTTATACTGGACACCGATGCTTCCCAGTATGGCATTGGGGCAGTACTCTCATAGCTCCAAGCCGGAGAAGAAGTTGTGATAGGCTACTTCAGCAAAACGTTCGGAAAAGCAGAAAGAAATTACTGTGTAACCCGGAAAGAACTGCTGGCAGTTGTAAGATCCATCGAACATTTCCACAGCTTCCTGTACGGAAGAACATTCCGCGTGAGGTCGGATCACTCTGCTCTGCAATGGCTTCTGAACTTTAGAAATCCCGAAGGACAGATAGCCCGATGGATAGAGAAATTGCAGAGCTACGACTTCCGGATTGAACATCGAAGAGGAAGAAGTCACGCCAATGCAGACAGCCTGTCAAGAAGACCATGTTCAGTGCATGAATGTAAATTTTGCGAGCGACAAGAGAACAAAGAGATCGACAAAATAACTCATCAGATCAAACAACTGGTGGCAGGACAGGAGAATAACACCGATCTAGACGTAAATCTTGAATACATCAGAGACGCACAGAAGACAGATCCAGACTTGAAAAATATTAGAGAATGGCTACAAAAGGGGAAAAGACCTGAGTGGCACGATGTGTCCCGGTTTGGGGCGGAGGTTAAAGGCTACTGGCTACAATGGGACTCCTTGTGTCTAAAGAATGACTTGATCACTCGAAAATGGGAAACTGCCGATGGTAGAGACTGTATATACCAGACCGTTGTGCCAAGTGAGTGCATAGACAGTGTTCTTCAGGAGTTACACAATAGTAGGAGTGGAGGCCACTTTGGGGTCAACAGGACTCTCGCCAGAGTTAGAGACCGTTTCTATTGGATAAACTGCCGAAGAAGCGTGGAAGAATGGTGCAAAAGGTGTGACCAATGTGCTTCAAAGAAAGGACCAAAGACCCGATCCAGAGGAAAAATGATGCAGTACATCTCAGGTACACCGTGGGAGAGAGTTGCCGTAGACATCGCAGGACCTTTTCCAATCACAGAGTGTGGGAACAGATACATAATGGTGGCAATGGACTACTTCTCGAAATGGCCTGAAGTTGCGCCGATCCCCAACCAAGAGGCAACGACCGTAGCAGAAGCCCTGATGGAAAATGTCATATCACGGCATGGCGTACCCTTGGAGATTCACACCGACCAGGGCCGGAATTTCGAATCAGAGCTCTGGAAGAGCCTAATGGACTTGCTAGGCATAAAGAAAACAAGAACAACGCCACTCCACCCTCAATCAGACGGCATGGTAGAACGGCATAACAGGACCATCAATCAGTATCTTGTTATGTTTGTCGACGAGAATCAGAGAACCTGGGACAAGCTGATAACTCTGTTCCTCCTAGCTTACAGAAGCTCTCAGCATGAATCTACCGGCTACACCGCATCCATTATGTTGACCGGCAGAGAGATGCGGTTACCAATCGACATGACGAGACCACCACCGAACGAGGACATAGCGGACCTAGCTATGTTACCTGAGTATGTCGCCGACCTAGAAGGAAAACTGCGCACTATACACAAATGTGTCAGAGATAGGCTCCTCTTAAGCAGTGACCGGATGAAGATGCGCTTGGATCGCAGAGCAACACGCCATACATTCAAGGAAGGTGATGCAGTGTGGCTGTACCAACCAACAAGGAGAATGGGCCTCAGTCCCAAACTTCAGAAACCATGGGAAGGGCCATACTTGGTGACTAAGAAAATTAACGACCTAGTCTACGGAATCCAGCTGTCTCAAAGAACTAAACCCAAGGTTGAGCCCCTATCGGGGCAACGAACCCCCAAGTTGGCGGCCGGTAAATACTGTTTGGGACGAACAGTCTTAAGGAGGTGGGCAGTGTTACAAAGCACTTCAATAGACGTAGGTGCGGTGTTGCCACATATCCAGAACTTCCCCAACATCTGGGAATTTTTGCACATTCTGGCAACACCGCCTCCCCACCCCCACCCCCGGGGGTGCCTGGGGTGACCCCCCTCAGGCGAAGTCTCAACCCTCTAGGACCAGAAATAACGAAGTTACCCACTTGTACCCCGTCGGAACGGATAACTGAGGTCTGCACATTCCGAACACCCTGTATATACACCCTGTATATACACCCTGTATGCGCAGAGAACCCTTACACCCTGTATCTACAGAGAGATCTTATATTACGAGAAACACCTCTTGTGTAACATATGAGTGATGACCACATTTGGATCATCCTGTATATACATCCCCCTGTATACACACGGGACCGATCTGTATTTACAGAACGTTCTAGCAAAAGAAGGTCCTGGAATATTCTGGAATGGAACGCTCGCGAAACAAGGTACGACGTGTATATAAAGGCAAAAACAGTACAGTTCAGAAGAGAATGTTGGAGTGACTTGAACAAGCAGTAATCAGTGTGAAGTGTTAGACTGTAGTTCCAGTATAGTAACTTGTGTGCAGATTAGTAATTGTAAGGCCAGTAAATTAAGTGTTTTGTGAGAGAGACATTCTAGAAATTTTATTGTATCCATATTTAGAGTGTAAATAAAGTTGTTTTGTTAAAATTTAAAGTCTCACTTATCCAGAACCCGGAGAAAACGCAACAATATATATATATATATATATATATATATATATATATATATATATATATATATATTCATTTCTGACATACATTTTACAAAAGGTACAATACAAATAAGCTTAGGCTTGTGGCTGTATTAAATGTAGAATTTTAAAGCATGGTGTCTAAAATTCTAAAATTTTTCCAAAGTCTCACCATCGATACCTCTATCAGCAAATTTTTAAAAATTATATACGCTTAATTTTTTTAATAAAAATTCGCAAATAAGAACAAAACATAAATGTCACTACCTAAAAAATAGGTAATAGTACACGATGCTCCCAACTTCAACTTCAACAGGCGGTCACCCACCCAAGCACTGACCATGCCTAAGGTTGCTTAACTTCGGTAATCGTCTTAGACAACTAATATGATCAAACAACTTTGTTGTTTCCGGCAATGATTTAGAACATATATATATATATATATATATATATATATATATATATATATATATATATATATATATATATATATATATATATATATATATATATATATATATATGTTCTAAATCATTGCCGGAAACAACAAAGTTGTTTAATCATATTAGTTGTCTAAGACATATATATATATACATATATATATATATATATATATATATATATATATATATATATATATATATATATATATATATATACATATATACATATGGTTTTGGGTTCTAGGGACCCACATTCGCGCTCATCTGAAGAATTTTTTTCAAAAGCTTTTCATCATGACCTCTCTAATTGCGAATTTTTCTTAATGAAAATTCGCTAAAGTTAATTAATAACTGCCTTTTGTAAGTGGCTTGGACAATTTCGTTAGCCACGGAAGTCGGCTTAGGTTTTTCCAAAAAATGCTGTATTTTCTTTCGGAAAAAAATTATATCTAGGGAAATAACAAAGTAAGGGCAACCAAATTTAATACGCGTATTTGTATTACAAAGGGTGAACCATGTATCAAAACTTAGGTCTGTAAGCTTGAAGAAAAAATGTTATGGGCATTTAAAAAAAAAATCTTCTTCAAAACGTGAAAATTGGCAATATCTAGGCAAAGAAACTCGACAAATACGGATTATGTAAAGAAAAGGTCGCAAGATGATTGTTGCGCAAACCCTTGAGTTTCAGTTTCACCCGCCATTGTCCTTCATTTTACTAAAAATTAATTTCAAATAGACCCTTTCTCTGATGCTTCGGTGGTAGTTTTAGTTAAGTTTATGGTTTAACGGTCTATAATTTTTGGCTAATTTTTGTAGGAAAAATTCGTTAATGAGGAGACCGCGACTTTTGAATTTTAAAAAGATTTCTTCAAATTAGCGCAAACTAGGCCCCCTAGAATCCATATTTGGGTTTACATTCAGTTTTTATCTGTTTACATATATACAGGGCGACGCACTCCTACGGTAAAGCTTAATATAATTGTTGTTATACAAGATACAAGAAAAAATTGAATACGTTAATTGTAGGGTGTCTTCAGCTGCATCTTATAAAATTATTTTGACAATCACATAAGTCGTTGGTGACATCTATAAGTTTTTTCGAACACCCTTATATTTTCATTTTATATCGAAATATGATGAATGTTTTGTAAGAAAAAAATCTAGACGCACTAAATGCGTTTGGTAGCGAATTTTGATTAAATGCTTCAAATTTCGATAACTCAATTTGCTATTAACCTAAGGTTTGTTGGCTGGGAAACCAGTTTTCTCGGAAATATATTAAGTTTATTTTCTGAAAATTTTTGGACATTTTCAAACAATAAGTTATTTTGATAAAATATGGTACATTGTTTCTACTACATAGGTTATACCGGTAACTAGATTGATGCATGCTTGCATTAGAGAGACATATTTGCGATTAAAAATATTTTTTATGAAAATTGACTTCCATAACGCACTTGCTGTGTCCAGAGTTTTTCATATCTTTTTAATATGTTAATGGTGAATTTGATGGCCATACAAAAAGAGCTCTAATTACATAAAACTTCTGAGAAAATACTGAATTTGTTTCACGTTTA
Organism: Tillus elongatus; assembly: GCA_964006375.1. Classification (NCBI taxonomy): domain Eukaryota; kingdom Metazoa; phylum Arthropoda; class Insecta; order Coleoptera; family Cleridae; genus Tillus; species Tillus elongatus. The sequence goes on along the minus strand of OZ023264.1, from coordinate 144,580,015 downwards.
CCATTTAATTTATTTTGATTGAAGTTGTTATCATAGTTACCATGGTTTTCTTTCTTTTTTGCATTAAATGATATTCATATTATTTATATTCCCAGGGTTTCCCTTTCCTCTTTTAGTACAAACTGTAATAAATTAACATCAACCGATATTCTGGGATTATATTTGAGAAAGTTGAATATCTGCACGTTCAGCGCTTCGGAGGGGGTGTAAAGCCGTCGGTACCGTACCTGTGCGATTTTGGGCACGTTAAGGATCCATACCATCCTTACAGAAAGGCGGGGGTTCGGCAAATTTTCTGGGAGAGTGAGGCGAAACTGCTCCCTGGCGTCAGTAATTGGCCATAGTCGCGAAAATAGACCGACGTTAAAGTTAAAAAAAAGTTGAACTTCTGTGAGATAGTTAATAATAGTTAATTTTTGATGAAATTCGGTAGGTAACAAGAAGAGCGAATCCAGTGGCGTACTTATTTTTTTCTTAAAACCAACCCGAAACATTTTTAATAATATTTGATATACGATAAGGGTTACAGTAGGTCGTGATCGAATGGCATAAGAAACAACGTCTACAGGATCTGTAGAGTTTGTCATTTTATATATTTTGAGATCCCATTAAAAAAAATGACCAGCCACCTCGCTTATCTTCAAAGAAGTATAGTCCTATAAGACTTAACATCTAACCTCAAGCTTTTTTTAATGTCGCAGTATGCTTAACAATCCATGGTTACTTTGCTTAGATATGATTGATAACCTAAACATATATGATATCTTGTAAAATTATTGCTCTTCTTCTTATATTTATATCTTTTTTTTTCGCCGCCAACTTGTTATCATTATTTTTTGCAACTTTCACCCATGATGAAAACCCATTTCTATTAAAATTCGCTACCATAACACACTTACTGCATATGGCTTTTTAGTGAATTTTCGTAGAAAAAATTCACTAATGGGGAGATCCCGACTTTTGAATTTTGAAAAAATGTTTGCAAATGAGCGCGAACTACGACCTCTAGAAAGCAAATCCGGGGTCAGTTTCAATTTTTATATGTTTATATATATATATATATATATATATATATATATATATATATATATATATATATATATATATATATATATATATATATATATATGTATCAGACCGATAACTCAAAAAATAATGGGCCCATTTTAATAAAATTTGGCATGTACCTTCCTTTTGTAAATGGCTTGGATAAGATCGTTAGACAGAAAAATCGGACGAGGTTTTCCGGAAAAATTTTGAGTTTTCATTCAAAAAAAATTATATCTCCGGAATTAACAAAGTATGGGCAACCAAATTTCATACGCGGGTTTATATCATTATAGGTAAGTTACCTACCGCAATTTAGCTCTGTAGGTTAAAGGACAAAAAGTTACAGGCATTTAAAGAAAAATAATTTTGGGTTTTTCTCAAAACGTCAGTCGCGATTTTAAACGTCAAAATCAGTAATATTTAGGCAATGAACCTGAAACTAATATGAGCTATGGAAGGAAAATGTCTCAAGAAGAATGTTTTACAAAGCCTGAACTCTTAGTTTCAATCGTCATTCTCCTTCATTTTACTAAAATTTTCCCAGAAAATTCATTTCAAATAGACCCTTTCTCTGATGCTCTGGCAGTAGTGTGGGCTATAGAGTTTATCGTTTAATGGTATATCATTTTTGTCGAATTTTCGTAAAAAATTCATTTAAGCTCAATATATTCGTTATTATGCAAGTTACGAAATGTATACATTAATTATAGGGTGTCTTGAGCTACATCTTGAAAAATATTTCCACTATTACAGGTTGGCCCATAAGTCGTTGGTGATTTAAATTTTCTTTTTTTATTTAATCGAACACGCCCTATGTTATTGCATTTTTGCATTTTCAATCAAAATGTAATACATCTTTGTAAGAAAAGAAATTCGGGACGCAGCAAGTGCGTTATGGTAGCGAATTTTCATTATTTTTATTGTATCGAACACGCCCTATGTCATTGTATTTTTGCATTTTCCATCGCAATATAATACACCTTTGTAAGGAAAGAAATTTGCCATTAACCTATAAGGTTGACCAGGAAACCAGTTTTTTCGGGAACAATTTAAGTTTTCTTTGGGAAATTTGTGAACATTTTCAAACAATAAAGTTGTTTTGATGAAACGTGGCACATTGTTTTTACTATATATAAAAAACACACGTATTTGCTATTTAAAAACATTTTTATGAAAATTCACTGTCATAACGCACTTGCTGCGTCCAGAGGTTTTATTTATATCTCTTAATGCATTGCTAGTGTCGCATAGTAGGGTTATACAGTAATTGTTTCTCTGTGTCTTTGGCAGTGAAATAAATATCTCACTAAATTATCTACTCGTGAAAGAATAAGGTAACCTAGATGACAGTTTCAGTAATATTAACTTGCACTTTGCGGAATTAAAGGTTGCCTTCGTGTTCCTCAATTAACATTAATTAAAATTTCAATGGCTATAGAACTAAATTAGTAATTTGTTTTAGATTACTGCCGACAGTACTTTACACGTGGTATGTTACTGAATGGTTTATTAGTTTCGTTAGTGCCATTATCAATGTAGTGCAAAGTGTAAAAATAATTTTTTTAAGTGGCGAACATAAGTTACAAACTGATATTTTACTCGCTAAAGCACGGCCAACATACACACTGTGTTAATTTGTACTAATTTTAGCGAATTTTCATTAAATTCATTTATAAAAAAAATCGCTATTAAAGAACATTTTGTACAAGAAAATTCGCTAATAAAAATAAATAAATTTAAAAAACTGGTCCGATTTTTCTGGCCAACCAACCATTTCAAGTTATTTACCCACCTACCAAAATATAATTTTTCACAAATACTTTTTCGACGACACGACAATTTCATGAAAATTTGCAAACAATTTTTCACGAAAATTCGTAAACATTTTTTTATAATAACTTGTGAAACATTTAACATTAATTACCAAAATGTACAAAAAACATCTTACAAAAAATGATTTCTACGAATCACAAAAAAAATCAGGGAAAACAGGCTAAAAATGTTTTTATTTGCAAAAAGAATACATATAATTCAAATTACATACCTTATCTGTAATTAAAATTGGAAATAAAATAATTTGTTTGTACGAAAATCCATTAAAATCTTATTTTCGATGAATTTCGTTTAAAAAATGTTCCATCAATTAAATAATTTTTCATACAAAAATTCGCAACAAACGTTTCTTCAAAAAAATTATTAAATTCTTTATAAGATAATTCGCTATTAATTTTGTACAAGAAAATTAACTAATAAAAAATCGCGACTTTTTACGTTTTGAAGAAACCCCATTTTTTTTTTCTTTAAATGCCTCTAAATTTTTTGTCTTTAAGCTTACAGACCTAAATTTTGGTAAATTATTTACCCTTTATATATATATATATATATATATATATATATATATATATATATATATATATATATATATATATATATATATATATATATATATATATATATATATATATATATATATAATTGAAACTGACCCTGGATATGGGTTCTAGGGGGCCTAGTTCGCGCTCTTAGAAGATTTTTTTTCTAAATTCAAAAGGCGGGATCTCCTCGTTAGTGATTTTTTTTTAATGCTCTAAAACAAGCACTTGTGAAGCCACGGGAAAAGTCTACGATTGTATTAAATATTGAACGGTTTCACTAAGTTAGGGCAAGAACAAACAACCAGATATGCTATTTAACTTGAATTAAGTCTTAAAACTTTTATCTCCTCTTTATCAAATTATTTTTTATACAAAAACTGGCTAAAAAATTCATCAGGATAACAACAACCAGATTAGATAACTGTAAAGTGAAATGAGACTAAAAAAATTGATAAAAAGTAAAGTCGCTAAGCAGAATTAGAACTCGTCATCTGGGAGTCGATTATACGATGTATAGAAACCTAGCCCACTGAGATACGCACTATATGCATTTACAATTAACATAAAACCATTTTGATTTACAATGGATTTTTTGCTTATATTTTATCGAAATCAAGAAAAATAACGACTTAGACACATATCTAGGAGCTTGCTGGTAATTCCTTGTAGTATTTTTCACTCACATTCTGATCAATCAATTTTTACGTTTTAACTTTCTTGAATCAGATGTAATTAATTAAAAATTAATTTACCTATAACTTTTTTGTCTTTTAAGATAGAGATCTGAATTTTGGTACATAGAATACTCTTTATGACAGAAACCAGCGTACCAAGTTTGGTTGCCCTCACTTTGTTATTTCCAGAGATATCTAATTTTTTTCGAAAGAAAACACAAAATTTTCCGGGAATTCCTGGGCTGATTTTCCTGACTAACGAACTTGCAATATATATATATATATATATATATATATATATATATATATATATATATATATATATATATATATATATATATATATATATATATATATATATATATCTATATATATATATATATATATATATATATATATATATATATATATATATATATATATATATATATATATATATATATATATATATATATATATATATATAACATTTTAACTGACATTGGAAATGGGTCCAAGGGGCCCTAAATCGTGCTCATTTGAAGAAATTTTCCGAAAGTCTTACCGTCGATACCTCTCTATTAGTGAATTTTCTTAATAAAAATTCACTAACAATAAACAGTTTTAATTTGTGTCTGTTGAAGTCCAAGTTATGATCTATTCACGTTACTATTTTTTTCATTCTGTAACTTTTTTATTGGATACTTGGAGACATGGCTTCAAAATTCAAAAGTCGCGATCTTCTCATCACTGAATTTTTTCTATGAAAATTCCTTAAAAGGAGATATAATATATAAAATTCAAGACTACCATTCTGAAATTGAATTTTAATATTTATACATAATATTTTTGACTATATGTTTGTAATCTTAATTGTGTTTGATACAAGCACAAGCTCAGTTTTTTGTAGAACTGCCCCGACGCCCCTTTTAAAGTAGTTCCCAACTTTAATCACTTTAAAGAAAACCTGCTAATGATTTAGTTAATAATTTTAAATGTAAGTTAAAATTGTACAATTTTAAATAAACATTTTGAATATCTTTCTGATTACTAACTATCAATTGGAAATATTAAAAGTTTAATTAAAGCAGATACTTACTTTTTTGGGTTGATTTTGACCAAAAGCACACATTTTCTATACTTTTCGTTCAAAATTCAGACACTTTCGATCAATAACAATTAGTTCAGTATCTAGATATCTACGATAACAATATATGGTTTATGCTGCCGATGAGCTTAAGAAAACCTGGTATCTTGCATAATAACAATTACATTAAGCTTTACTGTAGTAATGCGTCACCCTGTATATATGTAAACAGAAAGTAAACCCGGATATGGATTCTAGGAGGCCTAGTTTGCGCTCATTTGAGGAAACCTTTTTAGAATTCAAAAGCCACGGTCACCTAAGAAACGAATTTTTTCTACGAAAGTTAGCTAAGGATTATAAACCGTTAAACCATAAACTTAACTAAAACTACTGCCAAAGCGTCAAAGAAAGTGTCTATTTGAAATGAATTTTCTGGAAATATTTTACTAAAATGAAGAACAATGATGGTTGAAGCTGAAACTTAAGAGTTTGCAGAACACTGTTTACATACTCCGTATTTATTTTAGGTCCTTTGCCTAAATTCTGCCAATTTTGACGTTTCAAATCGCGATTTTTTACGTTTTGAGGAAAACCCCAATTTTTTTTCTTTAAATGCCTCTAACTTTTTTCTCATTAAACCTACAGACTTACATTTTGTTGAATAGTTTACCCTTTACACACACACACACACACACACACATATATATATATATATATATATATATATATATATATATATATATATATATATATATATATATATATATATTATATATATATATATATATATATATATATATATATATATATATATATATATAATTTAAACTGACCCTGGATATGGGTTCTAGGGGACCTAGTTCGCGGTCATTTGAAGAAATTTGTTCTAAATTGAAAAGTCGGGATCTCCTCAATGGTATTTTTTTTAAAGAAAATTCACTAAAACAAACACTTGTGAAACCACGGGAAAAGTCTACGACTGTATTATATATGGAACGGTTTCACTAAGTTAGGGCAAAAAGAAACAGTCAGATATGCTAGTCAAATTGAATTAAGCCTTAAAACTTTTATCTCCTCTTTTTCAAATTGTTTGTTTGTACAAAAACTCGCTAAAAATTGATCGGAAATACAACAATCTAATTAGATAGCGGTAAAGTGAAATGAGACTAAAAAATTGATAAAAAGTAAAGTCACTAACTAGGATTATAACTCGTTATGTAGGATTCCATTATCTGATGTACAGGGCTTAGCCTACTTAGCTACGCTCGACATGTATGTACTAGCAGGTATATCCAGTAGTACACGTTAATTGTCTAAGGTGTTTAATATTTACACAAAACAATTTTGATTTACAATGGATTATTTGCTCATGTTTTAACGAAATTAAGGAAAATATTGACTTAGACACATATCTAGGAGCTTGCTGTTCATTTCTTGTCGTATTTTTCACTCACTTTCGTACTCCTATCACAACTATCAATTTAACGTTTTAACTTTCTTCTTCAATCAGATTAAATTAATTAAAACTTAATTTACCTCTAACTTTTTTGTCTTTTAACATAGATATCTGAATTTTGGTACATAGGTTACTCTTTTTGACAAAAACCAGCGTTGTCCTTACTTTATTATTCCGGAGATATAATTTATTTCGAAAGAAAACATACTACCTGGGCCGATTTTCCTGACCAACGAACTTATCCAAGCCACTTGCAAAAGGAAGGTATTTACCAAATTTGATCAACGCATTATTTTTTGAGTTATCGGTGTGATACACACACACACATGTATATATATATATATATATATATATATATATATATATATATATAATATGTTTATTAAGAAACAATATACAATAATACATATATATATATATATATATATATATATATATATATATATATATATATATATATATATATATATATATATATATATATTGAAAATGACCCTGACTATGGGTTCTAGGTGACTAGTTTGCGCTCATTTGAAGAAATTTTTTCAAAATCAAAAAGTCGTAATCTCTTCATATTAGTGAATTTTTTTAAAGAAATTTCACTAAAATGAACTTTTTAGGACACCATCGTCCCCGATGAGGCTTTACAGGAAGTTGGGCAACACAAATTGATTAGCTTTTATTGCGACAATATTAGAATATAATGATTGTTACTGTTAATTATATAGGAGTTAGAAATAACCGAGAAGGGTGCAGAGTCACACTAGATTCCCATCAGGTGAATGACAATTTTTCGACCGTCTTTGCCTGTTCGAAGACGCATCACCATGTCAAGGAAGCTCACAATTATCCTTCTCATTGGCTGAAGCAAGCTTGTGTCCTGAGGTTCACGTTGCTGTGGAATATTACAGACCATTTGAAGACTAGCGTATTTCCCGAGTTCGTGGATTTATTAATAAAACGTCGGAGTTGAGAATATTTTGAAGTAAGAGAAACTGCCTCTGTTTGCGGCCAAACTGCGTTTTATTTTAAACTTTTAGCGATGGAATTGTTCTCCTCTTCTATTTACAGCAGCAATAAAATAGTGTTATTCCCATTTCGATCTTACATTTTACAAATGAATCATTTCCTTGTATTTAATATGTTGTAGAGATATCGATTGCCCTCCCTTATTAGTGAATTTTCTTAAAAAAATTCACTAATGAAGAGATCCCGACTTTTGAATTTTTAAAAAATTTCTTCAAATGAGCGCTAATTAGGCCGCCTAGAACACATATCCGGGGTCAGTTTCGATTTATATATATATATATATATATATATATATATATATATATATATATATATATATATATATATATATATATATATATATATATATATATATATATATATATATATATGTATCACACCGATAACTCAAAAAATAATGGGCCGATTTTGACAAAATTTCGTGAATACCTTCCTTTTGTAAGTAGCTTAGATAGGTTCGTTAGCCAGAAAAATCGGCCGAGTTTTTCCCGGAAAATTTTGTATTTTCTTTAGAAAAAAATTCATATCTCTGGAAATAACAATGTAAGGGCAACCAAATTTGGTACATCGTTGTATACCGCTATAGGTAAATTACCTACTAAAATAGAGTTGTAGGTCAAAAGACAAAAAAGTTATGGGCATTTAAAGAAACATAAATTGGGGTTTTCCTCAAAACTTAAAAGTGACAGTTTAAAACATCAAAATTCGCATTATTTGGGCAAAGAACTTGAATCTAATACGGGCTATGGAAATAAAATGTCTCAAGAAGAATGTTTTACAAACCCTGAAGTCTTAGTTTCAACCGTCATTGTCCTTCATTTTACTAAAATGTTTCCAGAAAATTCATTTCAAATAGACCCTTTCTCTGATGCTTGGCAGTAGTCTTAGCTATATAGTTTATCGTTTAATGGTATATAACTTTTGTCTCATTTTCGTAAAAAATCAATAAAGCTCAATAGATCCGTTATTCTAAAAGATATGAAAAAAATTGTATACATTAATTATAGGGTGTCTTGAGCTACATCTTAAAAAAAGATTTCTACAATCACAGGCTGGCCCATAAGTCGTTGGTGATACAAATAATTTTTTTTTAGTCGAAAACGCCTTATGTTTTTGCATTTTCCATCGAAATATAATGCATGTTCGTAAGTAAAGAAATTCTGGACGCAGCAAATGCATTATGGTAGCGAATTTAGATTAAATGCTTCATATTTGAAAAGCTCAATTTGCTATTAACCTATAAGGTTAACCAAGAAACGAATTTTTTCGGTTACACTTTAAGTTTACTTTCGTAAATTTTTGTACGTTTTCAAACAATAAAGTTATTTTGATGAAACATTGCACATTGTTTTTGCTATATATGTGTGTGTTTTGTTTCTTTAACGTCGGCCTATTTCCGCGACTATGGCCAATCACCGACGCCAGGGAGCAGTTTCACTTCACTATCCTGGAAATTTTGCCGGACCCCTGCCTCTCTGTAACGAGGGTAGCGATCTTTAACGTGCTCAACTTTACTATATATGTTATACTATATATGTTATACTGGTAATCAAATTTGATGCCTGATTTCTGAAAAAAAGACACATATTTGCTACTAAGGACATTTTAATGAAAATTCACTACCATAAGCAAATTGCTGCGTCCAGAACTTTTTATTTTACAAATAACTAAAATGTTCTTCGCATGTGATTTTTTACTTCACAATCAATGGTTAATTGTGTTTAATAGGTTATCAGATAAATCCTTTTTATTGTCAGCTGGTAATATTACTCTTTAAAATCTCTAACAAGAAAGAAAACGGTGTTTACCGTGTAGCGAATTTTCATAACTCTGTATGACTATATTTTGTTCGCTCATTTCCAATCGAAAAATATAGTAGCCATTAAACTTTTCAAACATTTGGTAAATCATTTGCTTAGATCATTAAAATGCAAGCCGACTTAAAAGGTCGAGCGTAACAGAACACATTGTAAAGTTATTAATCACAAATATATCATTATTATTGTTGTTATTATTATTATTATTATTATTATTATTATTATTATTATTATTATTATTATTATTATTATTATTATTATTATTATTATTATTATTATTATTATTATTATTATTATTATTATTATTATTATTATGTCGTGGCATAGGTTAGGTAATCTTGTACAAGAAGGGTAACGCAAGCAGGGTCCTCTATTCCCTAGAGTAGATTAAGTAAATTGTCAGCCCTGGCCTATTTTATAGTTGTATTTTCGCTGCAATTAGTATGCCGTACTGGCTAGCTCTAATTAGAGCGAAACCGGTCTACGGTTCTAATTGTGGTGAGAATGCATCTAGCCTTACATACTTTGTCCCTATATTAGGGTATAAAAATGGGCCAGTGGTGATAATATACTAAATTGTTAGTTGGTTGTATACAGTCTCTATTTTTTAACATTCTGTGTTATTTGGAGCTGCCGTGACAACATACTACTTGGTTCCACAACTAGGTGGCGGTACGTGCTTCGTGTTTTACATCTCACTTAGTGTTACATTAATAAATTAAGAAGTGCTGCCCATTTGAATTAAAATCCGTTCTTTTGATAATTTTTTTAATTTAATAATAATAATAATAATATATATATATATATATATATATATATATATATATATATATATATATATATATATATATATATATATAATTTTTTTATCTGAATAAAATCTATAACGTTTTTATCTTTTAGTTCTTTCAAGTTAAAATGATATCTTTAATATAAAACAAGGAGCATTAGGCTCCGATTTAATTTATAGTGGAGCAGGGCATGCAGCTACGACAAACTAACTAACCTATCTGTCCAGATACATATATTGTTATATTTAAGAACTTTTTCCATGTAAGACCCATTTTAAAACTCAGTACTTAGTCATTGATTTATTTTCAACATGACAAATTAATATTTGTCTCACTGTCTATGTCTTAAATAATTAATAAAAAACTATTGTTGTGTTTTACTTCTGTTTATTATTTTAATAAATATCCTAACTAAGTTTTATTAGGCTCATCAGCTGTATAATTATAGTGATATCGAGATACCGAATTAATAGTAATAGATTTAAAGTGTCAGAACTTTGTGCTAAAGATCTGAAAAATATAAGCTTTTGGTAAAAGTCAACCCAGAAAAAAGTAAGTATCCACTTTAATTAACTTATTATTCTCTTAATTGATCAACATGATTGCAGCATCGTTCTTTTGAACTAGCTGAGTAACCAAAAAATATTAGAAAAAGTCTGGACGCAGCAAGTGCGTTATGGTAGTGACTTTTCATAAAAATGTTTTTTAATCGAAAATACGTGTTTTTCTTAAAAGCAGGCATCAAATTTGGTTACCAGTATAACCTATATAGTAGAAACAATGTGTCATGTTTCATCAAAATAACCTTATTGTTTGAAAATGTACAAACATTTCCGAAAGTAAACTTAAAGTGTTCCCGAAAAAACTGATTTCTTGCTCAACTTTATAGGTTAATAGCAAATTAAGCTATTTAAATTTAAAGCCTTTAATGAAAATTCGCTACCATAACGCACTTGCTGCGTCCCGAATTTTTGTCTTTTAACTGACAGACCTAAATTTTGGTACATGGTGAACTTTTTATAATACCAACACGCGGACCAAATTTGGTTGCCATTACTTCTTACTTGTTATTTCCGGAGATATAAAAATGTTTTTAATAGCAAATATGTGTTTTTTTTAAGAAAGCAGGCATCAAATTTAGTTACCAGTATAACCTATATAGTAAAAACAATGTGCCATGTTTCATCAAAATAACTTTATTGTTTGAAAATGTACAAAAATTTCCGAAAGTAAACTTAAAGTGTTCCCCAAAAAACTCGTTTCTTGGTCAACCTTATAGGTTAATAGCAAATTGAGCTATTCAAATATGAAGCATTTGATAAAAATTCGCTACCATAACGCACTTGCTGCGTCCAGAATTTCTTTTCTTACAAACATGCATTATATTTCAATGGAAAATGCAAAAATGCAATAACATAAGGCGTGTTTGATTGAAAAAAAGAAAATTTGTATCACCAACGATTTATGAGCCAGCCTGTGATTGTAGAAATATTTTTTTAAGATGTAGGTCAAGACACCCTATAATTAATATATACAATTTTTTTCATATCTTGTCTAATAACGGATATATTGAGCTTTATTGATTTTTAACGAAAATTCTACAAAAATTATATACCATTAAACGATAAACTCTATAGCTAAGGCCAAGCATCAGAGAAGGGGTCTATTTGAAATGAATTTTCTGGAAATATTTTAGTAAAATGAAGGACAATGACGATTAAAACTAAGACCTCAAGGTTTGTAAAATATTCTTCTTGAGACATGTTATTTCCATAGCCCGTATTAGATTCAAGTTATTTGCCTAAATGTTGCCAATTTTGACGTTTTAAATCGCAACTTCGACGTTTTGAGGAAAACCCCAATTTATGTTTCTTTAAATGCTTACAACTTTTTTGCATTTTGACCTACACAGCTAAATTTTACTAGGTAACTTACCTATAAGGCTGTAAACCCGTGTACCAAGTAAATTCCTATAACTTTTTTATCTTTTGACCTACAGAGCTAAATTTTGGTATGTAGCTTACCTATAAGGATGTAAACCCGCATTCCAAATTTGGTTTCCCTCACTTTGTTAATTCTCGAGATATAATTTTTTTCGAAAGAAAACACAATATCTCCGGGAAAACCTGGGCCGATTTTTTTGGCTAACGAACCTATCCAAGCCAAGGTATTCACCAAATTTAATTAAAATCGGCCCATTATTTTTTGAGTTATCGGTGTGATACATATATATATATATATATATATATATATATATATATATATATATATATATATATATATATATATATATATATATATATATATATATATATATATATATATAAACATATATAAACTGACACCGGATATGTGTTCTGAGCGGCTTAATTAGCGCTCATTTGAAGAAATTTTTTCAAAATTCAAAAGTCGAGATCTCCTCATTAGTGATTTTTTTTAAAGAAAATTCACTAAAAAGCCGCTACAAAATCCCATTTAAAGCTACACAATATTGACTTAAATCTTAATTTATCATCTTAATAATTAGCAAGTTCTTTTAAGTAATTGAAGTAGGGCACTAGTTTGAAAGTGGTGTCGGGGCAGTCTCTAGTTTCAAAACAAATTAAGCGAAGAGTATTTTAATGAAAATCGCTACCACAACGCACTTACTACGTCCTGATTTCTATATGAAGATGTTAAATGTAATATCATCTAATAGAAGCTCTAGATAAGCGTCGTTCGTTTGCTTCATTTAACAAGAGGTGTAGATGTGCAAGCATGTACGCACTACACTATTAAAATTAAATAAATATTTACATTACTCGTTCGAATCCAATGGAAATAGAACTTACCGCGAACCTTAGGTTTCCAACAGGCGCCTTTGCATAAGGAATGCCTTGAAAGCTGTAAAATTCTTCTCCAAAATGGTTAGTAAGTAATTTTCCTTTCAATTGTCCTTGCTTAATTGTTATCACAGGACTCTTCATTTCGGGCACCACATATAGTGTCGCGTCGCTTGGAACTTTACTGTGCACTGTTATATTATCTAATAACTTGCCTAGCTTCTAGGGACGTATAAACCTTGTTGCCGTATCTTACAAATACATTGTAAACTAATATGTATTGTTAAGCGTTGCCAAAAATGCATAGTATATTATTTGATAATATAGACAAAATGTTGCTAATTTGTCGTTTTCTTGAAAGAGGTGTTTCAATTGGTTTACGGCTGAATTAGATGGTGTGTGTGATCAATATGTTGTCTTACTGGTGTTTGGTGTCACTACAGGGCTAAATTTTATTTCGTTTTGCGTTTTAGAGCGTTATGTACGTGGCTTACGTCACAGGTCTTTTAGGGTTTCCTTTTCTGGTGGCTAGACAAGAATTTTGTGTAGCTAGACGAGAGGATGATAAAACAGTTGCAAAGTTCTCAGCCAAGGTACGTAGTTTAGCAGCACCATGTTGATTTGGCACATAATCAGAAGTAGTAATGCAGGATATTTTCGTAATGGGTCTCAAGTCAAATGGCATAAAAGATAGATTGTTTGAGGAAGATGATTCAACAACGAGTATTACTTTTGCCAGCATAGTAAAATTAGCATCAAGCAAAGAAGCTTTTACTCGTGATAATCAGCAAAGATTACATAATTTACAGATAAAACCAGAACCTATTATTATGCACAAAAAGAAATTATATTAAGGCACCAGAAGTATGATGGATTTGAAAACGGCTCTTCTGTGGCCCCCGTTTCATTTCTGCTTATTTTGTCATTGACATATGTCGTTTTTGACTCTTGTTTCTGATTCACCCTTCTGCACTTTTGCCAGTGCCTCCTACCTGTTCAAGTTGGCCTAATGGCTGACCTTCATTGCTGCTGGTCATTTAAATCGCCGATTTTTTTCATTGATTTTTGTTTGGGGACAAATTTCTGGCGGATTCAGATGTAGTGTTGCAGAACCTCTAGTACAATAGATGAAGTTCTTGCCTATTGAACCTTTTGCATAGTTTCAAATTTAACTTTTCAAGAATTGATCAAGTGAGTAGTTTCCATTTTGTTTCTTTTTTTGTAAACTCTTATAAATTTCTTCACCTTAATGGTTCTCATTGGGTTTCTGCTTGATTGTGCTTGTCACTTGTGGTGTTTACCCTGTCAGTTTTACTCCTTGGCTTGTTCTATTTCTGCAACAGACTTTAATTATTTAATTTTCAAATAATAGACTTTTTGCTTTTTTTTTAACTTTCAACGCTTGCCAGTTTGCTCTGAGGTTTTAATTTAATTCATTTTTGACTGCATGTTTTACTAAGTGAAGATTGGAACCTGTGATGAGCACTGATAATTACACTTGGAGAACCCAAATCACCACAACACATTTTAAAAGACCTGACGATCGTTTCACTAACCAAGTTAGCGTCATCAGAGGGTGAAAGATTCTAAATACTTAAAAAACTAAACATCAACTTATATACAGGATCTTAGGTAAAGGCAAATTTCACAGTGTATTGTATTTTTATCGCCGGACAAGGTCTTTGCCCTGTCCCTACTACTTTATCTAAAAGTGTCCATCTCTAATAGTTTTAAAAAGGTTCAACGACAGCTAAATTAACATCGATTCCTTTGGCGGCAATAACTGTATACTTATGTTATCTTTATAACGTGCCGAAAACGTGGGAATTTTATTTAACAAAGCAATCGATCAGGTGCCTCGTAATTGGCGGTGGTGAAGCGTTCACACAGTTTTTGTTATAACTATATTTCGCAATATATACGCTTTCGAACCCGTTTAGTGGTCCAGGTTTTCTAACATTTTTTATTAATTTCAGATTATCTTTATCAACGTGATGATTATTATTCCAAATGTGTCGGGCGACGGAAGACTTATCCACAGTACCGTAACGTAATTGGGATAAGTGTTCTTTGAATCTAATTCCAATCGACCTTTTTGTTTATCCGACGTATTTAAGATTACAATATTTACAACTTATTTCAAAAATTCCCGACATTTTGTCCGCGCTATCCTTGTCCTTTGGGTTACCTAGCAAGTTTTTTAAGGTATTTGTTGTTAAAAATGTTAGCTGTAAGTTGACTATTTTAAAAATGCTGTCTAGACCCCTCGTGATTCTAGGTTCAAATGGTAACCAAACAAGGCTTTTTTCCAATTTTTCTCTGCTGAACGTCGTTGATTCCGTTAACATTTTCTTTGTTTTCTGTTTATTGATTAATTTTTCGACTAGGCAAGCAGTGTATCCGTTATATTCGGCCACGTTCTTAATATAATTTAATTCTTTGGTATATCTACTTTTGTTTAAAGGAAAATTAATTAACCGATTTACTAAAAAATTCAGGCTGGCCATTTTTTGTGCGTACGTATGATGTGAGTCATTCGGGATGTAGCTTAGAATAGTGGTTTCCTTTCTATAGACATCGAATTCTAAAGTGTCTTTATTCTTGATAACTAGTACATCTAGAAAGGGTAACTTATTATTAATTTCTAATTCGTGGGTAAATTTTATAGAGTCAAATTTATTGTTTAATTTGGCAATAAAATCTTCTATTCTGCAAATGTTTGTGTTAAACACCGCGAAAATAGCATCCACGTGAGGACACCACACTCTAGGAAAATAACCACTTTCACTTTCAAGATCTGTCTTAAATCTGCTCATGAAAAGGTCTGCAATAAATGGCGATAGCGGATTGCCCATTGTCGTGCCTTGGGTTTGTTGAAAAAATTCATTGTTGAATTGAAAAATATTTTGTTTGATTAGTTTTTTAAGTATTTAGAATGTTTAGTGAAACGATCGTCAGGTCTTTTAAAATGTGTTGTGGTGATTTGGGTTCTCCAAGGGTACTTATGCATGTTTTAGCTTTAACATAGTTTTTTAGCTTGTGGTGCTGTATCTGCTTGTGTTTCATTGTAACTCTCCTAGTTTTAGCTTGACTGTTAGTTAGCATTTTACTGTGTGACTTATGTTTTTAACCTTTGACCTTTTCTGTAGAGAGTATCTTGCCATCATTGTGCTCCAACCTGTACAATTGCCTACCAGAGAGACTAACGTTTTTCTGACAGACGATTTTGTTATGATTCTAGATTTATCCCCTGAAGATGACCTCTTAGAGTGTCGAAACGCGTCGGGAAATATTTTGAAATAAGTTTGTTGTGTGGGGGGAAGCCTTTTATTTAATGTTTAGTTATGTCTATCCCAGACTGTGTGACGTTCAGAAATGAGATATTAAGGCACCTCCTAATAAAACCATTATGCACCGTGGAGTACATGGCCGTAATAATCATACATCGGGATATTGCAGGTACAAAAATATAACTTCTCTTTCATGCGAACAATACGGGCATTTCGCCCCGGCTTATTAAAAAAAAACATATCGGGACGCAGCAAGTGCGTTATGGTAATGAATTTTTATTAAAAGTTTCAAATTTGAATAACACAATTTTTTTATAAACTTAGAGACTTTAATTTTGGTGTATGGTAAGGCCTTTCCTAAGGCAAGAAATCCACCAAATTTCATTAAAATAACTTTGTAATTTTCGGAGAAAAAATTTTTTCAAAAGAAAATTTAAAATTTAAATAATTCAATTTTCTATAAACTTAGAAAGTTGAGTTTTGGTATGTAGTAAGGTCTCTTTCAAGGCAACATATATAGTAAGTTTCATTAAAACAGCTTTGTTACTTTCGGAGAAAAAAATTTTTTTTGGAAGAAAACTCAAAATTTTACATATAAAAATTGAAACTGACCCCTGATATGGGTTCTAAGGATCCTACTTCGCGCTCATTTGAAAAATTTTTTGCAAAGTCTCATCATCGATACCCCTCTATTAGTGAATTTTTATTTTAAAAAATTCACTAATAGAGGAGGGGTATCGATGGTGAGACTTTGATTTTTTTTAAATAAAAATTCACTAAAAGTCACAAATTTATTACAACGGGCCCAGCTCAACATAACTTGGGCGAAAATCCAGCAATAAGACTAACGGAACAGTTAGATAATACTTCTTTAACTGAAAATTTTTAAATCGATTTAAATACAACAAGTCTGGACGCAGCAAGTGCGTTAAGGTAGCGAATTTTCGTAAAAACGAACTTATCCAAGCCACTTATAAAGGGAAGGTACTCACCAAATTTAATCAAAATCGTCTTATATTATTTGTTGAGTTATCGGTACGATATATATATATATATATATATATATATATATATATATATATATATATATATATATATATATAATATATATATATATATATATATATATATATATATATATATATATATATATATATATATATATATATATATATATATATTAGCTAAGACGTGGATAATCAAAACTGGCAAAAAGATAATTAAGGATATATTTAAGATCGTGTAGAACAGTTGATGGTTAATGATCTACGGTATGCCAAATACTATGATCAGTTTGTATTGTGTGTGATCCATTACTGATAGTGATCTGTTTGGTGTGTGATTGCTCATTTGTATTGAATTACTGAACTGGAGATATTGCCTGGACTGGACATCTTACCTGGACTGGACGTTTTACCTGGCCTGGACTGGACATCTTACCTGGACTGGACGTTTTACCTGGCCTGGACTGGACGTTTTACCTGGCCTGGACATTTCACTTTGCCTTCTGACCAGTGGTCATTGAAAGGTCAGTCACGCACAGACAGCTTTTATGTTGTCTCAGTGACTGGAATTGTTTTGTTTATAACTTGTACACATTTCTTAAATACTTTTGTGTATTATTGTATATTGTTTCTTAATAAACATTATTATATATATATATATATATATATATATATATATATATATATATATATATATATATATATATATATATATATATATATATATATATAAGCACAGATCTCCTCAACAGTGAATTTTTTTTTACGGAAAAATACGCCAAAAGAAACTAATAAGTATAATGACCATGGGAGCAACTGCAATGCCAACTGCATCTGTATTATTTCTTCTGTTTTGTTTTCGTCAATCTTTTCACCTGATGATCTAGATGATGACGAAGGAGATGAGCTGCTAGGTATTCCTTGGTTTGCATTGCTTTAGGGCATATTTGCTTGTTATTTTTCCTAAAATCTAAAGTTTCTCCATGGCTGACGGACCTGTATATTATTCTGTTACTTTGATTGGCAGTAATTATATTAGTCATAAAATACATAATAACACAATTAACTAGTAATAAAGGTCTATTTTAGTCATTATTATAACTGATATCTATATTTTATTATAATTACTTATTTAATAGGATTTTATCCTGTGGCTTTAAAAACATATATTAAAAAACAAGTAACAGCTTTTTGGATTGGAAAAAAATAATTAAGGTTTAGATACGGGCCAAAATGTATAGTTCTCTTACAAAAAATAGGCACATATTGCCGATAAGCTATATTTTCTGCTGTTATTTCAATTCGTTTCGCCTGACGACATCATTTGGTGAGCGTTGGTAGCTACGGGTTGTATTTTCTGTTTAAAGGTTTACTACAAACTATACCTACATCCAAAAAAATTCTTTCGGGGGGCTAAGTTCGTTGGCCAGTCTTGAGAGTCAATTCTTTCCGTGCCAAATGCCTCATTTTCTTCTCGAAAATGCGATTACTTTGAAACTCGTCAATTCATCTTACAAAAAGCAGAATCACCACAAAAACGACAAAATAATAACAGACATTCATGCGCTAGATACGTACTTCGACAACGAAGATGTTTTCATCAGTGGTTGTCGCTAAACTGTTTACTTTAACGACAGTTACTGATAAAGATGAGTTACTTGTCGAAACACGTATCTAGCGCATGAATCTCTGTTATTATTTTGTCGTTTGGGGTGATTCTGCTTTTAATTTCAGTTTCTAACCAGTCTCGAACTTCGGTCTTCTAACAAATAAAAGTGCATGAAAATGATTGAGGGTTCCCTATGACCATCTTCCTCCTCCATTATTTGACCATTTTCCCCACAATATGAAACCAGAGGACTACCAATACAACTGAAAGAAGCCCAAACTCGACGAATTTATCGTTAATGGTTGAGGATCCTTCATGACCACCTTTTCCTCCCACATCATCAAACAAGTTCGAAGGTAGCATATTATTGCATTGTCCCCAGATAATACTGTATTTTCACAATTAGAAATGGGTAAAAAGGCATGAGGATTCCCCGCGGTCACCTCGCTCCTCTATCATCTGACCCTCCTACTCACAATATGTAACCAAAGGACTCACTAAGACCTCAAGTAGTAGTAGTAGCAGTAGTAGTAGTAGCAAGTAGGCCACAATGAGCCCTTTTTGCCAACCTCAGCAACCCAGCAACCATGCTCTACTCTTCCTAGGTTCCGTCGCCAAACCGCCTCGACCTCGAAATGAAGGCCGTGACTGTCTTCAATTGGACGGTACTTACCTGGTTCCTCTGCAGAGTCCTCGATCCGAACAATTCTGCTCGAAGACTCCCAAAAGCCTCGCATTCACACAGATAGTGGTAGGACGTTTCTTCAGCCTCACCGCATTCCTGGCAAATGGGATCCCTCTCTACCCCTATCAATGTGAGGTGTCTTCTAAAGGCGCAGTGGCCTGTCAGCACCCCAAGGATGCAGCGAAGCGTAGGTCGACTCCTACCGAGTAGCCAGACAGCTTTATCTCTGTCCGGCCGCTCCACGAAGTCCCTCGCCTGCCTACAGCCACCAACCGACCCCCACTGCCTCTCTATTGCTTTCTCTGTCCACCTATCTAAGGCGACAGATACCGTCTTCCTGAGCACCCAGGGGCCTTCGATGTATATTCCCGCCTCGGAGGATTGTTGATCCTCCAGCAGCAATCCGTCGGTGAAACAGACCAGGCCTGCGGGCTGGAATGCAATCTCATTTTCCCTCCACTGCTCCCTACTGGGGATCTTGAGGGTATATGGCCTCGTTAACCCAATATCATCCTCGGCATCCCGTACCTTGATAAGACATCTGACGAGTCTAAACTAGATTACTTACCGTTAGTCATTGAATACCTTTGCAAAATTTCAAATAGATCAGACAATCGGAACTGAGTTAAAATTCGATTATAAGATTTGACTGTGAGGCAGATAACTTTCTGTTATTATTTTGTAACGATTCCAGTTGTTTCTAAATGTTTTATACCCCTGAAATGTTGCAATCTTATTCAATTTCGGTAACAATCTAGTTTGGGTTAGTTCAATTGATCCTTCCACCTAAGTCAAAGTTTGTGGCGCGCCGAGGACTAAATAGCACTAGGGTGGCTAAACATGATGCGAGCGCATCACCCTCCCACCCAAGTAAAGATAAATACAGTTTTCAGATAAGTTCAGCTGAAGAACGCATGCATCACTGATCCTGTCATGGGCTACTACTTCCCACAAAATGCAAGCGCCTTGGAAAATGCCGTTATATATGTAGGCCCGAAATCATTTGAGGAAGGACAAGCTTATGTAGCTTTAAGCCATGTTAGATCATTAGCTGAACTTAGGAGAGAGGAAATGCACGGTGCCAAGTTAACAAAGAGCAGGCCCTGCAATTATCTGGCATTGGCTGAAATTTTCAGGATTCGAAGCATAACGAAATTATTGATTTTCTATGGTTCTGATAGCCAAGATGTAGAAACAGTTTCAGTTCACTTATAACCTGACAGATAGTGAGCATCTGACGCAAGATTCTTTAAAGTTGATGAAACATAAAAGATGTGGTGTGCAAGACATGCTCCAACAACTGAATACAGTTAAAAACAAGTGGAATAAAAGGTCTTTACAACACATACTAAAGATGTTCAAATAATAAATTGCAAGAGAGGCGTTTTCCAAATGGGAAAATCATACTAATCTGCGTTTCACTAAAACCTTAAAACCTTAAATGCTCGACAGGCCGATGTTGTTGTTATAGTGTTTGAACCTAACACACACACAGTTTTCTTTTATCCAACCACCACCATGTTACAACCCTCTAAATGATACAGTTTTGGGCCATGCATACAAACCTACAGGAGATGATAGACCTCCTGAGATACATATGAGTTCTAATATAGAGTGGTCGTTAGAAACCACCAACGTATCTACAGATGATAAACCCAGTTTAATGCAAACTATGACGCATGAAATTGGTCATGTCTTAGAATTGCAGCACATCAACGATGTAAACTCTATAATGTTTCCTGTCGTTACTGATCAGTTAGAACTTGGAGCCAGAGATATAGGCAGTTTTGTCGAAAAAACATTGATACGTTTTCAAAGCTAAAAAAAGAAAATATATGCATTTTTAAGTAAAACACTTTAATTTTAATAAAAATCATGCACTACACGTTATAAAGTAACTTTTCTCAATAAACTGCTGGACATATCAAGTGGATCAGTTAGTTTTTTCAAAACTTATAACGTCATAACTTTCAAACTAAAAGAGTTGTTGAGTTTGGGTTTGGACCTGTAGAAAATTTTATCTGCAATAGGATACTTTATTGGCGACCTTCAATTATGGCCAAAACTGTATCATACATGGTGTAAACTAAGGCTCTGCAAAGATTTCGAAATTTCAGTCTATCCGAGACTTTTTGTGGGTGAATTGAAATCTTTGTTATATGCATCTGTTTAATCCACTAGACGATTGGAAAAAACCAGTTTGTAAGTATTCTGCTGATATAGTGACTATCTTAATTTGTTTCGTCGTTTAAAGATTACTAGCCAATAAAAATGTCCAAAACTAAGGAAAGCACACATATCTTCAAAGGTATGGGAAATATAAAAAAATCTGACAAACCTGTTTTTTTTCAATTGTCTAGTGGATTAAACTGGTGCATAAAACAAAAATTTCAATTCACCCACAACAAGTTTCGGATGGACTGATTCTTATAATTTCGGCAGAGTGTTAGTTTACACCCTGTATAATTCAGTATTGACCATAATTGAAGATCACCGATGAGGGATCTTATTGCCGGTACAATTTTCTACAATCTTGTCCACACCGCAACTCAATATCTCTTTTCGTTTGAAAATTACGACGTAATATATTTTCCATCCACTTGATATGCTCAGCAGTTTATTCAACACTGCACTATCTATATTACTATAAGCTGTAAAAGACAAAGCTATATAATGTCAACCAACGTAAAAATATATGGTAAAAAACGAAAAAAAAAACATGTTTTAGATTAGTTGTCTAAGAATTTAGTTTGGTTATAAAATCGTGGGTGCGCTGATAGTAGAGTTGTCCAGTTTTATGGGCTTGTCTCTAAATATTTAAATTTTTCTCTTTAGTAAAATCCAAGTTTTTATACCTATATATTGTGAATTTTTTTTTAGTGTGGCAACAGCGATGATACATATTAACCAGCCTGATTTTGAATGAGTAATCCTACATTTACTATTGTGACGATTTCAAGTGACTATAACAATTCATATCCGTTTTTAAAATCGTGATTATCCTTGACACGCAAACTCAAAAATAATAACAGATTTTCGTATCGTCAAGCCAACTATTTAGAAACAAATTATTTTTGATTCCAAAAAAGACAAAGTTGTGCAATTTTATAAAAACCTGCATTGAAGGTTCAACTGATAGTATTTAATGTAATTGTGGTAATCGTAGAACGCTATTATTGTAATTAGAAAACCCTAATGAGTTCGCAGAGAGATAATGTTAGTAATGTAAAATACACAGAACAGTTTTATGGAAAGTGATGTATGTAGTGATAAAAGTGGTGCTTCTATACAGGGCTGCCCAGAAGTCCGGAATACAATTAATATACCCTTAAACTTTAACTGTTGGGGACAACGCTCGGACACGTCAATTTAGTTTTATATATGCTCACATTTTGACCTTATTCGTTTGTTTTTTATATACATTTGTCAAAGATATGACCACCACGATATATTTTTTTAAATGGAAACATACAACTTGTGATGCATCATTTGAAAGCTAATATCTCCTACAGTATGCTCATAAATTTTGGCGCGATTCTGTCAAGCTATTTCAAAATGGCGACTGTTAAAATTAAAAAAAAAATTCCTATTTAAATAAGCGGAAATGATAAATCATTTATGTGTTTTTTACCTTTCCAGGTAAGAGATTTTTATTGTTTCACGTTCTGTCATTTTGTGACATTATAACTTATCAATACATATATATGGTTTATTTGTTATCTATTTTGTCAAAAAAAAAATTATTAAAATGTAACGAAGCAAAACAAAAAACAACAAAAAGGCTGTTTAACGTGGCAAATTCTGGAAATGTCTTCCACCCTCTACTTGGCATGCTCCCAGACGATGGTAAAATCCGTCGACGGAATTCCGAATGGCTTCATCCGGTATGTTATGTGTCTCCAATCTAATTTTGTTTTTCAAATCTTCGATATTATTTGGCCTATTTTGGTAAATTTTTCTTTTAAATATCCCCAAAGAAAATAGTCTAGAGGCGTTAAGTATGGGGACCTCGGTGGTCATTCAATTGCACCACGTCGTCCAATACAGCGACCTGGAAATATCTGATCTAAATATGTTCTCAAATTGACACCAAAATGCGGGGGAGCACTATCTTGCTGAAACCAAAGGCATATCTGGATCTACTTCGTTGGGTGAAATTACAGTTAGAGCAGGCATCAACTCGAAGATTAAGAAATCCAGGCACCGTTCAGCTGTGAGGTTTCCTTAAAAAATATGGCCCTAAAATTCAGTTATTAATGATACCTGCCCATACATTTACTTTCTGGGGCCGCTGAGTATGCGCTTCAAATATCCATTGTGGATTTTCTTGACTCCAGAAACGATAATTATGTCTGTTAACCACCCCGTTTAAATAAAAAGTAGCTTCATCAGAAAATAATATGTTCTGTGGAAACCTATTATTCTCGTCACACCTTCTCATCATTTCTTCGCAAAATTGCAAACGCCTGTTATAGTCATCTTGGACAAGATATACTTTATAAGGGTGGTATTTTTCTGCTTTCAAAAATCTTCCAATAGTACCTCTATCACGATTTTTAGCCAATGAAACTGTTTAAACATGCGGATTATCCTGCAGAGATAATGCAATATCTAATTTTTCATCGTCGTCTAAAACACGTGGCGGTCCATTCCTAGGCAAGTCCTTTATTGTGCCATGTTCATCAAATATGTGGAATATTTTACTAACACTGCCCTGTGAAATTTGTTTTTTCGGATATTTAGCATTAAATAAAGTGCACATTTCACTTTGACTTCTTATTTTATCTCCACATCCTAACAATATCAAGACTTCGATACGCTGCCTTTCCGACAAAACCATTTTTGTTTAGAAAATTGTAAAATAATACCTCCGAAATATCTAAATTAATTTGACAAGTTCAAAATGTCACAAAATGACAGAACGTGAAACAATGAAAATCTCTTACCTGGAACGGTAAAAAACACATCAATGATGTATCATTTCCGCCTATTTAAATAGGGATTTTAAAAAAACTTTTAACAGTCGCCATTTTGGAATATCTTGACAGAATCGCGCCAAAATTTATGAGCATACTATACAAAATATTAGCTTTCAAATGGTGTATCACAAGTTGTATCTTTCCATTAAAAAAATATCGATGTGGTCATATCTTTGACAAATGTCTATAAAAAAACAAACGAATAACGTCAAAATATGAGCATATATAAAACTAAATTGACGTATCCGTGCGTTTTCCCCAAAAGTATAAGGTTAAGGGAATATTAATTTTATTCCGGATTTCTGGGCAGACCTGTATATACAAGTGTCCGGGAATCAATGCGTTAGCCTCTAGTCAGACGGCTGTAACAAACATTACCTAGATTTTACAGGAAATTATAACAAAACTTTCCAAAACTACACTTTTTAACGAATTCTCTCAGAAATTTAGAAAGACCGAATTCCGAAGAACCCAATTTAGTTAAACTAATTATAAAGACAGAATTGGAATGAACCCAATTTATTCAAACTAATTAGAATTAGGATATAACGGATATATTTTTTAAATTTATTTATTTGGGAAAGCCGCTTACGGGTTTCTAATCGCTTGAATCCCATAATATGATACTTTGGAATACCAGAAAACTTTATAGATCACAATTGTGCAGCTTGTCGATAATTTCTTTTACATTCTCCAAGAATGAACAGCATGTCGATCTCAATATTGTAATTTCCTTCCACAGTTGTAAATAAATTTATACTGGATCTCAGATTTATTTCATTTGTCATCAATGTCACACTTTGACAACTGGTATATTCTAAGTAACTAACAACGACGCCAGGTGCTTTGATTCCGTTACCTACATTTCGGGAAACACAGGTAACTGACATAGCGATTCTTGATTATTAGTGAATTTTCATTAAGAAAATTCACTAATAGAGATGTATCGATGGTAAAACTTTCGAAAAATTTCTTCAAATGAGCGCGAATTAGGGGCTCTAGACCCTATGTCCAATGCCCGTTTGAATGTTATATATATATATATATATATATATATATATATATATATATATATATATATATATATATATATATATATATATATATACAGGGTGATTCTTTGGCGAAAAATAAGGGGTGTCTTTTTCATAAAGTTTTTCTCGAAACCCATTTTCCTCCAAGTTACAGCCCTTTGAAATTTTGGCAAAAAAAAGTTTTTATTAAATTTCTCCGTTCTGGAACAATTTAAAAAAAACGAAATTTTGCAGATGCATAAGGCTAACAAAATGACAGTTTTAAAAGGATTTTATAACCCTATAATGTTATCACAAAAGGATGCAAAAACCTACCCTTACATTATTTTTTATCATTACGTTTTATTATGTGTACCGTTTTTTAGTAAAAAAAAAGATTTAGAAAGAAGAATTCATTTAGCAACTTTTTTTATGTTAGTATGAAACGAAAAGGAATATTAACAAAATGTCAGTACGTATCATCATAATAAATGTTGAAAATGCCCCCCTTCGGAGAGAACGCATGACTCTAGTCTGTTTCTCATTGAACTTCGTAATCTATGAAAAATACCGGGTGTGTTTCTTATAATATCACATGATGCGATAATACGATTTCTGAGGTCATCAATGTCTTCAACAGAACTTGAATAAACTAAGGTTTTCAGAAAACCACACAGGCAAAAATCCAACGGATTCAATTCAGGAGATCGGGCAGGCCAATTCTGTGGGCCTCCTCGACCTATCCAACGATTTGGGTAAACTTCGTTCAAGTAGTTACGAGCGTTGATACTAAAATGAGCCGGAGCCTCGTCGTGCATGTACCACATTTGTTGTCTAATTTGTAAAGGAATATTTTCAAGAAGTAGGGGCAACTCTTCTTCGAGTAGATTACAGTACACTTCTCCATTTAGTCTTATCGGAGGAAAACATGGTCCAATTAAGTCATCACCAATGACAGCAAGCCATACATTTAATGAAAACTGGTGTTGAAAATGAGATTCCGTAATTTCGTGTGGGTTTTCTTCAGACCATATGTGGTTATTATAAAAATTTCTAATCGATTCTCGTGAAAAGTTGGCCTCATCAGTAAATAAAATACGAGATAAGAACTGTGGAATTTGCGTGATCATTTGAAGCATCCATTGTCAACAAATTAAACGAGGTAAAATCACGAGGTAAGAGCACTTGAACTCATTGGATATGGTAGGGATACAGTAGTTGTTCTTTTAAAATTCTAAATACCGTAGAATAGTTGACATTTAAGACTTGAGCGATTCTTCTTGTACTTGCGCCAGGAGATTCTTCAATTAAATTGAGGACAGCCCCTCTACAGTTCTTACTTCTCTAGAACGCCCGCAATCGGTCGCAATTCTTGAAAATTTTCCTTCTTCTTCCCGACGTTGATGAACGCTTGCGAATATGCTGTGATGGGGTACAGTTCTATTTGGATATAACTCAGTGTAGAGACGCTCTGCTCTTAATCCATTGCTATTAGCACGGCCATATTCAAAATGCATATCTAAGTGTTTAAAAAATTATCGATCTATTACAACAACCAGAACAATTCATATTAGTGTAATTATGACGTTATTTGACAGCCTACCACGTACTTCATTTTTCAGCAGATAACAACAACTCTGTAAATTCATGTGACATCGATCTGAGTAATATTTTATTTTTTTTGTGACGAAGCTAACAATTTTATGAGAAAATGTCAAGACTTAAAAAAGTTGCTAAATGAATCCTTCTTTCTAAATATTTTTTTAATAGAAAACGGTACACACAATAAAAAGTACTGATAAAAAATTATGTAAGGGTAGGTTTTTTCACCCTCTTGTGATAACATTATAGGGTTATAAAATCCTTTTAAAACTGTCATTTTGTTATCCTTATGCATCTGCAAAATTTCGTTTTTTAAATTATTCCATACCGGACAAATATAATGAAAACTTTTTTTTGCCACTTTTTTTTTGTAACTTGGAGGAGGCGGGGTTTTAAGAAAAACTATAAAACGACACTCCTTATTTTTCGCCAAAACATCACCCTGTAAAATTTTTCGCATCAATTTAGAAACACCCTATATATATATATATATATATATATATATATATATATATATATATATATATATATATATATATATATATATATATATATATATATATATATATATATATATATATATATATATATATATATATATATATATATATATATATATATATATAAGGTCCCGATTAGGATATGGTTCGGTGGTGTGGAATCCCCTCTATACTGTTCATATTAGTTGAGTGGAAAATATACAAAGAAGGTTTCTAAAATATCGTTTTTCAAGCTCGATGGTGTATATCCTTCTCCAGGTCCTAACTATTCGCTTTATCTGGAAAGATTTGGGTTTCTGGCTCTTCATCTAAGAAGACTGCTTGATGGTGTTGGTTTTTATACAATATCTTGCATAATGAGGTTGACTGTTCTTATTTATTGTCTCCAGTCTGTTTTAAAATTCCACGGCTATTTAGCCGAAGCATGGAGCTATTACCTTATCACAGAGGTGCACATACAAATATTTTGGTAGTCACCCATATACTTTATTATTAATACCATTAATAAAATGTGTCCTACCTGCGACGTAAATTGCGATTCTTTTAGGAACATTTGCCAGTCCATTGCGGCTTATTTTGATATACATTTTTTGTTTAATTGAAACTTTGTAGCACATGTCATTTTAATATGTACCGAGACAGCACATACACATTCTGAGAATATACAAGGAATGTTTTGAAAGAATATTCAAATATCCCCAGAACATTCTCACAATGTACAATATATATATTCCTAGAACATTCTATGAACATGACAATTGGACAGATTCTGTCATACTAATAAGGTTCTCAGAATGTTATTTATAATA
This sequence comes from Tillus elongatus, assembly GCA_964006375.1. Classification (NCBI taxonomy): domain Eukaryota; kingdom Metazoa; phylum Arthropoda; class Insecta; order Coleoptera; family Cleridae; genus Tillus; species Tillus elongatus. The sequence goes on along the minus strand of OZ023264.1, from coordinate 144,551,444 downwards.
TTCTTAGGAGCTCCCAATATTTTCTGAAAATGTCCGACGAACATTCAACGAATCTTCTCAAAATGTTCATACATATACTCATGGGAACATTGCTTTAAAAAAAAGATATACAGGGTATTTCGCATAAGAACCTATACAGAGCAGGGGCATGTAGGGGAACCTAAAATATGGTCATTTAATGCAACATACCACCACACTATGTTGCACCCCTGAGAAGTTATAGGCCTGGGGTTTAAATTTCGAAAAAAATCAATACCTCGGTAACACTACAACTTAGAAAAACTGAATTTGATACACGTTTTGGGTGTACCAAGAGCATTAATCGATGGTGAGTAGATTTCAATTGAAGCATTTCAAAGGGTTCAATAGGGTGATGAACCCATAAAATATAACATAATTTTTTAACCTATTGGCGGATTTAAAAAATTATTATTTGATTTTATGGGGAAGTAAATTCTAAAACTTTTTCCGCTTATTATTGAAAAAATATTTGTCGTTTTCAAAAAAAACCCGAAGAACTGAAGACATTTTATCAATGTTATTTAAAATCATCAAAAATTCAATAGACGCCTGTAAAATTATCATTTTGAAGAATTTCTATAACTTATCGGTAGCAATGTTTTATTTCTATTGTTTGTTTTCTAATAAATTATACTTATTCACACTTTTTTCCTGATTATCAAATTTGACGTATACACAATTTTATTGGTAAATATTGAATTTTCTATGATTTTTAGTAACACTGATAAAATATGTTTCTTTAGTTTTTCGTGTTTTTATTGAAACCAACAAAGCTTTTTGAAAATAACAGGAGTAACAAAAGTTTTAAAGTTAAATTCCTCATAAAATGGTATTAAAGGAATTACATTACATAATAGTACTTATACCTTTATAGAACACAACTAAATTGGACAGAATATGGCACACTTTCACTTGCATTTACAGAAAACTACAACTAAAAGTCATCCATCAGACCTTTTGACCCTTCCCTTGTATGGTTGCTCTCTGCTCTGCTTCCACGGACTTGATTTTGACTTCTAAAGCTATTTCCATATCCCAATGTCCGATGTTTGTCACCAACAGCTTGGATATTCTGGTTGTGAAAGCATACTTTGGCAAAGTGATTGTGTATCTGATAAAATGCAAGTTTTATTGTACACAGCTCATCTATCTACCATATGTTCAGGTCCAGATTTTCTGCTCTTTTTATACTTCTTACAGTATTCACTTCTACCTCAGTAAAAAGCCTCAGATGTGGCGTACACAATTCTATAGATTTGCAGAGTATTCTTGCACTTATGATAGCGTAATATCAGTCACCCTAATAATCCTTTGCTGTACTTGCTTGTTGTAGAGACCCAGAATTAATGTATCTTTGATCGTTCAAGCTGTGTATGGATTTTTATAATTATACAGATACATCCATAACTAGCGGGTTGCTTCTTAAGTTCCGTTACAAAAGAGTAAATGGTCTGGTTTTTGATAGAAGTTATAAAATGTTAACGTTTTCATAGTAATATTTTGTATGTATGTGTACCTAAATCGTAAGATGATCGTCTCAGGCAAAATTGGCGAACCCTTCGTCGGTGTCAACTGTAAGAAATGCTTTAAAGCTTGTTTCTTTACTGGGACTGGGTGGCCATTAACTCTTGGTAACCTGACACCATGTTTTAGTTGCTTCTGTACTCTGTGTTGTTTGTAAATACACATTTTTCTCGGTGTTCACATCACATTATTATCGTTAATTAATTATGTTACAAGTTACAATATAACATAACACCATTTAATATTCAAGTTGACATTAATTTATATTTACGTTCATCGGCCTATCGGCATCGGCCATCTTCCCTTAGGTATGGACATGCGCTCTATGCCTAAATATCAAATATACAATTATCGGATTTGTTTACCACAGAACAGGTAACAGAATTAAACATGCAAAATAGTTCCTCTTATAATTCTAACCACTATATTTATACCGTAATCACCATCTATCTTCTTCATCAAATTTTATAGTTATATACTATATTATAAGGATATCTCGAGCATATTCTCAGCGAATATTCCGAATAATGATCTATTCAAATATGCTCAGTATATTGGTGAATAATTTTCTTAAGATGTGATTGAATGAATGTACTCAGAATATTCAAGATGCAGTTTGAAATTCCATAAATGTTATTAGAACATTACGAAACAAATATTCTCAAAAAGGAATGTTCTCACATTGTGAGATAATGCAATTTTGAATACGAATGTTAAGATTAAACACTGTTTAACGAAGACAGATGACATTGCTCGTGTGCGTGGCTGCTGATCTGCTATTTAAATAAATCGTAGATAAAAATATAACAATGGACGTTATAATTATTATTGGAAGATGAAGTTGTCAGATCTTTAGATTTTTCATGTAGTTTACCCTTGCGTCTATATATATATATATATATATATATATATATATATATATATATATATATATATATATATATGTTTATATATATATATATATATATATATATATATATATATATATATATATATATATATATATATATATATATATATATATATATATATATATATATATAAACATTTCAAATGTTCATAACTTTTGATAAGAAATAAAAATTTAGAAAAGTTAATTTTATGAGTAATCCGTAACTCTATTTAATACCTGCAAATTTCGATTTACCAATCTCTCATGATTTTTAGTTCATCATTCTATCTGACCACGCGGTACGCCACAATCGTGTGAGATCGCTGCACTGTTCGTTCCTTTGATCAGAACCTGACGCGCAGCTGTCATTCTGCAGTCCGTTGCAATGGCGGATTTACAACTACGGCCATATAGGTTATGCAAGTGAAAACATGAAAATAATTGGTGTTTACATCTAGTGGCAGAAATGTGTCGACATTGTTGATGAATATTGAAATATGTTATCTCTCGGACAGAAATTCCTTTAAGTTTACATTTATACATAGGTACATATGTCTGGCATAAATATAATGGAATAAGTGCCAGATCTAAACGCAAAATTAATTATATCATAATGTCATTGTCATTTGTCATATCAAATCAGACGCTTGCTAATGCCAGCCTCAAATTTAAATAATAATTCTTTAATGTATACACTAATCATTCTTTTATTAGCTGTTTAATCGACACTGTCAACTGATATATCTGCTAATAGTGACAAAGGTATGAAAATGAAGAACGCGCCAACGGATTATTATTGATGCACTAATTGTCAAATAAATTTTCATAGTGACAAGTTCCATGACATTTCATACTATAATACATACAAAATATGACAAAATAATCCGATATTTTTAGAAATCTGATTTTGTTTTGCTAACCTGACTATTTAGGTATAGAAACATGAAAGATCACGTGAAAGAAACTTTAATTGTCTTTCAGGATATTTAATATTATACAGGGTGTTCTATTTTAAAAAATGCACTTTTCACCATTTTTGTTCTATTGGTAAAGTCACAAATTTTGAAAGATTCTGTATAATGGAGAATAAATTCCCTTAAACCTTAGTAATACACACGACATTGGTAAACTGCATCCAAAATTTCAGCTCACTCAAGAATTCAAATACCGCAGTAATAAACATTTAATTGAGACTATGTTTTGCACAAAAAAATACGAAAAACAATTAATTTCTCGACAACCGCTGGAGAGAAAGCAATAGTGAAGCGGAAATGCAATAATATATAGGATGTATCATTTAAAATATCCAAGTTGTTGCTACTTTTCGATATAAGCGGCAATGCTGAAAATATTTTAGATAGATAAAACAGAACTAATTACCCAAGACACAAAATTTTCAAAATAATCCTACATCCCGTTCCTCACAATCGTCTAAGCTACCATCGTCCGTGAGTCAGCTTGCATATGTATATATATATATATATATATATATATATATATATATATATATATATATATATATATACCTATTTTTGAATACGCTATGATTTTGAAAGTATTAGAGTAACTGGAATGTGGCATGATGTAGCTATAAATTGTGTAAATATACCTCTGTTGTAAATATTAAGTCATTTGGTTTGCAAAATTTGAAGTTTTTGAAGTGGTTAAAGTCCAATACATGACAGATAGAAAACTTAACTGCCATGCGTAGATTGAATCATACAGGCATTAATCATACACCAACGATAACCAAACGATACATAAAGCACGCATAAAATAAGTATGTTTTATGCGTGTTTTATGTATTGTTTGGTTATAGTTGGTGTATGATTAATGCCTGTATGATTTAAACGGTTCTTGCGATTTTTGTGGCCGGGTAGTAACCCGCACTATCAACCGGGAAATTTCGGCCACAAAAATCGCAAGAACCGTTTAAATTGTTTGTCAGCAACAACGAATGTCTTTAAAGTTACAATTTAATTAATTATGTAATTAGTTGTTACGTTTACTTTTAATATAATATAACATTTCCCAGTGCGCGTAGTCCGCGTCAAGTA